>CM069171.1:1450211-1715211 GCA_035221665.1 Okamejei kenojei
CGAAGAAAGGCACAGAATGCTGGAGTAACTCAGCGGGACGGGCAGCATCTTTGGAGAGAAGGAATGGGTGCCGTTTCGGGTCGAGACCCTTCCCCAGACCATTCATTCATTGTTCTTTATCTCTTGTTTCCTGTATCCCTAACAAGTCTGAGGACGTGTCTCGACCTGAAACGTCACGCATTCCTTCTCTCCAGAGATGCTGCCTGTCCCACTGAATTACTCCAGCTTCTTGCGTCTACCTCCATTGAAAAGATCCCCGTTCTGTCCACTTCTGCACACCGCTCTCTCTCACCTTGACAGCCAGAAGGGGGGCTCCGTTGCACAGGGTCTTGGTGAGGCCACACCTGGAGTATTGCGTACAGTTTTGGTCTCCTAATCTGAGGAAAGACATTCTTGCCATAGAGGGAGTACAGAGAAGGTTCACCAGACTGATTCCTGGGATGGCAGGACTTTCATATGAAGAAAGACTGGATAGACTCGGCTTGTACTCACTGGAATTTAGAAGATTGAGGGGGGATCTTATAGAGACTTACAAAATTCTTAAGGGGTTGGACAGGCTAGATGCAGGAAGATTGTTCCCGATGTTGGGGAAGTCCAGAACAAGGGGTCACAGTTTAAGGATAAGGGGGAAGTCTTTTAGGACCGAGATGAGAAAAACATTTTTCACACAGAGAGTGGCGAATCTGTGGAATTCTCTGCCACAGAAGGTAGTTGAGGCCAGTTCATTGGCTATATTTAAGAGGGAGTTAGATGTGGCCCTTGTGGCTAAAGGGATCAGGGGGTATGGAGAGAAGGCAGGTACAGGATAATGAGTTGGATGATCAGCCATGATCATATTGAATGGCGGTGCAGGCTCGAAGGGCCGAATGGCCTACTCCTGCACCTATTGTCTATGTTTCTATGCTTCTATGTGAGGATGCTGTTCATTGACTTCAGTTCAGCTTTCAATACCATAATCCACACCAGACTTGCTGAGAAGCTGCTAGAACTGGGGCTTAACACTCCCCTGTGTGCCTGGGTCCTGGACTTTCTCACCGCCAGGCCCCAGGTAGTCAAGATGGGAGGAAATACATCGAACACCCTCACCCTGAGCACAGGATCCCCCCAGGGTTGCGTCCTCAGTCCCCTCCTGTACTCCCTGTACACACATGACTGTGTGGCCAGGTTCAGCTCCAAACTGAAGTTTGCTGATGACACTGTGGTGGCGGGCCTGATCTCCAATAACGATGAGGCCTACCGGGAGGAGATGGCTGATCTGGCACTCTGGTGTCAGGACAACAGCCTCCTCTTGAATATCAAAAAAAACAAGGAGCTGATTGTGGACTTTAGAAGGATACAACATCTGAGGACGTATAAACTTGACTTGACTTCAGTGTAGTTTATTGTCCCGTGTACCGAGGTACAGTGAAAAGCTTTTTGCTGCGTGCTAACCAGTCAGCGGGAAGACAAAGCATGATTACAATCGTGCCGTCCGCAGTGTACAGATACAGGATAATTGCTCACAATATTGCTCACAAATGTTGGGCCCCATATCTCGGGAAGAATATGCTGGCTCTGCAGACCCCAGCAATGAGTGGGTTAACATATGATGAGCGTTTGACGGCACAGGGCCTGCACTCGCTGGAGCTTAGAAGAATGAGCGGTGACCACATTGAAACTTACCGAATAGTGAAAGGCCTGGATAGAGTGGATGTGGAGAGGGTGTTTCTACTAGTGGGAGAGTCTAGGACCAGTGGTCACAGCCTCAGAATTAAAGAACATTCTCTTAGGAAAGAATCAAGGATCAGGGGACACAGGTTGAAAGGTGAAGGGAAAAAGATTTAATAGGAATCTGAGGTGGTAACTTTTTCACACAAAGCGTGGTGGGTGTATGGAACAAGCTGCCAGATGAGTTAGTTGAGGCTGGGACTACCCCAACTTTTAAGAAATAGTTAGACAGGTACATGGATAGAACAGGTTTGGAGGGATATGGTCCAAGTGCATAAATGTGGGACTGGTGTAACTGGGGCCTGTTTCCACGCTTTATCACTCTGCGACTATTTGTTACACTTGGCATCACGCAGGAGAGAGCAATCCCATCGAACAAAACATTAAAATATCTTTATCAATCCTCACGGCCTGCCAACAAAATATTGATCGGACACCAGGGGGCGACGTCTCCCCTTCTGCCGACTGTCTCAGTGACAATCTACAACTTACGTTGGGATAAAACTTTATTCATCACCGGAGGAAGATTGGTTTCTGCGGACAGTCACAACACAAGGGACCCGAAAACTTGAAATTAAAAGTGAACACTCAAAGGAAAAGTCAAGCGACTGTTGTTTGACTGCCGTGTGCACGGCGCATTCACCAGAACAAATGAACAAACAAACTCAGACTTATCTCCTGGGCAGAGGGTTCTAAACTAGAGTGCCTCCCCCCCCCCCCCCCCACACACACACACACACACACCGGGTCCCCCTTTGCTCTCCCACCGTCCGTCACAGCAGACCCCCACACCAGATCCTCCATTGTCTTCGCCTCCCCCCTCACGCTTATCGGCCGCGAGGCCCACGCTGCTGCTGAGGCTCCTGTTGCCGCCGAGGCTCCTGTTGCTGCCGAGGCTCCTGTTGCCGCCGAGGCTCCTGTTGCCGCCACCGCTGAGGCTCCTTCAGCCCAGACAGGCCTTGCCGCCCGGCTTCACCGCAGTCCTCTGCAAGTCCCCTGCGAGTTACTTCAGCATTTTGTGTCTATCTTTAACCTTTAGTTTGCTATAGTTTAGTTTCAATCATATATTAGTTTCAATACGGGTGCTGTCTGTACGGAGTTTGCACGTGACCACATGGATTTTCTCTGGGTTCTCCGGTTTCCTCCCACACTACACAGTCGTACAGGTTTGTAGGTTAATTGGCTTCTGTAAATTGTCCCTAGTGTGTAGGATAGAAGTACTGTGGTGGGCATGGACTTGGTGGGCCGAATGGCCTGTTTCCACATTGTATCTCTGAAGTCTAAAGTCCAGGGTGATCTCGGCAATATTGCTTTGGATGTAGAAGACAGAGGCTGATGGCCGAGAGATGATTTTCAGACTGGGAGCCAGTTATAAGTGGTTCACCACAGAGTTTCCTGCTACAGGAAAGATGGTGTTGCTGGAAAGAATGCAGAGAAGATTCACAAAGACGTTGCCAGGACTTGAGGGCCTGTGTAGGATAGTGTGAGTGTGCGGGGATCACTGGTCGGCGTGGCCTCGCTGGGCTGAAGGGCCTGTTTCCGCGCTGTATCTCTAAACTAAACTAAACTAAAGGTGGGGAATAGAAACATAGAAAATAGGTGCAGGAGTAGGCCATTCGGCCCTTCGAGCCTGTACCGCCATTCAATGTGATCATGGCTGATCATCCAACTCAGTATCCTGTACCTTGCCTTCTCTCCATACCCCCTGATCCCTTTAGCCACAAGGACCACATTTAACTCCCTCTTAAATATAGCCAGTGAACTGGCCTCAACTACCTTCTGTGGCAGAGAATTCCACAGATTCACCACTCTCTGTGTGAAAAATGTTTTTCTCATCTCGGTCCTAAAAGACTTCCCCCTTATCCTTAAACTGTGACCCCTTGTTCTGGACTTCCCCAACATGGGAACAATCTTCCTGCATCTAGCCTGTCCAACCCCTTAAGAATTTTGTAAGTTTCTATAAGATCCCCCCTCAATCTTCTACATTCTAGTGAGTACAAGCCGAGTCTAACCAGTCTTTCTTCATATGGAAAGTCCTGCCATCCCAGGAATCAGTGAGAATCTTGGTCGGCAAGGGCAGGTCGGGCTGAAGGGCATGTTTCCATGCCTATGACACTATGGCACTACAATGTACCTCAGTGTGTGGGTGAATGGTAAAATCTGGGCGGTGGGGGGGCTGACGACAATGGGGGGAGATTACAATGGGATGGGTGTTGATAGTCATCGTGTTTTCAATGGGCCGAAGGGCCTGTTTAGGTGCTGTCTCTCGGTGACTCATGGTAGGTGGTAAGGAAGCAAAAGAGGCAGCGAGACGCTGGGTGGCGCCACCGTTGTGGCTGCCTCGCCAACAGTCTGTCTGTCCCATCTCTGTTTTAATAATTTTATGTATGTTTTAAAAGTATGAGTTAGTGTTTCGGTCTGTTTTATGTGGGGGTTGGGGGGGGGAAATCGGGGGAAACCTTTTTCAGTCACTTACCTCAACGGAGATGCGATTGTGTGTTGTTGCCTTTCACTCAGTACGGCTGTCTGGCAACTCAAATATCACTGTACCACAATTGGCATATGTGACAATATATTCGAACTTAAACTTGAACGATACAATCTGTGAATTTACAGAGGTGGAAAATGCAGAGAGGTTTTGTGTTTATAAATACCTCTAGTCAGGCAAATGAAGCCACACGTCTTTAGACAGCGAGACACTGGAAATGTCACTGAGTTGCTGTGGCTTGTTGCAGGTGCTGGCATCTACTGTGTGGTTCACATCTCTCTCCCTGCTCTTCTTCAACAGTTTAGTTTAGATTAGAGACTTTAGATTTTAGAGATACAGCACAGAAACAGGCCCTTCTGCCCACCGAGCCCACGCTGACTAGCGATCGCCGCACGCCATCACTATCCCACACAGACCAGGGACAATCTGCAATCTTATCGGAGCCAATTAACCTGCAAACCTGCACGTCTTAGGAGTGTGGGAGGAAACCGGAGCGCCCGGAGAAAGGTTCAAAGGATCATTTATTGTCACATACAACAGTTGGTGTAGTGAAATGCAAGTTGCCTTTGCAGCACACTAATAAGAATACAACACAACATTATAGATGAATTGAACATAAAACATAAAAACATCCCCCACAAAGGTTCCCACTGTGAGGGAAGGCACAAAGTCCAGTCCCCATCCCCTTGTCCACCCATAGTCGGGCCAATTGAGGCCACACAGGTCACGGGGAGAACGTACAAACTCCATACAGACAGCACCCGTGGTCAGGATCGAACCCACATACATTCACACGTACAAACATACACAGACACATGTGCAAACACACACGCGAGCACACACAAAATTAAAATAGACCCTTGAAATATAATAAATTAATTCTTCAAAAATTAAGACAACATTTTAAAATCCCCAGTATTTCAAAATATTAATTTTAAGAATTTACAATCTGATTTACAATACAAATAACAATTCATAAACATAAAATTAGTTTAAACAGATATATAAATCACGAGGCAGCAATTTCTTGTCAGTTTAGTTTAGTTTAGTTTAGTTTAGGGAGAGGGGAGGGAGAGAGAGGGAAAGCAAGGCTACTTGAAGTTAGAGAAGTCAATGTTCTCCAGAGACGCTGCCCGACACGTTGAGTTACTCCAGCTTTTTATGTCTATCATAAAGTGTAGTTTAGTTTAGAGATACAGCACGGAAACAGGCCCTTCGGCCCACCGAGTCCGCGCCGACCAGCGATCCCCGCACACTAACACTATCCTACACACACACTATTTTACACTTATACCAAGCCAATTAACCTAACCCCTGTTGCATTGTGGGAGGGAACCGAAGATCTTGGAGAAAATACCCGCAGGTCACGGGGAGGACGTGCCAACTCCATACAGATAGCACCCGTAGTCAGGATGGAACCCGGGTCTCCTGCGCTGCAAGTGCAGTAAGGCAGCAACTCTACTGCTGCACCGCTGAAGCATATAGAGCTGCCGGAGGAGGTGGTTGAGGCAGGAAAAGTCAGGGTACATGTATTGGAAAGGTTGAGAGGGTTTGGTCAAATCTGCAAAGTCAGAACAGCGTTGATGGATATCTTGATCAACGTTTACAAGTTGGGCCGAACGGCCTGTTTCTATGCTGTATGACTGTGGTAAACCGTTAAAGACTCACACTCACAACAAAATATAACACTTCTGGTTTTAAAAGGAATTTAGATTCGGCCCATCAAGTCTACTCCACCATTCAATCATGGCTGATCTATCTTTCCCTCTCAACCCCATTCTCCTGCCTTCTCCCCATAGCCCCTGACACCCGTACTAATCAAGAATCTATCTATCTCTGCCTTAAATATATCCATTGACTTGGCCTCCACAGCCATCTGTGGCAAGGAATTCCACAGATTCACCACCCTCTGACTGAAGAAATTCCTCCTCATCTTAAAGGAACATCCTCTAATTCTGAGGCTATGACCTCTAGTCCCAGACTCTCCCACTAGTGGAAACATCCTCTCCACATCCACTCTATCCAGGCTTTTCACTATTCGGTAAGTTTCAATGAGTTTTCCCCCTCATCCTTCTAAACTCCAGTGAGTACAGGCCCAGTGCCGGCATAGGTTAACCCACTCATTCTCGTAAACCTCCTCTGGACCCCCTCCAGAGCTGGCACACCCTTCACCCCTTTAGTTCCTTGAGCCCGCGGTTGGCGTTTAAACATGGGTCCTTGTAATCATAGTGTGAGAATAACTTGGGAGCCTCTTCCTGAAGTCGTATCTAATGGTGGCAAAAGACTTCTTCAGGTCCTTCTTGGCATTGTCACTGACCAGTACGTACAGGATGGGGTCCACAGCGCTGTTGAGGCTGGAGAAAGCCAAGGAGATGTTGAAGTAGATGAGAACCTTGCGTTCGAATTGGCAGGTGCAGTCCATCATGGAGAAGTTGATGGTTCTGGCCAAGAGGATGATGTGGTACGGACCGAAGCAGATGAGGAAAATGATGATGACTGAGATGGATAGTTGCTTCACCTTCGCCTTCTGCAAGGCCTGGAGGCCCACGCTCTTCCTGACCCCTTTGAGAATCCGCTGGTAGCAGAAGATGAACAGGAGGAGAGGCAGCAGGAAGCCGATGATGAACCGGATGTAGTTGCCAATGGCCACCGGCTTGACCAGGGGGATGTGCTCGTAGCAGGTGGAGTTGGCCATGTCGGGATCATTGTCGTTGATGGTATAGAAGATGACCAGAAAGTGGACAGTAAAGACGGATGTGAAGATGAACAGGCTGAGCTTGATGGCCTTGCTGGGTCGACGAATGTTCTGGGACTTCATGGGGTAGACCATGGCTAGGTAGCGGTCAACGGAGATACAACAGAGTAGGAGAATGCTGATATAGATGTTGGAGTAGAAGACAAAGCCCGAGAGGTGGCAGGTCACCGAACCGAACATCCAGCGGTGACCGTTGTAGTAGTAGATGACCCAGAGAGGGATGGTCAGAGTGTACAGGAGATCGGAGATAGCGAGGCTCAAGAGATAGATGCCAAGGACATTCTTCTGCTTGACTTGCACGATGATTGGCCAAAGGGTGAGACAATTCATGGTCAGACTGACGAGGAAGGTGATGCCGTACATCGAGGCCAGGGCAGTTTCACTTTCTTCAAAGTGAATTCCACACATGGTCTCGTTGCAGGACAGCCCAGTGCTGGCCGAGACGTTCATATTCGAATGGTCTATGGCTGTACTCACTGCGTGCATCATCACCAAACCAACCTGGAAGAAGAAAATGCAAATAAGAGGTTGGAATCACATAACTGAACATTGAATTAGCAAAGGTCGACAAAAATGCTGGAGAAACTCAGCGGGTGAGCCCTTAAGCGTCTCAACCCGAAACGTCACCTATTCCTTCGCTCCATAGATGCTGCCTCACCCGCTGAGTTTCTCCAGCATTTTTGTCTACTTTCGATTTTTCCAGCATCTGCAGTTCTTTCTTAAACTTTGAATTAACTTAGAGATACAGCGCAGAAACACACCCTTCGGCCCAGTGAGTCTGCGCCGACCAGCGATCCCCACACATTAACACTATCCTACACACACTATGGACAATTTACATTTATACCAAGCCAATTAACCTACAAACCTGCACGTCTTCAGAGTGTGGGAGGAAACCGGAGCTCCTGGAGAAAACCCACGCGGGTCACGGGGAGAACGTGCAAACTCCGTACAAACAGGCAAAGGTTGCCCCTCAAGTTCCTATTAAATCTTTCCCGTCTCACCTTAAGCCTCTGGTTCTCGATTCCCCTACTCTAAGCAAGAGACTCTGTGCATTTACCTGATCTATTCCTCTCATGAGCGTATTATACACATGCTGTTTGACCCACTGAGTACCTCCAACAGTTTATATCATACTCTTGCAAAGATTCAAAGTTTAGTTTAGTTTAGTTTAGAGATACAGCACAGAAACAGGCCCTTCGGTACACCCCACCAACCAGCGATCCCCACATACTAGCACTATCCTACAGGCATAGGGTTAATTTACAATTTTACCAGGCCAATTGGAGTGTGAGAGGAAACCCGAGCTCCCGGATAAAACCAACGCAGGTCACGGGGAGAACGTGCAAACTCCGTACAGACAGCACCCGTAGTCAGGATGGAACCCGGGTCTTTGGCACTGTGAGGCAGCGAGATGTTGAATTAATTAAGTTTAAAGAGGGTTACGTGCGAAGGTCAATCTTTCTTCTGCCTTCCACATGCTTATGCCCCTGTCCCACTTAGGAAACCTGAACGGAAACCTCTGGAGACTTTGCGCCCCACCCAAGGTTTCCGTGTGGTTCCCGGAGATTTTTGTCCTCCGGCAACCACCTTCAACTAGCATCGCAACCGGCTTCGACTAACAAATTACCGATTTTTAAAACCAAATCCACTTTCGACCATTAGGGAGACTGACAAGAACCTCCGGGAACCGCACAGAAACCTTGGGTGGGGGCGCAGTCTCCAGAGGTTTCCGTTCAGGTTTCCTAAGTGGGACAGGGGCATAAGACTCAGAAATCTTGCAAACTTTCATCCTAATTATACATCTTTTGGAAATTGAAATTTGCTTCATAGTGTTTTTTTTGTTGTTGCTTTCATTGCAAATTGCAGCGGCTTGCAATATTTGTCCCCACGAAACCTCAGCGCGTGAATGATCAGCAAAGTTCTACGTTGTGGCTAAATTTATTTTGGTTGTTCTGTTGGTATGTGGCAGCAGGCACGAGAGACCTTCGCTTCTCAAGCTGGGGAGGGCTCAGACAGGATGTTGCCAGGACTCGAGGGCCTGAGCTACAGGGAGAGGTTGGGCAGCCGAGAATGCTATTCCTTAGAGTGCAGGAGGACGAGGGGTGATCTTATGGAGGTGTACAAAAACATGAGAGTATTCCTCACTGGGTAAACGTGCAGAGTGGGGGAATCGAGGACCAGAGGACATACGTTTAAGCTCAAGAAGGAACTGCAGATGCTGGAAAATTCGAAAGTAGAAAAAAATATGAAGACTGGATAGACTCGGCTTGCACTCTCTAGAATTTAGAAGATTGAGGGGGGATCTTATAGAAACTTACAAAATTCTTAAGGGGTTGGACAGGCTAGATGCAGGAAGATTGTTCCCGATGTTGGGGAAGTCCAGGACAAGGGGTCACAGTTAAGGATAAGGGGGAAATATTTTAGGACCAAGATGAGAAAAACATTTTTCACACAGAGAGTGGTGAGTCTCCGGAATTCTCTGCCACAGAAGGTAGTTGAGGCCAGTTCATTGGCTATATTCAAGAGGGAGTTAGATGTGGCCCTTGTGGCTAAAGGGATCAGAGGGTATGGAGAGAAAGCAGGTACGGGATACTGAGTTGGATGATCAGCCATGATCATATTGAATGGCGGTGCAGGCTCGAAGGGCCGAATGGCCTGCTCCTGCATTTAATTTCTATGTTTCTATGTAAAATGCTGGAGAAACTCAGCGGGAGAGGTAGCATCTATGGAGCGAAGAAATAGGTGACGTTTCGGGTTGAGAGAGCAATTAACAGTTGCAAAACATCTCTACCGCGAACTGTAGATGGAATGTCCGGAACAGCTAATATCGCGGAGCTATGGCGACAACATTATAGTACTTTATTCGACTGTGTCCAAGGTGACTTGTATAGAGTGGGCAATATTGAGAGTAATGACTCAATGGTGATTATGTCACATGAGGTGTATGTCACAGTGAGTGGTGAATCTGTGGAATTCTCTGCCACAGAAGGTAGTTGAGGCCAGTTCATTGGCTATATTTAAGAGGGAGTTGGATGTGGCCCTTGTGGCTGAAGGGATCAGGGGGTATGGAGAGAAGGCAGGTACAGGATACTGAGTTGGATGATCAGCCGTGATCATATTGAATGGCGGTGCAGGCTCGAAGGGCCGAATGGCCTGCTCCTGCACCTAATTTCTATGTTTCTATGTTTCTATGCCATGAACAAGCAAAGCAAGTGGCTTGGATCATATTTCTGCTGAACATCTTAAGTATGCGAGAATGAGGATAGCTCCTCTCCTTGCTATTTGTTTTACTGGCTTTATGATTCATGGCTTGTTACCAGACTCAATATTGTCTTTTTTGTTAGTGCCGGTCATTAAGGACAAAGCTGGTAAAGTAGACAAAAGTGCTGGAGAAACTCAGCGGGTGTGGCAGCATCTATGGAGCGAAGGAAATAAGGCAACGTTTTGGGCCGAAACCATTCTTCAGACTGATGCAGGGTTGAGGGGGGGGGGGGGGGGGGGGTGTGAAGATGAAAGGAAGAGGATGAGCCAGAGGGCTGAGGGAGGGCTGAGAAGGGGAGGAGACAGCAAGGGCTACGGGAAATTGGAGTAGTCAATGTTCAAGCTGCTGGGCTGCAGACTGCCCAAGCGGAATATGAGGAGCTGCTCCTCCAATTCCCGGTGGTGCTCACTCTGGCCGTGGAGGAGGCCCAGGAGAGAGAGATCGGATGTGGAGTGGGAGGGGGAGTTGAAGTGCTGAGCCACCGGGAGATCAGGTTGGTTATTGCGGACCGAGCGGAGGTGTGCACCAAAACGATCGCCAAGCCTCCGCCTGGTCTCACCGATGTAGATCAGCTGACATCTAGAGCAGCGGATGCAATAGATGAGGTTGGAGGAGGTGCAGGTGAACCTCTGCCGCACCTAGAACGACTGCTTGGGTCCTTGAATGGAGTCGAGGGGGGAGGCAAAGCGACACGTGTAGCATCTCCTGCGGTTGCAAGGGAAAGTGCCCGGGGAGGGGATGGTGCGGGTGGGAAGGGAAGAATTGACCAGGGAGTTACGGAGGGAGCAGTCTTTGCAGAAGGCAGACGGGGGGGGGGGAGATGGGAAGATGTGGCGAGTGGTGGGGTCACGTTGGAGGTGGCGAAAATGGCGGAGGACTATTTGTTGTATGTGACGGCTAGTGGGGTGAAAGGTGAGGACTTACTCTGCCCTTGTTACGAGTGGGGGGAGCAGTGTTGCGGGGTATTGAAGAGACCCTGGTGAGAACTTAATCTATAGTAGGGGAGGGGAACCCCCGTTCCCTGAAGAATGAGGACATTTCCGATGCCCTGGTATGGAACACCTCATCCTGGGAGCAGATGCGACGTAGACGGAGGAATTGGGAGTAGGGGATGGAGTCCTTACAGGAAGCAGGGTGGGAGGAAGTGTAGTCTAGATAGCGTTGGGAGTCAGTGGGTTTGTAGTGGATGTCGGTCAGGAGTCTCTCACCTGCGATGGAGATAGTGAGGTCAAGAAATGGTAGGGAAATGTCGGAAATGGTCCAGGTGTATTTGAGTGCCGGATGGAAGTTAGTGGTGAAGTTGATGAAGTCAGTGAGTTGTGTGTGGGTGCAGGAGGTAGCAGTAAAGCAGTCGTCGATGTAACGGAGGTAGAGGTCGGGGATGGGGCCCTGGTACGCCGAGAACAAGGATTGTTCGATGTACCCTACAAAGAGGCAGGCGTAGCTAGGACCCATGCGTGTCCCCATAGCTACGCCTTGTATTTGGAGGAAATGGGAGGAGTCAAACGAAAATTATGCAGCCTAAATAATTACAGGCCCATAGCTTTAGCCAGCATATTGTCAAAAGTCTTGGAAAGAGTTCTGCTGGATAAAATAAATGAGTTTAACTCCACAGATAACCAGTTTGGTTTTAAAGCTAAACATGGCACTGACTTATGTATATATGCCCTAAAGGAGATTGTAAACAAATATAGAGGCAAAAACTCTTCAATCCTTATGTGCTTTATTGATGCTTCCAAAGCCTTTGATCGTGTTATTGTTCACCACCCAGCAGAGCGAGATGTCCGTCAGGGAATGTTGCCGACTAGCCCGCTGCAGACTGCAGGAGTACGTGCTGAGGGACGCACTGAAGCTCGGTGCAGCCAACGCCAAGGCTCGGTGGGGGAGGGCCACAGTCTAACGCCCTTCCGCTGCTGGACATGGGGGGTACGGTATGGTGGAGACGCCCCTCAATATAAGGGAAGGTATCCCACGCCACTGAGGCACGAGTGGGGGACTGATTTGTGGAAATTTGGGGGAAAGAAATGTCTAAACTGTATTGATCTATTGTACAGCCTCCGAAAATGTCGGATGGATTTTCCGCAAGGTTAATGTATTGTATATATTTATCATTCGAATAAAGTATATTTTGAAATAAAAAAAGTTAATCACAGAAAGCTGTTTGTTAAAATGAGAAAGAGGGGAGCCTAAATACATTGTGAGAATTCTGGCCTATTGGTATGCCCACCAGACTATGCAAATAAAATGGGGCAATACGGTCTCAGCCCCATTTAGGGTTAGCAACGGTGTAAGACAACGGGGAAATTTGTCCTTTTTAATCTTTAAGTTGATGATCTGTCCAACAGGTCATCAACTTACTACAGGCTACGAATCACAGTTGTGGAGACACTGGTATCGCTGTCTCATTGTACGACATTGATCATTCTTTTTTATTCTGGATTTTCAAGTTCAAGTTCAAGTGAGTTTATTGTCATATGTCCCTGATAAGACAATGAAATTCTTGCTTTGCTTCAGCACACAGAACATAGTAGGCATTGACTGCAGAACAGATCAGTGTGTCCATATACCATTATATAATTATATACACACATGAATAAATAAACTGATAAAGTGCAAATAACAGATAATGCGTTATTAATAATCAGAGTTTTGTCCGAGCCAGGTTTAATAGCCCGTTGGCTGTGGGGAAGTAGCTATTCCTGAACCTGGATGTTACAGTTCTTCAGGCTCCTGTACCTTCTACCTGAAGGTAGCGGGGAGATGAGTGTGTGGCCAGGATGGTGTGGGTCCTTGATGATGCTGCCAGCCTTTTTGAGGCAGCGACTGCGATAGATCCCCTCGATGGAAGGGAAGTCAGAGCCGATGATGGACTGCCATTATAATTCATGTATTGTGTTTTTTTTTAATATGTAATTTATGATGCTTTTATAAGATTTTATATGTATTTTATGATGTTTTTATATGCAATGTATTTTTATGTAATATTATCCCTTGTCTGGACCTTGAGTCTGAAATAAAGTAAATTAATTAATTAATTAATTAAAACGAAATTGGAGCAGAATTCAGCCATTCAGCCCATCAAGTCTACTCCACCATTCAACCTCATTCTCCTGCCTTCACCCCATAACCCCTGACACCTGCATTAATCTCCATTTTAAAAATACCCTTGGCCTCCACAGCCGTTTGTGGTGATTAATTCCTCAGATTAACCAGCCCTTTGTATTTCTTCCGTCAATCTCGTTCACAATTGAAAACCATTTTGATTTGGGGGCTGTGGACCCCCAGCAGGACCAAAACAAGACCGTGAAAGGGCGGGTGAGCTCCTAGCGAGCCAACGGCCATCCACACTTCAGTAGAAGTTGCGATCACTGTCGTACAGCATGACTGTTGTAGAAAACATGAAATGTAATTCTTCCCTCTCCTTGCTTCTCAAAAGAGAAGTTGTTAATTTAATTTTAAATGTTTAAATTTTTGGTTTTGTAAAATCAGAATATCTTAACCCCGATTCATTACGCCAAGAAAATGTGCAATATAAATCTTTTGATGAGAGCGAAAAAGAAAGATTTAAGTCAGTACCTTGTGGAGCTGTGAGGTTTGAGAAAGTTGTGGTGTGAGTCTGGTCTATCGCCCGTATACAAACACTGGCCGGTTCTGTCCAAGTGCGTGTGATGCTCAGCGCAGGCGGGCTGGAACTGTCTCCTCAGTGATTGTGTTGTCTGCTGATGTTGTATGTCACGCACGCTGACTGCATCGGTGGCAGGAAGCTGACATGGGGAGGTTGGTTTTAAACCCCAAATGACGTACGGTAGTTTCGCTCAGTGCTTGACAGAGAGCTAACGCTGGTCAGGACGCACGCCAGCTTCCCAATTTATCTGCGGCTCAGCGATGCACCACTGCATAAAGCCACAGGTTTAGTCAGTGCGAGCTGTCGGGTTGTCAACACGAGGGAGGAGTTCTTACACACGCATGCCCCTGTGGGCACTGCCTTTCAATCTCTCGCCCACTTCTGCCACCTGTCAGCCATCATGCCCTCCTCATTTGGATTTTCTTCACCACTGAACGCAACACTATTCCACATTAGTTGGCCTCTCTCTCTCTCTCTCTCTCTCTCTCTCTCCTCTCTCTCCCTCTCCTTCCACGACAACAAAGCTGCAAGGATCATTGATGACAGTATCAGCCCCTCCACAGCTGCAGGGAGAGGCAATTAAACAACTGAACCATCCTACCACAACCAGAGAGCAGTCCTGAACTACCATCTACCTCATTGGTGACCCTCAGACTATCCTTGATCGTACTTTGCTGGCTTTACCTTGCACTAAACGTTATTCCCTTTTCATGTATCTGTACACTGTACAGAGCTCGATTATAATCATGTATTGTCTTCCTGCTGACTGGATAGGATGCAACACAAGCTTTAACAATATAAATTGAACTGGGGAGGGGGGGGGATTTACAAAAAAAAAACATCTAAAGGTCAGATCCAGTGGCTGTGATCAGAAAGCCACTAAGGAGATATTTTTCGTCATTCAGAGCATGGAGAGTTTGTGAATTTCCCAGACCTGCGTACAATAATCAAGAACCTATCAAACTCCACTTTAAAGTCCCTCAGGTACACAACAATTTTAATTATAGGAAGTGAATAATGAAATAATATTTTCCCCTGAAGTTACAGAAAAACTTTGGGAGTTTTTACCACTGGACCAACGCGTTTGACCCGCCCACCCCCTATCCCCACCAATTTCCAAGGTGCCATGGATTGATTGTGCAGATCGCAGTCTGCTGTGAACATCCGTTTGTGGTCAATTATCAGATGTCAACAGATGGACACAAAATGGTGGAGTAACTCAGCGGGACGGGCAACATCTCTGGAGAGAAGGAATGGGTGACGTTTCGGGTCGAGACCCTTTCTCAGACTAAGAGTCTGGGGAGAGGGAACCGAGATGTATGTAAAGATACATAGAATAAATTAATGAAGATAAGCAAAATGACAGATCAAGTCAAGATTCAAGAGAGTTTATTGTCGTGTGTCCCAGATAGGACAATGAAATTCTTACTTTGCTTCAGCACAACAGAACATAGCAGGCATGAATACAGAACAGATCAGTGTGTCCATATACCATTGTATAAATATATACACACATGAATAAATAAACTGTTAGTGCGAATAAATAGTAAGATTAAACGAGAACTTACCAGTTCAAAGTTTGATCCTGATTTAATGAGGAGTTACGATGAGGGATTACGTGATGACCCCGCCAGCACGCATGCGCGACATTCTTCAAAGCAGTGGTGTGAAATCACAGATAGTAGATTTGACTGAAGATAGTAAGATAGGAGAACTAACATACCAGTTGACCTTATAATAGAGGGTTGGGAGCGGAGGGTACGTAATCCCTCATCGTAACTCCTCGTAAAATAAGGATCAAACTTTGAACTGGTAAGTTCTCGTTTAATCTTACTATTTTACTTTGGAGTCACGTGAGTGACTATGTGAAGACTTCAAAGCTCTGTGATTTCATGCCCTGGAAACAAGTCCATGCTCACACACTGCCATAATAACCAATGGAGGAAGTATGTTAACATATTTCAGACTTGAAACAGTGCTGAAAAAACAATAATGTATTTATTTAACAAATACTATTAATAACCCCTAACTTCGGGGAAATTATAATACAGAACTTAAAATAGTGTCTGCAAATATCTCAGACGTGGCCATAGGTTTGTTATAAAACTGCTGGAAAGTTGTTTCATTAGACCAACCCGTCGTTGCAAGGATGTGGTCCATAGGAACTTCCACCATCCTTGCTGCCGATGTAGCTGCAGCCCTGGTAGAATGAGATTTAAAAATATCAGTGTCCACCCCTGCTGCACCTAACCGTGCACCCTGAGCCATCTTGAGATGGTCTGCACAGTTACTCTATGATGAGGATGTTTAAAACTTATCAATAGAGCCATTTCCATTCCCCTGAGATTTTTGGAAACCTCCAGGTAATGTAGAAGGTGGGTCACTATGCGTAGGCGTCTATCCACGGGATAAGCCAGGAACTCCAATTTGAGACCAGATGACCCAGGCCTGTTCTGTTTAAGTAACTCATAAATGTGAAAGGTTACCTTATTTTGGGATGTTGCCATGGCGTCCAGTCTTAGTTTGTGCAAAGACTGGACCCGCTGCGCCGTTACAAGTGCCATCAGCATCACCATTTTATACGTGAGTTTGGTTAGTGAAAGGGACCCAATCTCTGAGCAGGGTCAGGACAATGCCAATATCCCAGGTCTGGGAATATCGAGGTCTGGGGGGATTTGAGTTAAGAATACCCCTCATAGGTTTTGACACCAGAGGGTGAGATCCTACTCCATGGTGTTCTAACCCCTGTCCCAGGTATGAGGATAAGGCACTTCTTGCGCAGTTGATGGCACTATAACTCAAGCCTTCATCGAAATGTAGACTTGCCAGGAACTCCAGCACATCCGTGATGGTGGCTGTGTTGTAAGTAGTGTCTGTCAGGTCTGGTGAGACCACAAAATACCTCCTATTTTCTGATATAGGTGAGGTACTGTTTCCTGGTGGATTGTTCCCTCTCCAGGACAAGGGGTCACAGCTTAATCCTTTAAGACCGAGATATTCATGGTTTGGTCCTACAGTCCAAATTCCAGGAGAGGTCTTTTCAAATCCTGCAAACCAATAGGTTCATTCAGTCATGGCACGGATGACTCTCCCCTGTCACAGGATGTACCAGCAAACTCGGGCGTTTGGAGATCAGAATACATGGTTCTGAGACCATGTTGGGTACCACAGGGAACCATGGCTGAGTAGGCCAGTCGGGCACAACCAAAATACCACATGCGGAGTCTTGTTGAATTTTCCGCAAGACCCGATTGATGAGGCAGAAGGGGGGAAATGCATAGAAACAATCCCCCAGTATAGCGAGAAAGCGTCCATCGCTACTCCACCAGGGTCTGGTTCCCATGCATTATATGTTGGTATCTGGTGATTAAGTCTGGATGCAAAAAGGTCGATATCTGGCATTCCATACCAAGCTACAATGTCAGTAAATACCTGGTGGTCCAACATCCATTCGGTGTTGTCATTGAATTTGCGTGACCTGGTGTCCGCCACTGTATTGAGCTTACCCGGAAGGTAAGTAGCTGATATCCAAATGCTTCTTTCTATGCACCAGTGCCAGATTGACTTGGCCAATTCATCATAAGATATTGACTTGATTCCACCCATATGATTAATGTACGCCACCACGGTGGTATTATCAATTTGTAGGCGAACATGCAGATGGTGCATGTCTGAACAGGAAGCCCGAAGTCCGTGAAACGCTCCCAACATCTCTAGATGATTGATACCCAGTGCCTGAAGTAAGGTTAACTCGTGTGCATTCCATCTACCACCGCAACTGGAGGTGGTATCGGTTGCTCCCCAGCCATGAGCGCTGGCGTCAGTTTGTAACACAACCGAAGGGTTTGTGATTGTGATGGGATTAAAGCAATGTCGAACATTGCTAATCCACCATTGCAATTCCAATTTTGCTTTGGCTGGTAACTGCATTGGCCTGTCAAAATGGCCAGCATGGTGTTCGAGTGCTGCAATTTTGGCCCTTTGTAGATTTTGGTAATGTAAGGGTCCAAATTGTGTGGCTGGAAAGGCAGCCACGAGCTTCCCAATTACCCTGGCTACTTGCCGAATAGATGGTTTACTGACACAAACAAGGCTGTTACATGCCTCTATCAAGTATGTTACTTTGTCCTTTGGCAAGGTGACAGACATATGAACAGAGTCAATTGTGAACCCCAAATAATCCAGTCACAGAAGGCATTAACTTGGATTCGTCTGGATGGATGATAAATCCCAATTTTTGAAATAGGAGCTTGGTGGCTGAGACAGCCAATTTAGCCAATTCCAAGGTTTTCCCCACAATTAGGATGTCATCGAGATATGCCATGACAATATGTTTTTGTTTCCGAAGAAACGCCAATGCTGGTTTCAATATTTTAGTAAACAGTCTGGGGGCTGATGTTAATCCATTAGGCAGCGCTTTATACTGCCTGAGCTGCCCCATCCAGATAAATTTCAAATATCTGCAGTGATCTTTGTCTATAGGTACTGAGTAGTATGCATCTTTTAGGTTGATGCAAGCCATGACGTACCTTTGGAAACTAGTTGTTTAGCAGTAACAAAAGTTTCCATTTTGAAGTGGGTGTACTGCACAAAAGTATTCAGTTGTGTCAAATCAATAATGATGCAGCATCCACCATCTTTTTTTGTTTTTGGTGAAGATGTTTGATACAAACTCAAGAGTTTCATGTTTGGTTTTCTCTATTATGTAGCATGACCTTCCACTTTCTCTCTTTGTGAAAGAACAAACTATCGGCTAGGTGCATGTTGATCCGGAAGGAGGAGTTTGTCAACAAATTCAATTTTGTATCCCTGAATACTGTGGAGTATGAAAGGATCAGAAGTTATACAACTCAATGCATTCCTAAACAAGTGTGACCTTCCCCCAGACTGTGAAGAAGTTACATATGCTATGTTCCGAGGGAAACCAGACTCACCTACCTCCAAGGTTACCGGTGGTTTTCTCCATCCTTGGTTCCTGGGAGGTGGAGGCACTGTGGTGTGGGGTTGGCGCATCTTCCAGGAAGGCCGTTCTGGGACATGGCCTGAAAAAGACCTTTGTGTGGGTTGTACGGCCTTCGAGCTTTCACCAGCTGTTCTTTTGCTGTGATAACGCGGCCTGCTGGTGCATGCGTAGGGGTGCTGCCGCCGAATATATAAGGACCTGGTTGCGGCCGGCACCTTAATCATGCTGACGGCTTTTGCCTCTTCGTCGAGGTCTTTTACCTGTTTGGGCAGGTTGTCCCCAAACAACAGAGTAGGCGGCTGTGGGCTGCTGGTTTGTACACCACCCCGCGAACTTTGGGTTTAGTGTAGGTCGGATGGCACTCTTCCTATAACAGTTGATCTCAAACTGTACATTACAGAAGAGTGCCAGAGCATCCTGTTGCTCCTCCGACATATCGTTCCCGTCTACTGACCTGGCCAAAGCTGTAATACCAGAGGCCAGTAGTTTCAGATTTTTCTGCATTTTAACTTCTTGGCTCCTAATGCCAGGACTGATGTTTCCCCAGATGGAGTTAATTACCGCAGGCACGTTGAGGGAGATGCAGGTTTCTGGGGCTAGATATTTGTCTGTCGTGTCGTTCATAGCTTGTTCTTGTAGCTGATGAGTTGTTAGGTAATTTATACCGGCTGCCAGCTGTGGCTGCAATGGCAGTCCCTTCTGTGAGGGCATCGCAAACTTGGATACCATCCTGAGTAGCTCCTCTTCTTGCACCCCTAGCACGTTGGATTCTTCTGCCAAATCCCCCTCTTCAGAGTCAGCCCAGACATAGAAACATAGAAACTAGGTGCAGGAGGAGGCCATTCGACCCTTCAAGCCAGCACCGCCATTCAATATGATCATGGCTGATCGTCCGCTATCAATAACCCGTGCCTGCCTTCTCCCCATATCCCTTGACTCCACTAGTCCCTAGAGCTCTATCCAACTCTTTCTTAAATCCATCCAGTGACTTGGCCTCCACTGCCCTCTGTGGCAGGGAATTCCATAAATTCACAACTCTCTGGGTGAAAACGTTTTTTCTCAGCTCAGTGTAAAATGACCTCCCGTTTATTCTAAGACTGTGGCTCCTGGTTCTGGACTCGCCCAACATTGGGAACATTTTTCCTGCATCTCGCTTGTCCAGTCCTTTTATAATTGTATATGTTCCTATGAGATTCCCCCTCATCCTTCTAAACTCCAGTGAATACAAGCCTATTCTTTTCAATCTTTCCTCATATGACATTCCCACCATCCCAAGGATCAATCTGGTGAACCTACGCTGCACTGCCTCAATCACAAGGATGTCCTTCCTCAAATTAGGAGCCAAAACTGTACCCAATACTCCAGATATGGTCTCACCAGAGCCCTATACAACTGCAGAAGAACCTCTTTGCTCCTGTACTGAAATCCTCTTGTTATGAAGGCCAAAATTCCATTAGCTTTCTCCACTGCCTGCTGTACCTGCCTGACTCCTTATGCTCCCCTGCGAAGAGGGTGAGACATTTGGCAGCCCTGTAAAGGGTACTGCCGTGGGTCTGCTAGGAGACCCACGGTGACCAGACTCCTGCTGGAGTAGGTCACGTTGGAGCAACTGCTCCACCATCCGCTCCATGCGGGATAATCGACCACCGTCGCTACC
Source organism: Okamejei kenojei (assembly GCA_035221665.1). Lineage (NCBI taxonomy): Eukaryota > Metazoa > Chordata > Chondrichthyes > Rajiformes > Rajidae > Okamejei > Okamejei kenojei. Next base: position 1,470,672 of record CM069171.1, read on the forward strand.
TGCGAACGGCAAGTCGTCGAGCCCGGACCCTGCCGAGTCAACGGGATTGCCCGACTTCTGGATGGCTTTGCCGCCAGTCCGAGGTGCTCCTGCAGGCTGTTGCGGCATCAAGTCGGGGGCTGCCGTTTGTACAACGAGCAGCTCTGGTGAAGTCGGCCGCTGCTGACTGCCCGCGTTCCCGCGATCCTCCGCAGTCAGTCTCGAAGCAGCCCGTTTGGATTTGGTTCGAGAATTGTCCATGGTGGGGTACTCTGTAACATAAAACACAACAGAGTGCCTGGAAAACCTACTCAGGTTAGTAAATTCTCACTCTGTACAATTATGATCCATGATATTTTTAAACTTACCGGTGTTAGTAATAGGAGACTATATATTTTATACAATTGACCATACATTGATTTTAAAATTTCCTGCTTGCCTGTCGCTGGTGAATGGAGCATTAATCCGCGTTTTCTTCATCCATTCTAAATTCGTCTCAGTCAAGCCTCGTGCCGAGCCATTATGCATGCAAATGTGTCGGTTCTTCACATAGTAGTCATTCATGTGACTGACAACCGAAGTAAATACATGAATGTGATAAATTTGCTTCTTGTTGCATATATTAATGTTCAGCTTTGGAATTGTAATCTGAGCCAGTGATGTATATGTTGAGTTCTGGCCTTATAAATTTGATGGGATATTTCTGTGATGGAACATCATTTTCCAATAAAATATTGTATATAAATGAATCCTAAGCATTCATCTAGAGTTCTTGTGTTGCAGTTCTGATTTGTCTTTAGTGTGTAGTCCATACTTCTTCCAGATCTCCTTAGTACCTTATTTTTTCCATTGTAAAAAAGCCCCTGAAGGTTTAAACGCAATGGTAAGGATAATGGTATTGATGAGTTTTCTTTATTTGTTTCCAAATGATTCCGGCCTAAATTAGTATTAGGAACTAGTTTCAAAGGAGGTGTTGGTTATCTATTTTCTTCTAGCCAAAAATTCATATTTTTATATTGACTGCCCCTTGTAATGATTTAGATTTACATAATGCCAGCCTTTTTGAGGCAGCGACTACGATAGATCCCCTCGATGGTGGGGAGGTCAGAGCCGATGATGGACTGGGCAGTGTTTACTACTTTTTGTAGTCTTTTCCGCTCCAGGGCGCTCAAGTTTCCCGAACCAAGCCACGATGCAACCAGTCAGCAAGCTCTCTACTGTGTAGAAGTTAGAGAGTCCACCTTGACAAACCGACTCTCCGTAATCTTCTCAGGAAGTAGAGGTGCTGATGAGCTTTCTTTATAATTGCATTAGTGTTCTCAGAACAGGAAAGATCTTCATAGATATGCACGCCCAGGAATTTGAAGCTCTTGACCCTTTCTACCATCGACCCGTTGATATAAACGGGACTGTGGGTCCCCATCCTACCCCTTCCAAAGTCCACAATCAGTTCCTTGATTTTGCTGGTGTTGAGGGCCAGGTTATTGTGCTGGCACTATTTGGTCTGTACTCTGACTCATCCCCATCAGTGATACGTCCCACAACAGTCGTGTCGTCAGCGAACTTGATGATGGAGTTCGCACTATGTCCGGCTACGCAGTCATGAGTCTAGAGTGAGTACAGCAGGGGGCTGAGCTCGCAGCCTTGAGGTGCCCCCGTGCTGATTGTTATCGAGGATGACACATTTCCACCAATACGGACAGACTGTGGTCTATGAATGAGGAAGTCGAGGATCCAATTGCAGAGGGATGCGCAGAGACCCAGTTCTGCGAGTTTGGTAACCAGCTTGGAGGGGATGATTGTGTTAAATGCCGAGCTGTAATCGATAAATAACAGCCTGACATATGAGTTTTTGTTGTCCAAGTGGTCCAGAGTGGAGTGGAGGGCCAGCGAGATCGCGTCCACCGTTGATCTGTTGTGGCGGTAAGCGAACTGCAGTGGGTCCAGGTTTTTGTCAAGGTAGGAGTTGATTTGCGCTATGATCAACCTCTCAAAGCACTTCATCACCACAGGCGTTAGTGCCACAGGTCGATAGTCATTGAGGCACGTCACCTTGCTCTTCTTGGGCACCGGTATTATTGATGCCCTTTTGAAGCAGGTGGGAACCTCAGACCTCAGAAATGAGAGGTTGAAAATGTCCGTAAAAACTCCAGCCAGTTGGTCCGCACAGGTTTTTAGAACACGGCCGGGTATATCATCAGATCCAGACGCTTTTCGAGGGTTCACCCCTCTGAAGGTTCTTCTGATGTTGACCTCTGTGACTGAGACTGAAATACCATCACAGCGAATGGGGGCTCGGGAAGGCACATCAGTGTTCTCCCTATCAAAGCGTGCGTAAAACGCATTGAGCTCATCACGGAGTGATGTTCGCTGACATTTGAACTGCCTCCTGATCTCGCCTTGTAGGAGGTGATAGCATTCAAGTCCCGCCACAGTTGCCAAACATCCGTTTCATCCTCCAGCTTGGAGCAGAAGTCCCCTTTGGACTTTTTGATGGCCTTACCAAGATCGTATCTGGACTTCTTATAGATCTCTGTATCTCCAGACCTGCATGCCCGGGATCTTGACTGCAGAAGAATGCGGATCTCATGGTTCATCCAAGGCTTCTGATTGGGAAACACGCGGAAGGTTTTGTTGGGATGCAGTCGTCCACACATTTATTTATGAAGTCTGTAACGACTGTGGCGTATTCCTTCAGGTCCTTAGCCGAGTCGAGTCCCTGACCATTGCCCAGTCTACAGACTCCAAACAGTCCTGGAGTTGTTCCTCTGCCCCCTCCCCCCCCCCCCCCCCCGACCGGGTCTTCACCTCTGGGGGTGCGCTCTTCAATTGTTGCCTGTAGGCAGTTAGAATCAGAGCCAGCAACGATGATCACTATCTATTTCATTTCTCCACAGATGCTGCCTGACCCGCTGAGTTACTCCAGCACTCTGTGAAACGTCACCTATCCATGTTCTCCACAGATGCTGCCTGACCCGCTGAGTTACTCCAGCACTCTGTGAAACGTCACCTATCCATGTTCTCCACAGATGCTGCCTGACCCGCTGAGTTACTCCAGCACTTACTATCTTTTTTCGTAAACCAGCGTCTGCAGTCGCTTGTTTCAACATCACAAGCACCTACATGGGGCGCTGCCTCATAAAGGATCATCACGGATGCCACCGTCTGGGCCGTGTCTTGTTCTCACTGCTGCCGTCGGCAGGAGGTGCAGAAGCCTGGTCCCACATCACCAGGTTAGAAACCTAGAAAACAGGTGCAGGAGTAGGCCATTCGGCCCTTCGCACCAGCATCGCCACTCGATATGATCCTGGCTGATCATCCAAAATCAGTACCCCGTTCCTGCTTTCTCCCCATATCCCTTGATTCCGTTAGCCCTAAGAGCTAAATTTAACTCTCTCTTGAATATATCCAGTGAATTGGCCTCCACTGCCTTCTGTGGCAGAGAATTCCACAGATTCACAACTCTCTGGGTGAAAATGTTTTTCCTCATCTCGGTGCTAAATGGCCGACCCCTTATTCTTAAACTGTGACCCCTGGTTCTGGACTCCCCCAACATCGGGGAACATTTTTCCTGCAATTCCTTGTGACAATATAATACCCTTGACTTAAGTTGAGTTGGTTCTGGCGGTTGTTCAAGAACGTCATGGTGTTTATGACTTTACTTCTGTTAACTAACATTGCCAGTAAGTTAAAATTGAAAAATAAACGTCCATGCAAATAGTATGGTCTGGTTGGCTAGATCATTCATAATCACCTCACCGCAAAGCACATGATGAGCAGAGAAAAGTGATAACACTTAGTTTCATTTTGTCGGTAAGTTGGTCGACAGCAAACTCACTTCTTGCTAATTCAATAAAAAGGAACTGCAGATGCTGGTTTATGCCAAAGATAGACACATAATGCTGGAGTAACTCAGCGGGTCAGGCAGTATCTCTGGAGAACATGGATAGATTAATAAAAAGAATATCTGAATTAAAAAAAAAGATTTGAAGAAGAACTATCTTTAATTGAACATGGTCATATTTCAATGTTATATCTTTGCACTACCTGTAAATGCCGTATACTTTATCCTGTATCTGTGCACTGGGATTGTAATCATGTACAGTCCTTTCTTTGACTGGGTCACACTCGAACAAAGCCTTTTCACTGTACCTCAGTATGCGTGACAATAACAGACTACAGTGAAGGGGGGGGGGGGGGGGGGGGTAAACCGTTTAATCTCTTCCCCCCCGTCGGGTCTCCGATGTCGTTGGGCCTAACATCGGGGAGCTGGCGGCGGCCTTTGGCCGGATCCAACCTGTGGACTCCAGTCGCGGAGCCTGCGGACTCGCCATCGCGGAGCTGGCCGACATCTCACCTGTACAGGTACGGTGAGATACAGAGCGGGGAGAGCCGTGGTGGCGACCCGACTTCAGAGCTTCTGAGGCTCCGGCCGCAGGCCCGGTGGACAGGAACATCGGGAGCTCGCAGGTCCCTGGTGGGAGACTGATTTTCGGAGCTCCCGCAAAGGCAACTTCTCCCGCCGGAATCGTGGGGTTTAAATGACTCGGAGCGGGGCCTAACGTCGCCCGGCGCTGCTTAAACGGCCACAGGACACCATCGCCCGCCAGGGGCTTTGTCATCGGGAGCCCCAGTCACCTCGATGCTGCAGTTGGACTGCTGGACCACGGGAGAAGATCAAAGGGAAGGAGGTGTTGGAGATTCACTGTGATGGATGTTTGTGTAAATTGTGTTAAGTGTGGGTCTTGGGTTTTATGTAATGTCATGACTGCAGGAATGAGATTTTGTTCAAACCTTGTCTGTTTGAATGACAATTAAAAGGCATTCTATTCTATTATAAACTACAGTAAACTAAAACATGTAGGAAGGAACCGCAGATGCTGGTTTACACCGAAGATAGACACAAATGCTGGAGTAACTCAGTGGGACAGGCAGCATCTCTGGAGAGAAGGAATGGAAATAGAATGGAAGTAAATTAAAACAGTTTTGCTACTTTCGAAATATGAAGAAGGGTATTGACCCGAAACGTTGCCTATTTCCTTCGCTCCATAGATGCTGCTGCACCTGCTGAGTTTCTCCAGCACTTTTGTCTACCTTGCTACTTTCAAAGAACCATGTAGTTAGATTCTCGGTCTCACTAACATCTTGTTTCCTTGCACAGAATTTTTTTCTCTGTGTTGCAGAATTCATGTATCATTTATGCTCTGTGTGTTGTGTGAGTCTGGGATGTGCCTGTGATGCTGCAGCTGCTGCAAGCAAGGTTTTCATTGTCACCTGTACCTCACCGTACCTGTACAGGTGACAATAAACTCAACCTGACTTAGTTCACACCCAACCCAAACTCAACACCCCAAACATGTCAGGGTTAGATTATTAAGCCTCCAAGCCATGCTGCCTCTCCCTAATCTGTCACAATAATAGGTGTGTAGCTACAGAAAATGTCAAACCATTCAGTTTATAGATAGAGCATGGAAACAGGCCCTTCGGCCCGCCTAGCCCACGCCAACCATCGATCACCCGTTCACACTAGTTCTGTGTTATCCCACTTACTCATCCACTCCTTACACACTCGGGGTAATTTGCAGAGGGCCAATTAACCTACAAACTCGCACGTCTTTGGAGTGTGGGATGAAACCAGAGCACCCGGAGGAAACCCACGTGGTCACAGGAAGATTGGGATGCGAGCAGAAGCCTCGACGTGGCGCATCCCGGGCAATGCTGACCACAGGGACTGTACCACAGTGACTGACTGAAGTGGCCAATTCTGCAACCACCGACCGACAACCGTCACTGGCCGACCGGAAAGACGAGATATAGAAGATGGCCGGACATGAGGAAGAACAACAGGAAGAACGTGCAAACACCACACAGACTGAAGCTGAGGTCAGGATGGAACCTGGATCTTTGGCGCTGTGAGGCACTACCCGCCGCGCCGCCCTGCCGGCCTGGCAGAAATATTGGCAATTTCTGTTTTTAATTTTGCCAGTAAGTTGCTTGACAATTTCTGAGTGCACATGGCTATTATCATTGAGTTCGGTGAAACAGTCCCTGTTAAAGTGGAAGTTCATTTCAGTTTACCCACACTTGCAAACTCACTGAAGTTAACTCGTTTACAACAGAAGTCTGGTTCTCGGAAGAAATGATTCATAACCGTCCCAACTCAGATCTGCTCATTCATTGTGTGAAGACTATCGTGAGGCATTTTGTCAGTGAAACTCACAGGTCGCACCCCGGCCACTCCCTCTTCTCCCCTCTCTCATCCAGCAAGAGGTACAGAAGTGTGAAAACGCACACCTCCAGATTCAGGGACAGTTTCTTCCCGGCTGTTATCAGCCAACTGAACCATCCTACCACACCCAGAGAGCGGTCCTGACCTCGCATCTACCTCATTGGAGCTTTAATCAGACTTTATCTTACACTAAACATTATTCCCTGTATCCTGTATCTAAACATAGAAACATAAAAAATAGGTACAGGAGTAGGCCATTCGGCCCTTCGAGCCAGCACCACCATTCAATGTGATCATGGCTGATCATCCACAATCAGTACCCCGTTCCTGCCCTCTCCCCATATCCCTTGATTCTATTAGACCGAAGAGCTAAATCTAACTCTCTCTTGAAAACATCCAGTGAAAAGAGAATTCCACAGAGTAAAAACAAAATCAATAATGCAACATAAAGCTACTGCACCTCCTGCTCTGAACTTACTTGGAAATGTTTTTTTTTAATTGTTTTTTGGTTGTACAGTGGTGTGGTACCTAAGTACCTAATACATGGTACAACTTTGTGTTTTTAATTTAATAATAAAAGAACTGTAGAAACTCCATGTGAACCATTTAATTATTAAGGTTGTGTTATGTTACCATATGCTTGTAAAAAGTTGAGAAAAGGAGATTCTTTAAGAAAGTTTTTTCCACGTGGGTGCGTTTTTCCTAGTTATTTACTTCCCTCTTCCATTGATCCCAGTTCTTCAATTTTTGTGTTAAATAAGTTTTGTAACCTGAAAAATGAAAAGTGGGCCGAAGATTCCAGTACACTACAGACTGAACTGAACACTTAGAGAAGGATCCTGGGTGCAGATGCGGCGTAACAGAGGAATTGGGGAATAGGGGATGGAGTCCTTAGCAGGGTGGGAAGAATGTGTAGTCTAGATAGCCGTGTCAGTGTGTTTATAGTGGAAATCACATGGTCGGGAAGTGTCGGAAACAAGTTGTGTGACAGATAAATTTTGCTCCATCTACATAAAGCATGAGATAGAAAGCGAGAACTTTCTAAGGGAGTTATTGTGTCTCACTAATAGGATAGACCAGAGATATGGCTGAGGTGCCTGCACACACATTACCATACAACATAATAAAAGAACAGTGAAAGAAAAAGGGAAATAAAAAGATAAGGTAGAGAGAAAAGAAATTAGGAGAGATGTACCTATTTTATATATTAATCCATCCGTCACCCGGTTCTGAACCATTTAATTTTTAAGGTTGTGTTATGTTGCACCATATGCTTGTAAAAAGTTGATAAAAGGAGATCAAATCTTTAAGAATTGGTCTACTTTGCCTAGTAGGAGGAATCTCATTTCTTCAGGATGTAGCGTTTCCGACATATTTGAAATCCACATTTTGAACGTTGGCGTGGGTGCGTTTTTCCAGAATTTGAGTATACGTTTTTTTGCTGTTATTAAACCATAATTAAGAAGAGCTTCTTGGAACGTAGTTAATTTACTTCCCTCTTCCATTGATCCAAAGATAATCAGTTCTGTATTGGGGTTTCAATTTTGTGTTAAATAGTTTTGTAAAAGTTCCAAAAATTTAATTCCAAAATGTATGCAGTTTTGTACAAGAGACAAAGGAATGTGCTATCGTGGCATTTTGAGTTAGACATTTATCACAGATGGGGGGAAATGTTGACCCTTGTGTGTTCAGGGGTGTCTTTGTTGAACTCTCCCTGCCCGAATGGCACAGGGAGGTACAACTCCACCAAAAAATGTTTGTAACGTTGGTCTCAGTGGGCCGAAGGGCCTGATTCCATGCTGTACACTACAGTATCTCTAAACTAGACTGAACTGAACACTTAGAGAATGGGGAATTTCTTCTCATCCTGGGTGCAGATGCGGCGTAGACAGAGGAATTGGGAATAGGGGATGGAGTCCTTACAGGAAGCAGGGTGGGAAGAAGTGTAGTCTAGATAGCCGTGGGAGTCAGTGGGTTTATAGTGGATGTCGGTCAGTGGTCTATCACCTGCGATGGAGATAGTGAGGTCAAGGAATGGTCGGGAAGTGTCGGAAATGGTCCAGGTGTATTTGAGTGCCGGATGGAAGTTAGTGGTGAAATGAATGAAGTCAGTGAGTTGTGTGTTTTCTCATCCTGGGTGCAGATGCGGCGACGACGGAGTCTGAAGAAGGGTCTCGACCCGAAACGTTGCCCATTTCCTTCGCTCCATAGATGCTGCCTCATCCGCTGAGTTTCTCCAGCATTTTAGTCCAATTTAGAGAATGGAATGAATTTTGCTCGATATTGTCATCTACAGTTGGTAGCGCGGAAGGGCACATGATGACTACAACGTTAGAAAACAAGGCCACAGACCCATAGAGCATCACTAGCTCAGAGTACTTTCAATTGTGGCCACTGTGGCAGATTCTGACTTTCTAAGGTGAGTTATTGAATCATCGAGTCAAGTGCAGGTACAATGTTGTCTCACTAAATAGACAACAGACAATAGGTGCAGGAGTAGGCCATTCGGCCCTTCGAGCCAGCACCGCCATCCAATGTGATCATGGCTAATCGTCCCCAATCAGTACCCCGTTCCTGCCTTCTCCCCATATCCCCTGACTCCGCTATCTTTAAGAGCCCTATCTAGCTCTCTCTTGAAAGCATCCAGAGATCCGGCCTCCACTGCCCTCTGAGGCAGAGAATTCCACAGACTCACCACTCTCTGTGAGAAAAAGTGTTTCCCCGTCTCCGTTCTAAATGGCTTACTCCTTATTCTTAAACTGTGGCCCCTGGTTCTGGACTCCCCCAACATCGGGAACATGTTTCCTGCCTCTAGCGTGTCCAAACCCTTAACAATCAATAAGATCCCCTCTCATCCTTCTAAACTCCAGCGTGTACAAGCCCAGCTGCTCCATTCTCTCAGCATATGACAGTCTCGCCATCCCGGGAATTAACCTTGTAAACCTACGCTGCACTCCCTCTATAGCAAGAATGTCCTTCCTCAAATTAGGGGACCAAAACTGCACACTAGGTGTGGTCACACTAGGGCTCTTTACAACTGCAGAAGGACCTCTTTGCTCCCATATTCGATTCCTCCTATATCCGAAAGGTGGAGGCCCCATAGCAGAAGTGTCCACGTCTTGGGTCTGGGAACTGGAAGTATCCCGAGCTAATTCTGCTGCCACCATCATCTACTGCGACTAGTGATGGCTCCCACCGATTGTCGCCGGAAGCTCGCGTCCTTTTCAGGACGGACGATGACAGCGAGGTCAACGTTTGAAACATGGAAGATGGACACAAAAGAAGACTAGAGGTACAAATGGCAAGGTGGTCGGCTGGTGTTAATACCAATGTCAAGATCATCCCCAAATCCTCAGTGTAACCAAAAACAGTCTATTGTTTGACACAAAAAGCTGGAGTAACTAAGCGGGACAGGCAGCATCTCTGGAGAGAAGGAGTGGGTGGAGGCCCTTCTTCAGGTAGTGATGCATTCTGTTCATAGTCTCTCAGTTGAGAACCATTTTTAACTCCCATTCCCACACTGACCTTTCTCTCCTGGGCCTCTTTCATTGTCAGAGTGAGGCCCAGCGCAAACTGGAGGAACAGCACCTCATATTTTGCTTGGGCAACTTACACCCCAGCGGTATGAACATTGAATTCTCTAATTTCTGGTAATGTCTGCAAACACTGTCCTCCCTCTTCCTCCCCTTGCCCCTTAGCTCCACTACAGCTCAGAGAACCAGTCCCACAGTCCACAACGATGTGACCTACTTGGGATCACACTGTCCCCAGCCAACAATCAGTGATCCTCCCTGCCTGAGGTCATCTGTTGCCAGTCCTGACATGTCCTGGTCTTCCTCTGCTTCCAACTCCCCATTCAATCATGGCTGATCTACCTCTCCCCCCTAATCCCATTCTCCTGCCTTCTCCCCAAAACCCCTGACACCCGCACTAATCAATAACCTATCAATCTCCAATTTAAAAATACTAATTGACTCAGCCTCCACAGTCATTCCACATTCCACAGATTCACCATCCTCTGGCTAAAGAAATTCCTCCTCATCTCCATTCTAAATGTACGTTCTTTTATTCTGAGGCTGTGCCCTCTGGTCCTAGACTCTCCCACTAGTGGAAACATCCTCTCCACATCCACTCTATCTCGGCCGAAGTACGGTTTCCATGCCGTATCACGCTACGATTTTACAGCGGTGCAGCGGGTAGAGCTGCTGCCCCGCAGCATGCAGAGACCCGGGTTCCATCCTGACTACGGCCGCTGTCTGTGTGGAGTTTGTAAGTTCTCCTCGTGACCTGCGTGGGTTTTCTCCGGGAGCTCCGGTTTCTTCCCACACTCCAAATACGTACAGGTTTGTAGGTTAATTGGCTTCGGTAAAAATAGTAAATTGTCCCTAGTGTGCGTAGGATAGTGTTAGTGTGCGGGGATCGCTGGTCGGCACGGACTCGGTGGGCCGAAGGGCCTGTTTCCGTGCTGTATCTCTAAACTAAACTACACTTTATGATAGACATAAAAAGCTGGAGTAACTCAACGTGTCGGGCAGCGTCTCTGGAGAACATTGACTTCTCTAACTTCAAGTAGCCCTTGCTTTCCCTCTCTCTCCCTCCCCTCTCCCTCCCCAGTTCTCCCACCAGTTTTACTGTCTCCGACTACATTCTATCTCTGTCCCGCCCATTCTCCTGACATCAGTCTGAAGAAGGGTCTCAACCCAAAACGTCACCCATTCCTTGTCTCCAGAGATGCTGCCCGTCCAGCTGAGTTACTCCAGCTTTTTGTGTCTATCTTCGGTTTAAAACAGCATCTGCTGTTCCTTCCTAAACTTTATAATATATTTGTTCTCTGGATATCCCCTGACTGATGTCTGCTTGATTTGTCCTGGCTCATCTCCCAGAGAATATCCTTCAAGGAAGCTTTGGATCAGAGACATTCCAGCCAGTGTCCCTCAGATATAACTCCACAAACTCCTCCCCCTCTTTGGCCTTTATGTTGGAGCTGTTATCTGGGGACAGAAGAGAAAGATTTCTCACTTCAGACAAGTCTCTTATGGTTCGTTCGACAAATCCAACAACTCCAATCAGCCACAACCGATTGTCAGAAAAAGAGATTTATTTTTGTGCCGTTACTTACCTTCAGTTGTCCCTTTTATTCACTGTGGGTTTTCCCCTAAAGTGTGTTAAAACTTGACGGTTCCAATCTTGGCAAGCTTTCCCAGCAAGTATCTCTGATGTATCAGATGCTGAAAATAGCAGAATTCATTACTCAATCTTTCCCCACTACTTGCCCATGCTGACTTGCGATGCAATGCCAGTGGCAAGAGACATTCTCATCAGTACAACACTAATGATAACATACCCCACTCCAGGGAGTAGGTTCTCCCCGTGACCTGCGCGGGATTTCTCCCGGTGCTCCGGTTTCCTCCCACACTCCCAAGACATACAGGTTTGTAGATCAATAGAACTGTCTACACTTACAGTAGACAATAGACAATAGGTGCAGGCCATTCGGCCCTTCGAACCAGCACCGCCATTCAATATGATCATGGCTGAACATCCACAATCAGTACCCTGTTCCTGCCTTCTCCCCATATCCCCTGACTCCGCTATTTTTAAGAGCTCTATCTAGCTCTCTCTTGAAAATATCCTAAGAACTGGCCTCCACCGCTCCCTGAGGCAGAGAATTCCACAGACTCACCACTCTCTGTGTTACCTTTTTTGAACTTCCCCAACAATAGATCTAGTAGGTGACCCTTAAATCAATCTCAGTTGTCATGAACAATGGCAATATCACAGCTAATATTGTGTGGGAATGAACTGCAGATGCTGGTTTAAACCGAAGAGAGACACAAAAAGCTGGAGTAACTCAGCGGGACGGGCAGCATCTCTGGAGAGGAGGAATGGGCGACGTTTTGGGTCGAGACCCATCTGCAGACTGAGAGTCCGGGGATAGGGGAAACGAGAGATATAGATGATGATGTAGAGAGATACAGAGCAATGAATGAAAAATATGTAAAAGTCTCAAACGGCTAATACTGTGTAGGTTTAACCTCAAGACCTACATGCTACCGCAACAAGATAATACCACCAACATCTCTCCACTGTCAGCGCACTAATAGAGACTAATCCTGACTACAAACTCTGTACAGACAGCCCCCGTAGTCAGGATGGAACCCGGGTCTCTGGCGCTGTGAGGCAGCAGCTCTACCCGCTGCGCCACCGTGCTCCGGTTTTCTCCCACATTCCAAAGACGTGCAGTTTTTATAGGTGAATTGATCTCAGTAAATTGGTCTTGGCCTTGTGGGTAGAACGAGTGTGAACGTGGTCAGGGCCCGTCCCACTTACACAACTTTTTTGGCGACTGCCGGCACCCGTCATAGGTCGTTACAGCTCGCCGAAAATCTTCAACATGTTGAAAATCCAGCGGTGACAAGAACAAGGTACGACTCTTTGGGCGACTGCTCACGACCATACAGGCGTCACCCCGTCGCCAGGGTGTCACCTGTATGGTCGTGAGTCGTCTCCTCAGTCGCCCAGAGAGTCGTACCTTGTTCTGGTCGCAGCTGGATTTTCAACGTTGAAATTTTTCGGAGACCTGCAACGACCTATGACGGGTGCCGGCAGTCGGCGAAAAAGTCTCGTAAGTGGGACAGGCCCGGCATCTCATTCTTACCCATCAGATCGAGACTGCGGTGGAAACATGACTGGACTAGAGTGTGAATGTAATCATGACTGGAAAATAATACAAATGTCTCACTGAAACATCACTGAAAAATCTCAAAGGTCAGATCCTCAAAATGAAACACATTGTGTCTGAACTTGGTTTATAACAGAGGAATGCCCTGAGACATCGCCCGTATCTGCCTTCATTGCCTTTTCTTAGATACAGAGTATTCCCTAACCCGAACTAGACACTTTAAGAATTGATAAGGACATTTAAGACAACTTTGTGAGCAGGCCCATTTAGAAATAAGGGCCGGCACGGTGGTGCAGCGGGTAGAGCTGCTACCTCACAGCGCCAGAGTCCCGGGTTCCATCCCGACTACGGGCGCTGTCTGTACGGAGTTTGCACGTTCTCCCTGTGACCTGCGTGGGTTTTCTCCGGGATCTCCGGTTTCAAAGACGTACAGGTTTGTAGGTTGATAGGCTTGGTAGAAATGTAAATTGTCCCTGGTGTGTGTGTGGGGTAGTGTTAGTGTGCGGGGATCGCTGGTTGGCGCAGACTGGGTGGGCCGAAGGGTCTGTTTCCGCGCTGTATCTCTAAACTAAAACTAGGAGGGAAGGAGAGAAATTGAACAGACGATATTCAAAGCGGCACGGAGCTTTTAAGGATGATAACCTCATGACCTGATGTCAAGATAAAAACCTTTCTCTCAATGTCAGCAAGACAAAGGAGATAGTGATCGACTTCAGGAAGTGAAATAGACGCACACCCCGGTAAACATTGGCGGCACAGAATAGTGATGAAAGTTTCAAGTTCCTTGGAGTAAATATCACCAACAACATGTCACATTGAAGCAATGGCCAAGAAGGCACACTAACGCCTCTACTTCCTTAGAAGGCTTAAGAAGTTTGCCATGTCCCCTACAATTCTCACCAACTTCTACACATGCGTCGTAGAAAGCATTTTATCGGGATTCATCACAGCTCGGTTTGGGAACACCTCCATCCAAGACCGCAAGAAATCGCAGAGAATTGTGGACGCAGCCCAGACCATCGCACGAACCAACCTCCCTTCCATCGACTCCATCTACACCTCACGCTGCCTCGGCAAGGCCAGCAGCATCATCACGGACCAGTCTCATCCCGGTCACTCCCTCTTCTCCCCTCTCCCATCGGGCAAGAGGTACAGAAGTGTGAACACACACACCTCCAGATTCAGGGACAGTTTCTTCCCAGCTGTTATCAGACAACTGAACCATCCTACCACAACTATAGAGTGGCTCTGGAGACCCTCAGACTATCTGACTGAAGAAGGGTCTCAACCCGAAATGTCACCTATTCCTTCGCTCCATAGATGCTGCCTCACCCGCTGAGTTTCTCCAGCATTTATACCTACCTCAGACTATCTTTGATCTGCCTTTACTGGACTTTATCTTGCACTAAACATTATTCCCCTTTGTCATGTTTCCGTAAACTGTGGATGGATTGATTGTAATCATGTATTGTCTTTCTGCTGACTGGTTAGCATGCAACAAAAGCTTTACAATAAACTAAAGACGTTAGAGATACAGTGCGAAACAGGCCCTTCAGCCCACCGAGTTCGCACTGACCAGCAATTACCCCGTATACTAGCACTCTCCTACATACTGGAGACAATTTACAATTTTACCAATTCCATTTAACCTACAAACCCACAAGGCTATGGGGTGTGGGAGGAAACCGGAGCACCCAGAGAAAACCCACGCAGGTCACGGGGAGAACGTACAAACTCTGTACAGACAGCAACTGTAGTCAGGATCGAACCTGCTGTTCTACAGCTGCCCCTGAGCTAAACTAAACTCTGAGAGCCAGGGTAGGCACAAAATGCTGGAGTAACTCAGTGGGACAGGCAGCATCACTGGAGAGAAGGAGTGGGTGACATTTCAGGTTGAGACCTTTCTTCATACTGATGTCAGGAATGGGCGGGACAGAGATAGAATGTAGTCGGAGACAGTAAGGCTGGTGGGAGAACTGGGAAGGGGGAGGGGATGGAGAGAGAGGGAAAACAAGGGCTACTTGAAGTTAGAGAAGTCAATGTTTATAACACTGGGCTGAAAGCTGCCCAAGCAAAATATGAGGTGCTGTTCCTTCAATTTGAGCAGGGCCTCACTCTGACAATGGAGGAGGCCCAGGTCAGAAAGATCAGTGTGGGAATGGGAGGGGGAGTTAAAGTGCTGAGCAACCGGGAGCCAGCAGAGACCTCAATGGGCTCCTTCTTCTTCGTAAGGCAATGTTGGGACAGGCATGTTCTGCGGGAAACATGGGCTCCCGCCCATAATCTGCCGTTGTTTATGGGCGAGGTAAAGAGTGAGGTGTTAGTTATAAACAGAGGCTGCAAATATAGTTGCCGTACCAACGTTACAACAACAGGAAGCGTTGTTCTGAGGTGAAGCAGAAGTTGTGAAAGTTGTGCTGAGATATTGTGTGTACCTGCCCTGATCCACAAAGTGCGTTTGTAGACAAGTGACTGCTGATGCCAGACAGATTATAATCTGGATTAAACTAAATAGATAGAACATAGAACAGTACAGCACAGGAACAGGCCCTTCGGCCCACAATGTTTAGTTTAGAGATACAGTGCGGAAACAGGCCCTTTAGCCCACCGATTCCGTGCCGACCAGCGATCCCAGCACATTAACGTTATCCTACACACACCAAGGACAATTGTGCATTTATACCAAGCCAATTAACCTAAGAATCTGTGCATTTTTGGAGTGCGGGAGGAAACCGGTGCACCCCGGAGTAAACCCACGCAGGTCACAGGGAGGACGTGCAAACTCCGTACAGACAGCACCCGTAGTCAAGATCGGACCCTGGTCTCTGGCGCTGTGAGGCATCAGCTCTACTCGCTGCGCCACCGTGTCACACAACGTTTCCTACATGTTGTGATAGTCCCTGCCTCAACTACCTCCTCTGGCAGCTCGTTCCATACACCCACCACCATTCTACCGAGTTCTTCTTTCCCCTGTCAACTATGCCTCTTCTTTTCAACTTGTTTACCTCTCATCTTTTCCCACATTGTGTGTGGTTGGTTCATTAGCATCACAGAGTGATACAGTGTGGAAACTGGCCCTTGGCCCAACTTGCCCACACCAGCCAACATGCCCCAGCTACACTAGTCCCACCTACCTGCTTCTGGTCCATATCCCTCCAAACCTTTCCTATCCGTGTACCTGTCTAACTGTTTCTTAAACGTTGGGATAGTCCCAGCCTCAACCACCTCCTCTGGCAGCTCATTCCATACACCCACCACCCTCTGTGTGGAAAGGTTACCCCTCAAATTCCTCTTAAATATTTTCCCCTTTACCTTGAACCTATGTCCTCTGGTCCTCGATTCCCCTACTCTGGGCAAGAGACTCGGTGCATCTACCCGATCTATTCCTCCCATGAAAATGGACAATGAAAATGAAAATCCTCCCTAGGAAAATGGACAAGGGAGAGCCAGTGAATGTAGTGTACCTGGACTTTCAGAAAGCATTTGATAAAGTCCCACATAGGAGATTAGTGGGTAAAATTAGGGCACATGGTATTGGGGGTAGAGTGCTGACATGGATGGAAAATTGATTGGCAGGCAGGAAACAAAGAGTAGGATTAACGGGTCCCTTTCAGAAAGGCAGGCAGTGACTAGTGGGGTACCGCAAGGCTAGGTGCTGGGACCACAGCTATTTACAATATACATCAATGATTTGGATGAAGGGATTCAAAGTAACATTAGCAAATTTGCAGATGACACAAAGCTGGGTGGCAGTGTGAACTGTGAGGAGGATGCTATGAGAATGCAGGGTGACTTGGACAGGTTGGGGGAGTGGGCAGATGCATGGCAGATGAAGTTTACTGCAGATAAATGTGTGGTTATCCACTTTGGTTGCAAAAACAGGAAGGCAGATTACTATCTAAATGGCGTCAAGTTGGGAAACGGGGAAGTACAACGGGATCTGGGGGTCCTTGTACATCAGTCTATGAAAGTAGGCATGCAGGCACAGCAGGCAGTGAAGAAAGCGAATGGCATGTTGGCCTTCATAACAAGAGGAGTCAAGTATAGGAGCAAAGAAGGTTCTGTCCTTCTGCAGTTGTACAGAGCCCTAGTGAGGAGTTTTGTGTTGTGTGCAGTTTTGGTCCCCTAATTTGAGGAAGGACATTCTTGCTATTGAGGGAGTGCAGCGTAGGTTTACAAGATTAATTCCCGGGATGGCAGGATTGTCATATGCTGAGAGAATGGAGAGGCTGGGCTTGTACATTCTGGAGTTTAGAAGGATGAGAGGGGATCTTATTGAAACATATAAGATTGTTAAGGGTTTGGACACGCTAAAGGCAGGAAACATGTTCCTGATGTTGGGGGAGTCCAGAACCAGGGGCCACAGTTTAAGAATAAGGGGTAAGCCATTTAGAACGGAGACGAGGAAACACTTTTTCTCACAGAGGGTTGTGAGTGTGGAATTCTCTGCCTCGGAGGGCGGTGAAGGCCGGTTCTCTGGATGCTTTCAAGAGAGAGCTAGATAGGGCTCTTAAAAATAGCGGAGCCAGGAGATATGGGGAGAAGGCAGGAACGGGGTACTGAGTGTGGATGATCAACCATGATCACATTGAATGGCGGTGCTGGCTTGAAGGGCCGAATGGCCTACTCCTGCACCTATTGTTTATTGTCTATTGATCTTATACACCTCTATAAGATCACCTCTCATCCTCTTGCGCTCCAGGGAATAGAGACCCAGCCTACTCAACCTCTCCCTGTAGCTCACACCCTCTAGTCCTGGCAACATCCTCGTAAATCTTCTCTGAACCCTTTAGAGCTTCACAATATCTTTCCTATAACATGGTGCCCAGAACGGAACACAATTATCTAAATGCGGTCTCACCAACGTCTTATGCAACTGCAACATGACCTCCCAACGATTTCACATCGACGTGAACCTCTGACCTGGTTCTCCACAGATGCTAATCTCATTTGTTATTACACACCCAATGTACTCACTAATGACAGAATGAATTACAATAACAACTCGTACGGTTTATGTTGGATACTACCACATAACCACGGTAGAATACTTCATCAAACCACAAGGCCACACAAAACCAAAGAGACACCAGGGATGTATGAAATATTCATGATTTGTCACCTCCCTCCTTGAAATGGTGGCAGGGATCAATAATGTTTACTGAAGATAGACACAGAGTTCTGGAGTAACTCAGTGGGTCCGGCAGCATCTGTGGAGAACATGGATAGGTGAGTAAGCATGGATAGGTGACGTTTGACACAGAGTGCTGGAGTAACTCAGTGGGTCAGGCAACATCTGTGGAGAACATGGATAGGTGACGTTTCACAGAGTGCTGGAGTAACTCAGCGGGTCAGGCAGCATCTGTGGAGAACATGGATAGGTGACGTTTCACAGAGTGCTGGAGTAACTCAGCGGGTCAGGCAGCATCTGTGGAGAAAAGATATAGATGACGTTTTGGGTCGAGACCCTTCTTCAGACTGAGAGTCAGGGGAAAGGGAAACGAGAGATATAGACTGTGATGCAAAGAGATAATATGAACAATGAATGAAGGATATGAACAAAGAGTAATGATGAAATAGAGGAAACGGGCCATTGTTAGCTGTGGGCTAGGTGAAAACGGGTAACAGACAATGAGACTCAACAAGATGACTTTGAACCTGGTATGACTTGGGTGGGGGAGGGACAGAGAGGGGGGGGGATACAAGGATTACTTGAAGTTAGAGAAATCAATATTCAGGACTCTCAGTCTGAAGAAGGGTCTCGACCCGAAACGTAACCTACTCCTTTTCTCCAGAGATGCTGACTGACCCGCTGAGTTACTCCAGCTTTTTGTGTCTATCTTCGGTTTAAACCAGCATCTGCAGTTCCTTCCTACACAAGAAAGTTTTCTGCATTTCTTTAGGACTTTTGTGTGTAGGGTTCCCAAAAAGTTCATTTGTAAGTGGAATCAGTAGTAAGGAGGGCAAACGCAATGCCAGCGTTTATTTTGAGAGGACTAGAATATAAAAACAGTTTGATAAGGTGCTGGTCAGATCGCAGTTGGGGTATTGTGAGCAACTTTGCGCCCCATATCTGAAGAGGGATGTGCTGGCTCTGGAGAGGGTCCAGAGGAGGTTTACAAGAACGATCCCAAGAATGAGTGGGTTAACATATGATGAGCGTTTGACGGCACTGGGTCTGTACTCGTTGAAGTTTAGAAAGTTGAGGGGGACCTCATTGAAACTTACTGGATAGTGAAAGACCTGGATAGTGGATGTGGGAGGATGTTTCCACTAGTGGGAGAGTCTAGGACCAGAGGTCGCAGCCTCAGAATTAAAGGTCTTACCTTTCGAAAAGAGAGTAGGAGGAACTTATTTAGTCAGAGGGTGGTGAATCTGTAGAATTGTTTGCCACAGACGGCTGCGGAGGCCAAGTCAATGGATATTTTTATGGCAGAGGTAGATAGATCCTTGATTAGTACGGGTGTCAGGGATTAAGGGGAGAAGGCAGGAGAATGGAGTTGAGAGGGAGAGATAGATCAGCCGTGATTGAATGGCAGAGTAGATGATGGGCCGAATGGCCTAATTCTGCTCCTGGAACTGATGAAGCTTCCTAACCCCAGTGTGTCCCAAAGACGTTATGGCTAAGGACTAACTTGGTACAGTTGGTAAAGCCACTGCCTCACAGCTCCACTCACCCACGTTCAATCTCCCCACTGGGCAAAACATAGGTAGAAAGAGGAGGAACGTGCAAACTCCCCATAAAGAGCGTGGGTTTCCTCCGGCTGCTGCGGTTTCTTCCCACAGCCCAAAGGCGTGCGAGTTTGTAGGTTCATTGGCATCTGTAAATTGCCCCTGGTGTATAGAGGGTGGATGCAAAACTGGGACAACAATAGACTTACTAGATCCAGAGGGAAATTAAGAAGCAGACAACCAGGTTTAAAGTGAGTGGGGAAAAGGTTTAATAGGAATTGGGTGCAACTGTTTCACACAGAGGATTGTGGGTGCATGGAACGAGCTGCCAGAGGAGGTAGTTGAGGCAGGTACAATAACGCAATTGAACAGACACTTGGACAGATACATGGATGTGAAGGTTTTAGCGGGATATGGGCCAAATGTGGGCAGGTGCAACTGGTGTAGGTCAGCATGGACAAGTTGGGCCGAAGGGCCTGTTTCCATGCTGCATGCCTCTATAAACCCAGCGATCAGGCAGCATCTTTGGAGAACGTGGATGGGTGAAGGTATCGGATCTGGACCCTTCTTCATGCTCTACAGGTGGGGGAGGGTTTCCCAGAAGATCCACCCATAGTCCTCACTTCCCCGGCAACACATCGGTCCTGCTGCCGGTAAAGTCTGGCTTGAAGTGTTTGCTGACCAACCCCAGGCAGGGGAAGAGGTCCCGGAAAGCGTCCCAGAAGGACCTTATCCTGAAGACGTAGACTATGGGGTTGACGACTGAGTTGGCGTGGGACAAGATAATGGCGGTGAGCATGATGGAGGTTGGGATATCGCAACGTGGGCAGAAGAGCTCAATGCAGTTGAGGATGTGGAGAGGAACCCAGCTCAGGGTGAAGCAGAAGAGAAGAATGAAGAGCGAGGTGGCCGTCCGCAGTTCCTTACGGACAACCCTCCGTCGCTTCTCCACCATGCTAATGTTGACGTTTCTCTCGGCTATTCTCCGGATTTGTCTCCTGGCCTCGGTGAATATCTTGGCGTAGATGACAAACATGGCCAGTAGCGGGAGCAGCATGCACAGGATGAAGTTGAAGTAGACCATGTACGCCTGGTCAATGATGTTGTAGAAGAAGCAGGCCTCGTTGGCCGTAGCTGCCTTGCGCCAACCCATCAGCGGCACCAGGCCGATGACCACCGCCAGCGTCCAGGAGCCAACGATGACCGTGGCCGTGCTCCTGGGGGTCACCAGCTGCCGGTAGCGGAGGGGGGCCAGCACGGCGATGTAGCGTTCCACCGCCACGGCAAACAGGCCGAAGATGGAGGCTTGGGTGAGCACCAGCATGCTACACAGCATGAGAACGCACAGGTGGTATCTGCACATCGGGAGGCCGAGATCAGACAGCAGGGCACAAGGGATGGCCACGGCGCCCACCAACATGTCCGCCACAGCCAACGACACCAGGAAGAAATTAGTCACTGTCCTCAGCTTTTGTCTCCTGACCACGACAAAACAGATAAAAATGTTCCCCAGGACGGCAAAGAAAGCTGTGAAGACTTCCGCGATAAAATACCCTACCCTGATGTGGAGAAAATCAGTGGTACAATTGATGTTACCATGGGACAGATTTGATGGGATATCAACAAACTCGTCCATGGTGGAACGACAACGCACAAACTTCTTACTCCTCCTTATTAAATCTTCTTCTTCGCCCGATCCTTCATCGTTTCCATTGCTCACACTTCTTCATCCCCTCTCTTCACCATGGGCAAATCCTCAACCAGTGTATCCAGCCCCACCTGAGAAAAACGGTAATACCATTCAATCATCAATCCATTTCTAACCCTAACGCCAATCCTACCATCCAACCCCTCCAGATCCCAGGCCGAGAAACAAATACAAACAAGTCACACTTTTCTAGGTGTGTAGGAAGGAACTGCAGATGCTGGTTTAAACCGAAGGTAGACATAACATGCTGGAGTAACTCAGCTCAACAGGCAGCATCTGTGGAGAGAAGGAATGGGTGACGTTTCAGGTCGAGACTCTTCTTTAGAGGAAAAGGACAGAGAGTAAACGGGTTGAGGCTTCACAGACTCAGGCACCAATGGGACTCACCCAAACATAGATAGACCCAAAAAGCTGAGTTACTCCAGCACTCTGTGAAACGTCACCTATCCATGTTCTCCACAGATGCTGCCTGACCCGCTGAGTTACTCCAGCACTTTGTGTCTATCTGCGGTATAAACCAGCATCTGCAGTTCCTCGTTACTACAATGTTCACACTGTTGGGTTGCAAGCTGCCCAAGTGGAATAAGAGGAACTCTTCCGCCAGTTTGGGTGTGGCCTCACTCTGGCCATGGAGGAGGCCCGGGACACAATATCAATACTGATTGTAAGGCTGGGTTTGAATCTGTGATAAATCGTGCATTCAAAAATATCATTCTCCTGAGATTGTGCTGTCAGGAGGGAACTGCAGGTGCTGGTTTGCACCGAAGATACACACACTTACTGGAGTAACTCAGCGGGTCAGGCTGCATCTGTGGAGAACATGGATAGGTGACGTTTCACAGAGTGCTGGAGTAACTCAGCGGGTCAGGCAGCATCTGTGGAGAACATGGATAGGTGACGTTTCACAGAGTGCTGGAGTAACTCAGCGGGTCAGGCAGCATCTGTGGAGAGAAGGAATGGGTGAAGGTTGGATGGGAAGAGAAGGTTTCGGGTCGAGTCCCTGCTGAGTTGCTCCAGCATTTTGTGTCTGTCTTCAGTATAACGTACAGTTGACCTCACTGAACTTCAGCATGCTATTACTGTGTGTAAACGCCTTCCTCTCGCGTGCGGCGCGCAGCCTAAAGTTGTAGGACAACTTTCTATTTGATCTTATTTGTTTGTGCACGCCGGGTTGATTACATTCGTCGAAACCACGCAATCTCCCATCTAAAGTCTAAAGAATTCACGTCAAGGCAACTTCCACTTTTGGGAATGGGGTGCATGCAAGTCATGGCAGAACTCAAGTAACAGCGGGAGGGGTGGAAGCAGCAGGAGCCGGCAGTGACGCAGGCCAGAGAGGAACTGCAGATGCTGGTTTATACCAAAGGTATACACAAAGTGCAGGAGTAACTCACATCAGCGGGACAGGCAGCATCTCTGCAGAAAGAGAATAGGTGACGTTTCGGGTCGAGGTACTTCTCTCCAGAGATGCTGCCTGACCCGCTGAGTTACTCTTGCACTTTGAATCTATCTTCTTTTGAGTAACACTATGCTCTATGTACATCTTATTGGCAGCAGTGATCTGGGTTCGATCCTGACCACGGGTGCTGTCTGTACGGAGTTTGTACGTTCTTAGGTAGACAGAAATGCTGGAGAAACTCAGCGGGTGCGGCAGCATCTATGGAGCGAAGGAAATAGGCAACGTAGAAACATAGAAACATAGAAAATAGGTGCAGGAGGAGGCCATTCGGCCCTTCGAGCCTGCACCGCCATTCAATATGATCATGGCTGATCATCCAACTCAGTATCCCGTACCTGCCTTCTCTCCATACCCCCTGATCCCTTTAGCCACAAGGGCCACATCTAACTCCCTCTTAAATATCGCCAATGAACTGGCCTCAACTACCTTCTGTAGTTTCGGGCCGAAGCCCTTCTTCAGACTGAACCCGCTTTGTCATCAGTCTGAAGAAGGGTTTTCGGCCCGAAACGTCGCCTATTTCCTTCGCTCCGTAGATGCGGCCACACCCGCTGAGTTTCTCCAGCTTTTTTGTCTCCCTTCGATTCTCCAGCAACTGCAGTTGCTTCTTGAATGTTTGAACGTTCTCCCCGTGACCCGCGTGGGTTTTCTCCGGGAGCTCCGGTTTCCTCCCACGCTCCAAAGACGTGCGGGTTTGTAGGCTAATTGTAAATTGCCCCTAGTGTGTGTAGGATAGTGTTAGTGTGCGGGGATCGCTGGTCGGCACGGTCCCGGTGGGCCGAAGGGCCTGTGTCTGCGCTGTGTAAAACTCTTAAAAACAACCTTCTGCAGAATGTGCTCCAGACTTTTCTCCAGAGATGCACCCTGATCATTGCTCTATGTACATCCCATTCGCGACAGTGAGCTGGTGTGAGCTTTGTGATTGAGGCAGTGTAGCGTAGGTTCACCAGATTGATCCCTGGGATGGCGGGACTGTCATATGAGGAAAGATTGAAAAGACTAGGCTTGTATTCACTGGAGTTTAGAAGGATGAGGGGGAATATTATAGAAACATATAAAATTATAAAAGGACTGGACAAGCTAGATGCAGGAAAAATGTTCCCAATGTTGGGCGAGTCCAGAACCAGGGCCACAGTCTTAGAATAAAGGGGAGGTCATTTAAGACTGAGGTGAGAAAAAACCTTTTCACCCAGAGAGTTGTGAATTTGTGGAATTCCCTGCCACAGAGGGCAGTGGAGGACAAGTCACTGGATGGATTTAAGAGAGAGTTAGATAGAGCTCTAGGGGCTGGTGGAGTCAAGGGATATGGGGAGAAGGCAGGCACGGGTTATTGATAGGGGACGATCAGCCATGATCACAATGAATGGCGGTGCTGGCTCGAAGGGCCGAATGGCCTCCTCCTGCACCTATTTTCTATGTTTCTATGATGGGTTATTTAGCGTGTCCGCACACACAGGCCAAAGCCACACGTGTTGCTTTACACCGGTCTGCATGGCTTGCTTCCCCCAGCGAATACTGCAGAAAACTGCAATGATATGCAGCAGGACGCAGCTGGGAGAGTTGCTGCCGCTCGATAGACTTTGCATTTTAGAGAAACAGCGCGTAAACTGGCCCTTCGGCCCACCCAGTCCGTGCCGACCAGCGATCCCCGCACACTACACTAACACTACCCTACACACACTGGGGACAATTTACAATTAGCCTACAAACCCGCACGTCTTTGGAGTGTGGGGAGGAAACCGGAGCTCCCGGAGAAAACCCACGCGGGTCACGGGGGCGAACGTGCAAACTCCGTACAGACAGCGCCCGCGGTCAGGATCGAACCCGGCGCCGTGAGGCAGCAGCTCCACCCGCTGCGCTGCACGCTGCCCGAGATCAGCTTGAGTTGTGCCTCGGTGCCTTCACCTGCCTCGGCATAAACATAGCACTCACCTGAGCGGCTTTTCACCGCGATGCCACCGTCAGTCAGCGCCGCCCTGGAGCGGGACACGAACCGGCTCACGGAACCGCAGATGCCGCTTCACACCCGTGACAAGCACAGAGTGCTGGAGTGACTCAGCGGGACAGCAGCATCTCTGGAGAAATCAAATGGGTGACATCTCGGGTCACACCTGGTCACATTTGTACCCTGTGCAAGGAATTAACACCGTCAAAAAATTATATATATATATATATTTATATTTAAGACATTCCTTAATGAATCGGGAATTATTCCTACACACCTGGCCTTCAATACCTGCAATAGGTAACTAGGATCTGCCACTGATTACAAACATCTCAGGGAACGTCTATTAAAAGGAGTAAAGTACTAATCTGAATTTGCAAAAGCATTTTCCCCACAACGTTCTGGAGTTCCACTGACGGGGGTGTGGGTGGGATTCATTTTTCGTTCGTATTTTATTTGCAGGTTGTCTGTGTCCGCTGTTTCCCTCCCCTCTCTCCTCCCCTCCCCTCTCCCTTCTCTCCCCCCCCCCCTCCCTTCTCCTCCGCTCCTTCTCTCCCTCTCCCCTCTCCTTCCCCTCTCACCTCTCCATTCTCCCCCCTCCCTTCTCCCTTCTCCCCTCACCTCTCCCCCCTCCCTCCCCGCGGCCTCGGTAAACAATGCCGGAGCTGGAAACCTGTCCCGCAGGAACAGCGTTGGATAATGGTGGAGCTTCTGAACTCTGCGAGGGGCTGAGGGATGAGGGGGGTGGTGGGGGGATGGAGGAGGGGGGGGGGCTCAGAGGACGGGGGGGTGAGAGGACTGGGGGGGGGTTAGGGGACTGGGGGGGGGGGTTGAGTGGACTGGGGGGGGAGTGAGTGGACTGGGGGGGGAGTGAGTGGACTGGGGGGTGAGAGAACTGGGGGGGTTAGGGGACTGGGGGGGGGGGGAAATGAGAGGGGACTGGGGGGGTGAGAGGACTGGGGGGGTGATAGGGGGCAGCATGGGGGGGTGAGGGGATTGGGGGGGTGAGAGTTCTGGGGGGGTTAGGGGACTGGGGGGGGTGAGAGGACTGTGGGGGGTGAGAGGACTGGGGGGGGGGGGGTGAGAGGACTGGGGGGGGTTAGGGGACCTTCTCCCTTCTTGGGGGGGGTGAGAGGAGGAGGGGTTAGGGGACCTTGGGGGGTGAGAGGACTGGGGGGGGGGAGGTGGGGGGGGGTTAGGGGACTGGGGGGTTAGGGGATTGGGGGGGGGTGAGAGGACTGGGGGGGTTAGGGGACTAAGAGGGGGGGGTTAGGGACTGGGGGGTGAGAAGAACTGTGGGGGGAGTGGACTGGGGGACTGGGGGGGTTAGGGGACATAATGATCCGGGGGGTTAGGGGACTAGGGGGTATGGAGGGACTGTGGAGGGGACTGGGGGGGTTCCCCAAGTGTAGAGGACACTTGTTAACTCGGGGGGGGGGGGGTTGGATCTCTCCAAAACAAGTACCTTGGGGGGGGTCCTTTTTTTTATACTGGGTTTTGGGGAGGACTGGGGGGTGTTACTTCGGGGAACTGGGGGTTAGGGACTGAGCGGGGGGTGAGTGGGGGGGTGAGGACAGGACTGGGGGGTTAGGTGAGTAAGGGGAAGAAACTAGGGGGGGGGTTGGGACTGGGGTTTGAGTTTTAGGACTTGGGGGTTAGGAGACATAGGCGGCACTGGGGTTCTGGAGCGGTGGGTCAGTGAGGGGGACTGGGGGGGTTTGAGGCCTCCATTAGTTTATACTGGGGGGGCATAGCCGGGTATTGTTTTAGCGGGGGGGTTTTTAACTTACGCGGGGGGCCATTTTTTTTTGACAGGTGTGGAACTGGGGGGGTAGTCCCTATTTTTTTATCTTTTATAATATATTTTTTATTACTCCATGAACTTTTTATCTGTCACATGTCCACTGGGGGCCTTTTTTTAACTTTTGACTTAGGGAGACTGGGGTTCCAGGTTAACTTGTGTGTTATAACTTTTCCCACTCCTCGGCTCTCCTAGCCCCACCTCCCCACCCGCCTCCCCCACCCTCCCCGCCCACCCCCCCTAGGGGACTGTGGGGTTGGGTGAGGAGGGAGGGGGGTATTTCTTCGCCTTTAGTTTACAGATCCCGCACATTAACACTATCCTAGGGACAATGTACACATACACCAAGCCGATTAACCTACAAACCTGCGCTTCTTTGGAGTGTGGGAGGAAACCGGAGACCTCGAAGAAACCCCACGCAGGTCACAGGGAGAACGTACAAACTCCGTACAGACAGCGCCCGTAGACAGGATCGAACCCGGGTCTCCGGCGCTGTGAGGCAGCAGCTCTACCCGCTGCGCCTTTCTGTGCAGTTAGTTGTGCTGGTATATTGCTAGATCGTACCCGAGTGTGATATGATCTGATTTAATTGGACAGCAAGCAAACAAACGCTTTTCACTGCACTTTGTGCGTGTGACAATTATAAACCAATATCCATGTTAATGGTGTTTACACAGTTACAATATATGATCCCAAAACCGCAATGCGCTTGATTCTAAAATGTACGTTTGGAGATAAGGATGAACAATATTTGCCGGTTTAGTTTAGAAGTACAGCATGGAAACAGGCCCTTCGGCCCACCGAGTCAATGCTGACCAACTATCACTCGTACATACGAGCACTATCCCACACACCAGAGACAATTTACAGAAACCAATTCACCTACAAACCCGCACGTCTTTGGAACGTGGGAGGAAACTGGAGCACCCGGAGAAAACCCACGCAGGTCACGGGGAGAACATGCAAACTCCGTGGAGACAGCACCCCGAGTTCAGGATCGAACCCGGGTCTCTGGCGCTGTGAGGCAGCAGCTCTACCCGCTGCGCCACCGTGGGCAGGATAATGGGGTTAGGAGGGAGAGATAGATCAGCCCTGATTGAATGGCGGAGTAGACTTGACGGGCCGAATGGCCTAATTCTGCTCCTATCACCATTGATATTTTAAACCACGCTGAGAGGCAGGGAAGCAGGGGGCAATGAAGCCTGTGTTGACTTGTCAATATTGGATCAAGCGGTGAAAGGCCGGCTCGATCTGTGTGTGTGTGTGTGTGTGTGTGTGTGTGCGCAGTGACCATGGTTAGAGTGAAATAAAAGCTGCTTGAATCACACATCGGATCAAACATTGCAGAAAGCATCCTTATCAAAGCAAAGACAGTCAACAATTAATTTTGCCTTCAGGCGACATTTCAGGTTTGTGTTATCAAGCAGTTCAATTGGCTTTATAAAACCATTCCAATTCTGGAGTGCAGTTCCTTGAAGGCACTTTCAGCTGAATCTGAAAGTTGGTGGGGTTAAATCCTCCCCCGCCTAAACACCCCCCCCCCCCCCCCCCCCCCCCCCCCCCCCCCCCCCCCCCCCCGTCAAATATCAGGATTGATGCCCCAGTAAAATACAGGTGTGATGATCTGTCAGATGCACCTATTTAGAACGGAGACGCTTTTTCTCACAATGTGAGTTGTGAGTCTGTGGAATTCTCTGCCTCAGAGGCAGGTTCTCTGGATACTTTCAAGAGAGAGCTAGATAGGGCTCTTAAAGATAGGGGATATGGGGAGAAGTCAGGAACGGGGTACTGATTGGGGACAATCAGCCATGATCACATTGAATGGTGGTGTTGGCTCGAAGGGCCGAATGGCCTCCTCCTGCACCTATTGTCTATTGTCTGTTATGGATGAAACCTTATATCGTAGCCCACCGATGCAGAGACTGGATGAGTTGCTACTGGGAGAGATATGGAGATGTCAACATAGAAAAATAGGTGCAGGAGTAGGCCGTTCGGCCCGTCTAGCCGAATGGGTGACCACTTCCATGCTTCATCTTTAAACTAAACAAATGTATCTCAAAACTGCTCGGAGAGTGTTACATATAAACATGGGCATCCAGGCAAAGCAACTCCAAATGCATTAACACATTTTTTTTTGTGTAGGAAGGAACTGCAGATGCTGTTTAAACCAAAGATAGACACAAAAAGCTGGAGTAACTCAGTGAGTCAGACAACATCTCTGGAGAAAAGGAATAGGTGACGTTTCGTGTCGAGACCTTTCTTCAGACTGAGAGTCGGGGAGAGGGAAACGAGAGATATAGACGGCGATGGGGAGAGATAATGAACAAATGAATGAAAGATATGCAAAAAAGTATCGATGATAAAGGAAACAGGCCGTAGTTAACTGTTTGCTGGGTGAGAACGAGAAGCTGGTGCGACTTGGGGTGGGGAGGGATAGAGAGATAGGGAATGCCGGGTTACTGGAAGTTAGAGAAATCAATTTCCATACCACTGGGCTGTAAGCTGCCCGAGTGAAATATGAGATGCTGTTCGTCCTATTTGCGTTTTTTGTTTGTGTGTTGTTACGCGGTTGCAGGAACCGAGCGTGTCAATCAGCACGGATGGACCAATTTACATCAAGTCTGGTGCTGTTGACACAGCTGCCTCCAGCCTAGTCTTCCACGCTCAACGCTTCCTCTGTGATAAACATTGCGGTCGCCACGGGTTGCCAGACGCCTGTTGGTACCGCCTTGGACATACAACTAACTCCACGTAAATCCTCGACAGTTCCTGGCCCGCCAGATCACAGAGACAAAGCCCAGACCAGCAAGATCTCGGTCTCCAAAGTCTGTGCCGAACATAATGCAGAACATGTTTACTTCAGTTGAGGAAGGAACTGCGGATGCTGGTTTATGCCGAATATAGACACAAAATGCTGGAGAAACTCAGCGGGTGAGGCAGCATCTCTGGAGCGAAGGAATAGGCGGCGTTTCGGATCGAGACCCTTCTTCAAACTCTGAAGTCTTAAGGAGTCCCGACCCAAAAGTTCACCCGTTCCTTCTCTCCAGAGATGCTGCCTGTCCCGCTGAGTTACTCCAGCATTTTGCGTCTATCTTTAGTTTAGTTTAGAGATACAGCGCGGAAACAGGCCCTTCGGCCCACCGAGTCCGTGCCGACCAGCGATCCCCGCACACTAACACTATCCTACACACACTGGGGACAATGTACAATGTTACCGAAGCCAATTAGCCTACAAACCTGTAAAGTCTTTAAACTAATCTCATCTGCCAGCATGTGATCCATACCCATCCGTTCTCTTTTTGAGGCCAAATCCTCTCCACAATTAATAGAGCTCAGGGGCGACCGACCGCGCCTTTGTGGTTGCAGCTCCTACGCTGTGGAACAGCATCCCTCTTCCCATCAGAACTGCCCCCTCCTTTAAGTCGAGACTAAAAACCCGTCTCTACTCCCAAGCCTTTCTTGACGTCCTCTGAGAGAGGGCTATATGTATGTAGTGATGTTTGTATTTAATCTATGAACCACTGTTGTTTGTTCTACTATTCTTATACCAATGTAAAGCACTTTGGCCAACAGAGTTGTTTTTTAAATGTGCTGCAGAAATAAAAGTGACTTGACTTGACTAGAGTTTAGAATCTCAAGGGAAGTTACAATTGCTGACATCGCTGGTGCAACATGGTACGTGGGACAGAAGTTCATTGTCGTCATCATTATCTTTGGGCTTCAGTGCTAATGTCTAAAACAACATTAGAATTTGCATAAAGAGGAAGGAAAAAATGCCATTGATCTGATTTGCAAAACCGTACACAATGTCCATGTGGACAAAACAAAACCCTTTGAAACTGTCCGAGAAAAATGTTAATATCTTTTCTCCAAACAGCTTTGACTATTATTTTTGCATAAGGTAAATCAATCTACACGCATACTTAAATGCACTTAACCCTGGGGGACAGGTTGCATTTGGAGAGAGAGTTGCTCTTTGATATCTGGACAGTGGCTGGTGTTTTGGGAACTTTGCTTGTTGGCTGTTCTGCTGCAAGGTTTAACCTCGGTACCAGCTGCTGTCCACTTCAGCACCATGCCCAGGTCGTTTCTGGTCAAACGGCGGGTGTGTGAGGGCCGTGACTGGGGCCTGGTGTGTGATCATCATCGCGGGGATCTCTACATTCCTGGTAAGTTCTGTCCACTGTGTGTAACCTCAAACCCCACCCTGGCTGAGGGGGGGGGGGGGGGGGGGGGTGAGAGAAGATAGAGAGAGAGGGGGCGAAAGTGAGAGAGAGGGTGAAAGAATGGGTGGGAGACTGAGAGGTTGTGAGGGGGAGAGAGAGAGAGAGAGAGGGCAGGTGGAAGACAGAGGGGGTTGAGAGAGGGGGTACAAAAGGCAGTTGTGAAGACTTGTATGGAAATATGGGGAGAGATCGGAAGGAAGGTAGAATTCGAGGAGCAACTATCAGATAAAGTGCTGGAGGAAACTGCAGGTCAGGCAGCATCTGTGGGGGGAATGGACAGACCACCTTTCAGGAGACGAACCTTCTTGAATCTGAGGAAGGGTCACATCAGTTCCCTCCACAGATGCTGCCTGACCCACCTGCACTTTGTGTTTCGACTGCAGTTCTTTGTGTCTTTATTAAACTGAGAGGGACTGTTAGGTCAGAGTGGTGAATATTATAGACCTCAGGGTAAGTGGCACTCAGCAGTCAGTTATCAACAGCAACTCTTTTAGACTTAGAGTGTGTACCGAGGTACAGGGAAAAGTAAAGGTAGACACAAAACGCTGGAGTAATCTCAGTGGGACTGGGTCGAGACCCTTCTTCAGACTGGTTTGGGATAAGGGAAACAAGAGATATAGTGTGGCAGAACTCTCGTCGGAGAGAGAAATTCTACAAAGTAGATACACCTTGAGATTTCGCAGTGGAGCAGACAAAATGTGTAGGAAGGAACTGCAGATGCTGGTTTAAATCGAAGATAGACACAAAAAGCTGGAGTAACTCAGCGGGACGGGCAGCATCTCTGGAGAGAAGGAATGGGTGACATTTCTGGTCGAGACCCTTCTTCAGAATGGTTAGGGGTAAGGGAAACGCTGTTATCAGGCAAATGAATGGTCCTCTAATCAGCTAGAGAGCGGTCTGACCTCCCATCTACCTCACTGGAAACTTTTGAACTATCTTTAATCGTACTTCAATGTTACAAAGTCATAGTCAGTCGTACAGCGTGGAAACAGGCCCTTCGGTCCAACTTGCCCACACTGGCCAACATGCCCCATCTACAGTAGTCCCATCTGCCTGCGTTTGTTTGCCCCATATCCCTCTAAACCTGTCCTATCCATGTACCTGTCTGAATGTTTCTTAAATGTGGGATAATCTTGACACTAAATGTGGTATTCTTTATCCTGTATCTGTACCCGGTGGATGGCCTGACTGTAATCATGTATGGTCTTTCCGCTGACTGGATAGCACACAGACAGAAGCCTTTTACTGTATTGTGCTGAAAGAAACTGCAGATGCTGGTTTATGCTGATTTACTCCGGCATTTTGTGTCTATTTTCAGTATACACCAGCATCTACAGTTCCTTCCTGCCCAAGCGCTTTAATTACCTGTTAGTTTTACCTGCAGTACGCACAGGTGGATATATTGTGCAACCTTTGCCGGAACAAGATGCAGCAATCAATCGAGAGGGGAAGTCCCAAAATGTGAGATCAAACCTGCTTGATGGAACTGTCCGTGATGGGCTAACTTACTTGGAGAAATCACCCGGGATTCGCACAGCCCAGGTACAGTTTTAAGAGTTTCATTTTGAGTGACAATTCACAACCATGCCTTTGATATCAATTGGTGAAAAAAACAAAAATTAATTACAAATGTTTGTTGTGTTGCATTGAGGACCCCTCAGAAGTCATCGTTCAAGCTCATTTAGAGCTGGAGTAGCTCAGTGGGTCAGGCAGCATCTATAGAGAGAAGGAATGGGTGACATTTCAGGTCGAGACCCTTCTTCAGACTGATTAGGAATAAGGGAAACGAGAGATATAGATGATGATGTAGAGAGATAAAGAACAATGAATGAAAGATATGCAAAAAAGTAACGATGATAAAGGAAGCAGGCCGTTGTTAGCTGTTTGCTGGGTGAGAACGAGATGCTGGTGCGACTTGGTTGGGGAGGGATGGAGAGAGGGAATGCCGGGGCTACCTGAAGTTGGAGTAATCAATATTCATACCACTGGGCTGTAAGCTGCCCAAGCGAAACATGAGATGCTGTTCCTCCAATTTGCGTTTAGCCTCACTCTGACAATGGAGGAGACCGAGGACAGGAAGGTCAGTGTGGGAATGGGAAGGAGAATTAAAGTGTTTAGCAACCGGGAAATCAGGTTGGTTCAGGTGCGCTGAGCGAAGGTGTTCCGCAAAATGATCGCCCAGTCTCCGTTTGGTCTCGCCGATGTACGAGTCCACATCTTGAACAACAGATACAGTAGATGAGGTTGGAGGAGTTTGGCTCAGGAAGGTTTCCGACCCGAAATTCTGCCTATCCATGTCCTCCGGAGATGCCACCGATTTTCTCCAGCTTTGTGCTTTACAACGTCCGTGACAAACCTTAAGCCAAGTTAAATGATCTCCTCGTGCTCGGGCTCATGTTTTAAGGGGTCAGACCCTTAATGAAAACCAGGGCAGAGGGGAAGCGAGAAGGAAATAATAGAGGGGGAAAGATGTAATAGCAACCCAATTACACAAATGGTGATGGGTATATGGAACAAGCAGCCAGAGGAGGTAGTTTAGACTTCAGACATACAGCGAGGAAACAGGCCCTTCGGCCCACCAAGTCCACACCCGCTCTACCCAACACACCAGAGACAATCCAGAGGCCAAATAACTTACAAACCGGCAAATCTTTACAATGTGGGAGGAAACCGGAACACCCGGAGAAAGCCCACGCAGTCACAGGGAGAACCTGTAGCCAGGATCGAACCTGGGTCTCTGGCGCTGTGCGGTAGCGACTACCGCTTGGCCACCATGCTATCCCATGTTGTAAGCCCCTCTTGGAAGATTGTCTCATCTGGTTTCTAATTGTTGAATTCTTCTTGCAAGGTGAAGGCAGCCTATGCCGAGGGACACTGTGTCTGCCTCTACTGCTGGAAGGCCTTCCCGCTACAACGCATGCTAACCCGCCACCTGAGGTCCCACAGCGCGGTGAAGAGGCACATTTGCAGCTTCTGTGGGAAAGGTTTCAATGACACCTTCGATCTGAAGAGGCACATGCGCACACACACAGGTAGGGACACTGGCCAGCAGTCCATCCGGCGAATGGCCTCTCCCCGTTACAACAACCAACATTTATGCAGTGGCTTCAAGCGTAACAAAGCACTCAATAAGAATGGAGGCACAAGAGGCATTAATGGCAGCGTTTATTTCAAGAGGGCTAGAAGACAAACACAGGGAGTTTAAAATGTTGTCTTAATTTTTGAAGAATTACTTTATTATATTTCAAGGGTCTATTTTAATTTTGTGTGTGTGTGTCTGTGTGTGTGCATGTGTGTACATGACTGTATGTGTGCACGTGTATGTGTGTGTATCTGTGCGCATGTGTGTGTGTGCGCATGTGACTTTATATGTGCATGTGTCTGTGTGTGTACGTGTGTATGTGTGCATGTCTGTATGTGTGCACATGTGTATGTACGTGTGACTGTGTGCACATGTGTGTAGGTGTGTATGCGTGCACACATGTGTGTGTACGTGTGACTATGTGTGCACATGTGTGTATGCGTGCACACATGTGTGTGTGTACGTGTGACTGTATGTGTGCATGTGTGTGTGTAGGTGTGCATGTTTCCGTGCTGTATCTTTAAACTACACTTAGGAAATAATGAAATTGCAACACTGTTCAGACAGTCTCTTTGCCTTGGTTTGTTTGTTTGAACAGGCGTTCGGCCCTACAAGTGTGACCTGTGTGACAAGGCGTTCACACAACGGTGCTCACTGGAATCTCACCTGAAGAAGGTCCACAACGTGCACCAGAACTACGCCTACCGGCAACGCAGATCCAAGGTCTTCGTCTGTGAAGATTGTGGATTCACATCTAACCAAGGGGATGCGTACTTCCTCCACATCCGAGACCATCACCCCAGGAGTGCTGCCGTGTGCACGTACCTACGCAAACACCACGCCTCAATCACAACAGGATCAGGATACTCTTCCCACGCTATGTGTAAGAAAATTATCAGACACGGTGGCGCAGCGGGTTGAGCTGCTGCCTCACAGCGCCAGAGACCCGGGTTCGATCCTGACTGCGGGTGCTGTCTGTATGGAGTTTGCACGCTCTCCACGTGAATGTTTGCACCTGCTCTGGTTTCCTCCCTCGGGTTTGTAGGTTAATTGGCTTCTGTGTGCGTGGGATAAGACCAGTGTACAGGGCGAGATGGTTGGGCGGCATGACTCGGTGGGCGAAGGGCCTGTTTCCACACGGTGCTCTAACACGGAAACTTAATAAAACGCACAATGTGTGACATAAAATCAAAGACAAAGAAGTCAGATTTTGTCATCGCAAGGAGCTACAGATTGTACAAAGGTAGGCAAAAATGCTGGAGAAACTCAGTGGGTACAGCAGCATGTATGGAGCGCCACCTATTCCTTCGCTCCATGGATGCTGCCTCACCCACTGAGTTTCTCCAGCATTTTTGCCTACCTTCGATTTTTCCAGCATCTGCAGTTCCTTCTTAAACAGATGGTACAAGCGAGAGCAAAACACGGTGGCTCAGTGGTAGAGTTGCTTCTGCACAGCTTCTGCCAGAGACCCGGGTTCGATCCTGACCACGGCGGCTCTCTGTGGAGTTTGTATGTTCTCTCTGTGACTGCATGGGTTTTCTCCGGGTGCTCTGGTTTCCTCTCACACGTGCAGGTTTATTGGGCCTGTAAAATTTCCCCCAGTTGGTCGTGAGTGGATGAGAATGAGTCAAGAGTGCCGACAACTGAAAGTGGCAAATACACGGCGCAAGCATCAACAGGTGATCGATGGCCGGCGTGGACTCAGTGGGCCGAAGGGCCTGTTTCACTGCTGTACCTCTATCAACATAAGAAACCTCCACACCTGAATCCACCTGCTCGTTCTTGCCCCACCTCTCTTTACCAGCTCCAACACTAGCAGTCTGAAGAAGGGTCCCGACTTGAATATTTCACTTGGGCAGCTTACACCCCAGCAGTATGAATATTGACTTCTCTAGCTTCAAGTAACCCCTGCTTTCCCTCTCTCCACCCCTCCCCATTCCTAGTTCTCTGACCACTGACTGTCTCGCTGATTACATTTTATTTTTGCTTTGTTGTCACTTTCTCACAGTTAACAATGATCTAATCTACATTTGTCTTGATCCCCATCTCCTTTGATGTCTCGTTTTCACACCTTGCCCTTCTTTATCTCTGTGTCTCCCTCTCCCCTGACTCTCAGTCTGAAGAAGGGTCTCGACCCGAAACGTCACCCATTCCTTCTCTCCAGAGATGCTGCCTGTCCCGCTGAGTTACTCCAGCACTTTGTTATTTTGTTTACCAGCATCCGCTGCCTCCAATAAGTTTGCCAACACAGCTGGACAGGACACAAATGAGATGCAAACACAGAGTACAGGAGCAAGGAAGTACTGAACTGACATCCAAATCCAGCAGAACACATTTGCAATTCATACCCGAACCATTAGTATTTTTTTGAAGAGCACTTTACGTAAATAATGGATGGTCAGATTCCACTCCTTCTCCCATCGTGACAAGATAAGTGCCACTGCTGGGAGCACGTGGAGAGATAGCTGGACAGGTTAGGTCACAAGAGGGAGTGCAGCGTAGGTTTACAAGCTTAATTGTCGGGATGGCGGGACTGTCATATGCTGAGAGAATGGAGCAGCTGGGCTTGTACACTCTGGAGTTTAGAAGGATGAGAGGGAATCTTATTGAAACATATAAGATTGTTAAGGGCTTGGACACACTAGAGGCAGGAAACATGTTCCCGATGTTGGGGGAGTCCAGAACCGGGGCCAGTTTAAGAATAAGGAGTAAGCCATTTAGAACGGAGGTGAGGAAACACTTTTTCTCACAGAGATTGGTGAGTGTGGAATTCTCTGCCTCAGAGGGCGGTGGAGGCAGGTTCTCTGGATGCTTTCAAGAGAGAGCTAGATAAGGCTCTTAAAAAAAGCAGTCAGGGGATATGGGGAGAAGGCAGGAACGGGGTACTGATTGGGGATGATCAGCCAAGATCACATTAAATGGCAGTACTGGCTCGAAGGGCCAAATGGCCTACTCCTGCACCTATTGTCTATTGTCTAAAATGGAGTAAATCAGCTTCTCTGGAGAGAAGGAATGGGTGACGTTTCAGCTTGAGACCCTTCTTCAGACTGATGGTAGAAGCATATCGATGATAGTGTACAAGAGGTTAGGGGGGATAAGGCACTGATCCTAATAGACACCACCTGTGGTGAAACAAATATCAGATAAGAGCAGATAAAATGATCACAATACGTCACTCCACCACTTCACGATTTTATTTAATTTATAAAATTAGAAAACAAACTTGTAACAGAGCTTTTAAAAAATAATAGACTTTTTACCACACTATTTATTTCTGCTGTCACTTCCACGTTATCTCTGAAGTGACCTGTTGAAGAACCTCACGGGCGGTGAAGGGCACGGCTGGCAGCTTGCCAGAGGGGGAGCGGGCAGTAGGGGTCAGTGGGGAGCCCTCACTCTGTCCAGCGATGGCCGCAGTGTGGCGCCGTGCATACGTAGTACAGTCGCATCGCATCCTGCAGTGGAGGAATGGCTGCAGTCAGCACTCACTGTCAACTGCCCCTGGTGTACAGGATGGTGTCAGAGGACCAGGATCGCCTGCATGCACGTGCTTGCATGTGGTGTGTGAATGTGAGTGTGCGGTGTGAACGTGTGTGCGCGTGCGGTGAGTGTGCGTGCGCATGTGTGCGGTGTGAGCGTGTGTGTGCGTGCGTATAGTGTGAACTTACACCACAGCAGCTGTGTGAGTAACTGGCCTTACCTCAGCTCTGGCGCTGTGAGACTGGAAAAACACAGCCTCTTTGTGTCCACACCTGGAGAAATGAACAAAGCAAATCAGACTCTGTGGATCAGCAAATTGACTCAACCCATTCCTTCTCTCCACAGATGCTGCCTGTCCCGCTGAGTTACCCCAGCATTTTGTGTCTATCTTCGGTGTAAACCAGCATCTGCAGTTCCTTCCTCTACATTTAACAGCTCTTCCTATCATTAAAACAATCTGCTTCCAATTGACTGCAGGAAGTAGATGCGAAGCACTGCATCGCGCTCCACACCACAGTCGATTGATAAACGATAAGGAAACAGACGGTGTGAGTGGGGAAAGTTTAACGCTGACGACCTGCCTTCCTCTCCCCCCACACATCACGTTCGCAGGCTGCAGACTAGGACACGGCTCATCAGTAAAGCAATGGTCATACTTACTTCGGACAGGGATGATCCTCAGTCCGGGGCAGCGTCGGGTCCTGAGCCACATCCGCGATGATTTGCGTCAGTTCACTGTTTGAAGGAACCAAAATATTAATAGAAACATAGAAAATAGGTGCAGGAGTAGATCATTCAATGTGATCATGGCTGATTAGCCACAAGCAGTGCCCCGTTCCAGCTTTCTCCCCCTAACCCTTGATTCCGTTAGCCCCAATAGCTAAATCTAACTCTCTCTTAAATACATCAATACTTCAAGGAAAATTATGCTGAGTGGCTGGCCTGAACTAGTTTGTCTTCAGTTTGTAGAAGGACCCAAAATGTCACCTATCCACATTTTCCCTGGAAGCTGCCTGACCCGCTGAGTTACTCAGACATTTTGTGTCTCACAAAGTTGAGTCCAGTTTATTGTCACGTGTACCGAGGTACAGTGAAAAGCTTTTGTTGCGTGCTATCCAGTCAGCAGAAAGACAATACATGTTTACAATCGGGCTGTCCACAGTGTACAGATACACGATAAGGGGAATAACATGATTAATGTTTACTGCAAGATAAAGTTAGTAAAGTCCGATCAAAGATAGTCAGAGGGTCTCCAATGAGACAGATAGTAGTGCAGGACTGCTCGCCAGTTGTTGCTAGGATGGTTCAGTTGCCGATAACCAAACGATGCCTGGTAGCGGCTATAAGGCGTGCTGAACACACAAATAATCAATGTAAAGTCTAGAGGATCTATTAAAACAGTCTTATGTCACCAAGGTTTATATCTTACAGTAGCTCTCAGTGGCCATCTAGTGGCAAAACCCAATGCTGCATCCACTAGACTTTGGATAACATTAAAGTCAAGAGCACCCTGTGTGCGGATTAGCCAATAGTCTGAAGAAGGGTCTCGACCCGAAACGTCACCCATAGCTTCTCTCCAGAGATGCTGCCTGTCCCACGGAGTTACTCCGGCATTTTGTGTCTATCACCAAGTCTTTGTTGGTCTGACCAAGT
Organism: Okamejei kenojei; assembly: GCA_035221665.1. NCBI lineage: Eukaryota > Metazoa > Chordata > Chondrichthyes > Rajiformes > Rajidae > Okamejei > Okamejei kenojei. Next base: position 1,509,585 of record CM069171.1, read on the forward strand.
CATTTCTGATAAGAGTCAGTGTAGGATAGCACGAAAACAGGCCCTTCAGCCCAACGCATCCATGCCGACCATCTACGCTCGCCCACTGACCTGCATTTGGTCCACATCTCTCTAAACCTTTCCTGTCCCTGTACCTGTCCAAATATCTTTTAAATGTGCAGGAAGGAACTGCAGACGTTGGTTTAAACCGAAGATAAACACAAAAAGCTGGAGTAACTCAGTAAGTCAGACAACATTTGTGGAGAAAAGGAATAGGTGACGTTTCGGGTCGAGACCCTTCTTCAGACTGAGAGACAGGGGCGAGGGAAACGAGAGATATAGATGGTGGTGTAGAACAAATTAATGTAAGATATGCAAAAAAGTAACGATGATAAAGGAAACAGGCCATTGTTAGCTGTGGGCGAGGTGAAAACGAGTTACAGACAATGAGAATCAACAAGACAACTATGAAGCTGGTACTACGTGGGTGGAGGAGACATGGAGAGAGGGAATGCAAGGGTTACTTGAAGTTAGAGGAATCAATATTCATACCACTGGCTTGTAAGCTGCCCAAGCAAAATACGAATTTGCACAATGGGGGCTCATAACAGAAAGGTCAGTGTGGGAATGGGAGGGGAATCTTTGGCAACCGGGAGATCAGATCAGTCCAGGCGGGCTGAGCGAAGGTGTTCAGAGAAATGATCACCCAGTCTACATTTGGTCTCGCCGATATACAAGGGTCCACATCTGGAACAACGGATACAGTCGATGAGGTTAGAGGAGGTACGTGACCCTCTGCCTAAGGACGGTCGGGGTCCCTGGACAGAGACGAGGGAGGAGGTATGGGGGCAGGTGTTGCATCTCCTACGCTTGCAGGGGAAGGTACCTGGGAAGGGTGTGGTTTGGGTGGGAAAAGATGAGTTAACCAGGGAGTTGCGAGGGGGGACGGTCTCTGTGAAAGGCGGAATGGGGTGGAGATGGGAAGATGCGAGAAGTGGCGGGATCCCGTTGGAGGTGGCGGGAACATTTTCGGGAAATGCCCAGTGAGTCACAGAATCAACTCTCAATTTTCCTTGTGTAGTCAGGATGGAACTCGGGTCTCTGGTGCTGTAGGGCAGCAACTCTACCGATGTAGACACAAAAAGCTGGAGTAACTCAGCGGGACAGGCAGCATCTCTGGAGAGAAGGAATGGGTGACGTTTCGGGTCGAGACCCTGCAGTTCCTTCCTACACGACTCTACCGCTGTGCTCCAGGGAGCTTTGAGGAAAGGGACAGGTCACACTTGCAGCAATTCATGTTTCTTCTGATGGCGCTAATGTGATAAAGTACAGTAGCTACACGAGGCGAGGAAGAACTATAAATAACCTCTAACCAGAGTCACGACATAGAAACCTGTACACAGTAGATGACCTTCACTTACTCAACTTCATGTGTGATTTTATTGACGTAGATGCAGCTATTATCAGCTTCTTGCTGGTAGTCACAGTTTCGACACTGTAATTAAAACAAAGGTTTAAGCATAAAGATCTTGTTTCTGCAGTTTAGTTTAGAGATAGTGTGGAAACAGGCCCTTCAGCCCATTGATCCCCGCACATAAACACTATCCTGCACACATTAGGGACAATTTACACATGCACCAAGCCAATTAACCTACACATCTTTGGAGTGTGGGAGGAAACCGGAGCAACCCGGAGAAAACCCACGCAGGTCACGGAGAGAACGTGCAAACTCCGTACAGACAACACCTGTGGTCGGGATGGAACCAGAGTCTCCTGCGCTGTGAGGCAGCAGCTCTACCCGCTAGTGGAACACACAACCTTGCACTGCACCTCGGCACTTGTGACAATAAACTAAACTGAACTAGACCCTCAATCAAGAGTCAAGAGTTGTTTTATTGTCGTATGTCCCAGAGAGAACAATGAAATTATTTCTTACAGCAGCACTGCAGAATGTGTAAACAAGGTACAGTGTGAACAATAGAATAAATGTGAAAAAAAGGTCAGTGTTATAATAGTGTTAATGTGCAGAAAGATCTTGGAATCCAAGTCCATAACTCCCTGACAGTAGCAATACAAGTAGATACAGCAGTAGCAGTGTAAGTGTGCTTGCCTCCATCAGTCAGAGCAATAAGAGTCAGGAAGCCAGAGATAATAGACAATAGGTGCAGGAGTAGGCCATTCGGCCCTTTGAGCCAGCACCGCCATTCAATGTGATCATGGCATGTTGCAGCTTTATGAAATGTGGTTCAGCCCACGCTTGGGAGTGTTGCATGCAGTTCTGTGCACCATCTTACAGGAAGGATCTTGTTTAGTTTTTACTATTATTGTCACGTGTGGTACAGTAAAAGCTTCTGTTTGCGCGCTACCCAGTTAAAGAAAAGTCTACAAATGATTACAATCACGCCGGCTGCAGTGTACAGATACAGGATAAAGGATGCAACATTTAGTGTTAGATAAAACATTTTAACAGATAAAAAACATAGTTCAAGGTCTCCATTGAGGTGGATGGGAGGTCAGGATCCAATGCTAATTGGTGGGAGGGACAGTTCAGGTGCCTGATAACAGCTGGGAAGAAACTGTCCGTGAATCTGGAGGCTTTGGAAAGAGCGCAGAAGCGGTATAGCAGAATGCTGCCAAGATCAGAGGGTATTTACTATAAGGAGAGGTTGGATAAACCTGGAATGTTTTCTCTGGAGTGTGGATGGCCGATAGAAGTAATATTATAAGATGCTTAGATAGGGGAGACAGTCAAAACCTTCTTCTCCAGGATGGACAGATTAACTCTCTAAGATTGTTAAGAGCATGGACACACTAGAGGCAGGAAACATGTTCCCGATGTTGGGGGAGTCCAGAACCAGGGGCCACAGTTTATGAATAAGGGGTCGGCCATTTAGAACGGAGACGAGGAAACACTTTTTTTCACAGAGAGTGATGAGTCTGTGGAAAGCCTCAGAGGGCGGTGAAGGCCGGTTCTCTGGATGCTTTCAAGAGAGAGCTAGATAGGGCTCTTAAAAATAGCAGAGTCAGGGGATATGGGGAGAAGGCAGGTACGGGGTACTGATTGGGGATGATCAGCCATGATCACATTGAATGGCGGTGCTGGCCCGAAGGGCCAAATGGCCTACTCCTGCACCTATTGCCTATTGTCTAAAGGACTGGAGAACAGAGCTTGAGGTCTGAGGGGAAAAGTTTAAAGTAGATGTGTGGGAGATTTTGTTTTAAACACAGGGAGGGATGGGTGCCTGGAACACACTGCCAAGTGTAGTGGTGGAGGCAGATACGATAGGGCATTTCGGAGGTTTTCAGATAGGCACCTGGATCAGGAGTCATGAGTCAAAATAGACACAGAATGCTTTAGTAACTCAGTGGGACAGGCAGCATCTCTGGAGAGAAGGAATGGGTGACGTTTTGTGACGAGACCCTTCTTCAGACTGACTGGTCTCTCTTTGATTTAAACCAACATCTGCAGTTCTTTCCTACACACGTGTCAAGAGTGTTTTATTGTCAAATGTCCCAGACAGAACAATCAAATTTTTACTTGCAGCAGCACAACAGAATATGTAAACAAAATACTCTGTAAACAATATAATAAACGAGAAAAAAAGTTCAGTGTCTGTAACTTGTCCACACTGGCCAACATGTCCCAACTACACCAATCCCACCTGCTAACGTTTGGTCCATATCCCACCAAACCTGTCCTATCCATGTACCTGTCTGTTTCTTAAACGTTGGGATAGTCCCAGCCTCAACTACCTCCTCTGGCAGCTCGTTCCATACACCCACCACCCTCTGTGTGAAAAGGTTACCCCTCAGATTCCTATTAAATCTTTTCCCCTTCACCTTGAACCTGTGTCCTCTGGTCCTCTGGTCCTACTCTGGCCAAGAGACTGTGTGCATCTACCCGACCTATTCCTCTCATGATTTTATACACCTCTATAAGATCACCCCGCATCCTCCTGCTCTCCAGGAAATAGGTCCCAGCCTGCTCAACCTGTCCCTGTAGCTCACACCATCTAGTCCTGGCAACATCTTTGTATGCTCATACTTACTGCATAAAGCAGGATTCTGTTCTCCTTGTCCTCCTTTGGGTACAACATGTTGTTGCTAAACCAAGAGAACAAAACATCACCAATATTGTTTGCAAAATGCCCAAAGAATCAAAGAACCCTCAAATAAATAACAATATCTTTATTGTCATTGCACAGAGGTACAACGAGATTTGAAATGCAACTCCCATCCAATGTAATAACTTAATTAGCTAAAAATTTAGACACCCAGAGAAACAAGATTAAAAAAACAGTTAAACCGTATAAAGTGCAATAGGTCAGTGCTGGGTCGATGTGCGACGTGACCATCCTAGGGAAATTACTTCATGGGGGTGGGCACTCAGCAGGGCCGGTTGGTAGAGCAGATATCAATTAATCCTTGTGATTGAGGCAGTATTGCAGCGTAGGTTCACGAGATTAAATCCCTGGGATGGCGGGGGACTGTCATATGAGAAAAGATTGGAAAAGACTAGGCTTGTATTCAATGGAGTTTAGAAGGATGAGGAGGGATCTTATAGAAACATATTAAATATTATAAAAGGAAGACTGGACAAGCTAGATGCAGGAAAAATGTTCCCAATGTTGGGTGAGTCCAGAACAGGGCCACAGTCTTAGAAATAAAGGGGAAGTCACTTAAGACCGAAGTGAGAAAAAACGTTTTCACCCAGAGAGTTGTGAATTTGTGGAATTCCCTGCCACAGAGGGCAGTGGAGGCCAAGTCACTGGATGGATTTAAGAGAGAGTTAGATAGAGCTCTAGGGGCTAGTGGAGTCAAGGGATATGGGGAGAAGGCAGGCACGGGTTATTGATAGGGGACGATCAGCCATGATCACAATGAATGGCGGTGCTGGCTCGAAGAACCAAATGGCCTCCTCCTGCACCTGTTTTCTATGTTTCTAAAGCTCTGAGGATGATACTCCCTGATCTGCTGAGTGTTTCTAGTCTTGATTATTTCTATTTTGGATTTCCAGATTTACTCCTCGGTGCTGCCCGTTGCTGTCCCCACTCTTGACGCCAGCACCATTGTAATGTTTTCACCCCCCCACCCACCCCACGTTCTCTCACCCACCCACCCACCCACCCATTCCACATGGGTCCCTGCACCACAACAACCCGAGCACAAAAGGGGGAGGGAGGATGGGGGCGGGGGAACAGGAGGAGGAGGGGCAGAGAGAGAGGGGGGACACAGGTTACACGGGCCTCAGTGGGAGAGGGAGGGATAAAGGGGAGAGTGGGGGGGGGGGGAGAGACAGAGGGAACTGGGGTAAAGAGAGGAGGGGAGGGAGGGGGGGGGGGGAGAGAGAGGGGAAGATCTCCGAGCTGGAGGGATGATCGGCCCCTCTCTCTCCCCCCCTCCCTCCCTCTCCCCACTCTCCCTCCACATTAACCACTGACCCCCCCCCACTGTAACACTGAACCCCCTCTCCCCCCCACACTGACCCCCCACTATAACACTGCCCCCCCCACTGACCACTCCTGGCAGAACCGGATCCCACAAACCCGGGGCCGCCATGTCCCGCCTCGAAGTCCATCCCCGGCTCAAGATGGCGGCGGCGGCGGCGCGGGGCCCGCCGGGAGTTGTAGTTCCGGTACCCTCCGCCCCCGTTTCCGCTTCCGCCTCCGCTCCCTCCTCGCGGACTACAACTCCCGCAATGCAGCGGGCTACGGGTCACCGCCGGCAGCGCAACGCGACGCGACCCCGGCATCGAAACCGCAGCTGATGCACTGGGTGGGGGAGGGTATCAGTGTGTTACAGTGGTGGGGGGGGTATCAGTGTTACAGTGTGGAGGTGTATTCAAGTGTTAGTGGGGGTGGGGGTATCAGTGTGAGGGTCAGGGTGTATCAGAGTTACACTGGGGGGGAGGTAATCAAGTGGTGAGGGTCAGGGTGTATCAGTGTTACAGTGGGGGGGGTATCAGTGTGAGGGTCCAGGGTGTATCAGTGTTACACTGGGGGGGGGGGGGTTATTAATCAGTGAGGGTCAAGGGGTGTATCAGATGTTACACTGGGGGGGGGGTAATCAGTGTGAGGGTCAGGGTGTATCAGTGTTACTGGGGGGGGGGTATCAGTGTGTAGAGGTTCAGGGTGTATCAGTGTTACACTGGGGGGTTAATCAGTGTGAGGGTCAGGGTGTATCAGTGTTACACTGGGGGGGGGGTAATCAGTGTGAGGGTCAGGGTGTATCAGTGTTACACGGGTGTATCAGTGTGGGGGGGGGTGGAATCCGTGTAGGGTCAGGGTGGGTGTTTTGTATCAGTGTTACATGGGGGGGGGGTATCAGTGTGAGGGTCAGGGTGTATCTGTGTGTTACACTGGGGGGGGGGTAATCAGTGGTGAGGGTCAGGGTGTATCAGTGTTACACTGGGGGGGGGGGTAATCAGTGTGAGGGTCAGGGTGTATCAGTGTTACACTGGGGGGGGGGTTATCAGTGTGAGGGTCAGGGTGTATCAGTGTGTTACAACTGGGGGGGGGGTAATCAGTGTGAGGGTCAGGGTGTATCAGTGTTCACTGGGGGGGGGGGTATCAGTGTGAGGGTCAGGTGTATCAGTGTTACACTGGGGGGGGGGGTATCAGTGTGTATTTTACAGTGGGGGGGGTATCAGTGTGAGGGTCAGGGTGTATCAGTGTTACAGTGGGGGGGGGGTATCGGTGAGGGTCAGGGGTTCAGTGTTTCACTGGGGGGGGGGGGTATCAGGGTGAGGGTCAGGGTGTTCAGTGTTACTCTGGGGGGGGGGTATCAGTGTGAGGGTCAGGGTGTATCAGTGTTACACTGGGGGGGGGGGGGTATCAGTGTGAGGGTCAGGGGTGTAATCAGTGTTACACTGGGGGGGGGGATATCAGTGTGAGGGTCAGGGGTGTATCAGTGTTACACTGGGGGGGGGGTATCGTGTGAGTCAGGGGGTTTTCAGTGTTACACTGGGGGGGTGGTAATCAGTGTGAGTGTCAGGGTGTTGTTGTTCAGTGTTACACTGGGGGGGGGGTTCAGTGTGAGGGTCAGGGTGTATTCAGTGTACAGTGGGGGTGGTATCAGTGTTGAGGGGTCAGGGTGTATCAGTGTTACAGTGGGGGGGGGGTAATCAGTGTGACAGGGTGTATCAGTGTTACACTGGGGGGGGTATCAGTGTGTTACATTGAGGGTCGGGTGTATCAGTGTTCACTGGGGGGGGGGTATCAGAGTGAGGGTCAGGGTGTATCAGTGTTACACTGGGGGGGGTATCAGTGTGAGGGTCAGGGTGTATCAGTGTTTCATGCCATACTTTGTTTCGTTAGGGGTGGGTGCTGGGGGGGGTATCAGTGTGAGGGTCAGGGTGTATCAGTGTTACAGTGGGGGGGGTATCAGTGTGAGGGTCAGGGTTGTTTCAGTGTTTACAGTGGGGGGGGGGTCATCAGTGTGAGGGTCAGTGTGTATCAGTGTTAACAGTGGGGGGGGGTATCAGTGTGAGTATCAGTGGGGGGGTGTGTGGTATCAGTGTTACAGTGGGGGGGGGTGGTATCAGTGTGAAGGGTAGTTCAGTGTAACAGTGTACAGTGTGGGTCCGTGTTAGGTCGGGGAGGGTGTATCAGTGTTACAGTGGGGGTGGGGTTATCAGAGGGAGGGTAATTCAGTGTTACAGTGGGGGGGGTATCAGTGTGAGGGTCAGGGTGTTATCAGTGTTACAGATCGGGTGGGGGGTGTCTCTTAATCAGTGTGAGGGGGGGGTATCAGGGTGTGAGGGTCAGGGTGTATCTGTGTTACAGTGTGGGGGGTGTATCAGTGTGAGGGTTCAGTGGTTGTGATATCTGTGTTACACTGGGGGGGTATCAGTGTGAGGGTCAGGGTGTATCAGTGTTACAGTGGGGGGGTTAGGTAATCAGTGTGAGGGTCAGGGTGTATCAGTGTTACAGTGGGGGGGGGGTATCAGTGTGAGGGTCAGTGTGTATCAGTGTTACAGTGGGGGGGGTATCAGTGTGAGGGTCAGGGTTGTATCAGTGTTACAGGTGGGGGGGGGGGGTAAATCAGTGTGAGGGTCAGGGTGTATCAGTGTTACAGTGGGGGGGGTATCAGTGTGAGGGTCAGGGTGTATCAGTTAGGGGTATCACAAGGTTCAAGGTTCACCTTTATTTGTCTCATGCACCAACTAAGGTACAGTGCAATTAGTTACCCCTCAGATTCTCACTAAATCTTCCCCCATCACCTTAAATACTTTGACTAGTACAGGTGTCTAGGAAGGAGATGAGGACTAATTTCTTTAGTCAGAGGGTGGTGAATCTGTGGAATTCTTTGCCACAGGCGGCTGTGGAGGCCAAGTCAGTGGATATTTTTAAGGCAGAGATAGAAAGGTTCTTGATTAGTGCGGGTGTCAGGGGTTATGGGGAGAAGGCAGGAGAATGGGATTAGGAGGGAGAGATAGATCAGCCGTGATTGAATGACAGAGTAGACTTGGGGCCGAATGGCCTCATTCTGCTCCTATCTCTTACAGTATGAACGTATTAACTTAAACTTTAGGATGTGCTCCAACCCTTTGGAAATTTTCATCAGATGTGACCAGGTTCTCATTAAGATTGTCAGCGATTTCATCTTGTATTCTTACACATCTCTCTAGTTTCCCTCTCCCCTGACTCTCAGTCTGAAGAAGGGTCTAGACCCGTTCCTTCTCTCCACAGATGCCGCCTGTCCCGCTGAGTTACTCCAGCACTCTCCGGTGTCTCTCTCCGGTGTAAACCAGCATCTGCAGTTCCTTCCTCCTGCACAGTAATTGTGAATGGACACTGGGGTGGAGTTTGTGAGTCAGAGATAACGGGTATTTAAATAAAACTCTAGAGCTTCATTCTCTCTCCACCTTGACAACAGAGTGAAGGAGGAACGGCGCCGATACAATAAGTGGAGCATCTTGCTAACGCTCTGAGAAGGCAGGAACATGGGTGGGAGATATGCAATGTGCTCACAATCACTACTCAAGAGACTAAATCGTGGAAGCAAGAGATTCTTTATTATATTTGCGAGTCTGCAGAGTCGGGTGCCTCTCCAAGTTGAGACACACCAAAGTCAGAAGAGTAAACCCCCTTTATACACACAATTCTACATCCAACCTCCCCTTCGGACCCTCTCCAATCAGACACTGAGATGGACAATCTGTAGGTACGTCCCCCCAGTACCTCCCACATCATACATCGCATGTCCATGGTAATGAGCAGTTTCTTGACCAGGGGTGTGTTGTAATATTCATTTATTTTATTAAGCATGCTCAGTTGTCCATGACCTGCCCTAGTTTTACTCACCTCCAAGTGAACTCTCTCAGTTCTCCTATATCAGCACTAAAGCTAAGCTATAGTGACAAGGGTCCCATCTATCACCCCTTCTACTGATAGGGATCTATCTACATCACTCCCTTCTACCGCTATACAATGGTATGACTTCTTACTCAAGGATGGCTCTGGTAACTTTTATACACAGCTGTGTCAGAATCCTCTCCCTGGCCTCTATCGGTTTGAATCCTCTTTAAAGCCCCTTACAATAGTGGGGTTTAATCACTTTATCCCTCACATGGGGAACAAGGCTCCAACTGCGGATTTCCAGTGGGTTTACACGGAACAGTGTCATTCGGACAGGAGGCGAGAGGTGCTGGGACTGCCTTATGAAGAAAGACTGGATAGACTTGGTTTATACTCTCTAGAATATAGGAGATTGAGAGGGGATCTTATAGAAACTTACAAAATTCTTAAGGGGTTGGACAGGCTAGATGCAGGAAGCTTGTTCCCGATGTTGGGGAAGTCCAGGACAAGGGTTCACAGCTTAAGGATAAGGGGGAAATCCTTTAAGGCCGAGATGAGAAATACTTTTTTCACACAGAGAGTGGTGAGTCTCTGGAACTCTCTGCCACAGAGGGTAGTTGAGGCCAGTTCATTGGCTATATTTAAGAGGGAGTTAGATGTGGCCCTTGTGTCTAAGGGGATCAGGGGGTATGGAGAGAAGGCAGGTACGGGATACTGAGTTGGATGATCAGCCATGATCATATTGACTGGCGGTGCAGGCTCGAAAGGCCGAATGGCCTACTCCTGCACCTAATTTCTATGTTTCTAACTCTTGCCGTAAAAAATTCACCTTGCTACTTTCTCAACCTGTCTGTCACAAGAGGAATGTGAACAATGTGCATAACTGGAAAAGTAAGGGAGCAGGTTGATCAAATATTTGTACAAAACTTGCAGCCTATTTACTAAAACTTGTAGTTTTATTCCAGCAATGTTTTTAATAGTCTGGGACACACTTGCAGTTTGCAAACTTCAAGCAAAGTTTCTGTTTTGCAAACTTTTGGTGTGTTTTTAAAAAAAAGTTCTCGAGAGCAGAGGGTTTCAAATGTGAAAGACGTGGCTGCTACAACTTGTAGATTTTTCAGAACTTATCACCGAGTCTTAAAGCGAGCCTTGAAGTGGCCACCTCACCTCTATCTAGAAGGCCCGAGGAGATAGGGGTAGCAGGGCTAACATATACAATTCCTGAGATGCTGCCTGACCTGTTGAGTTACACAGGTTGTAGGAGCAGAATTAGGCCATTCTGAGAATCTGTTGAAATCTGATGAATATTTCCAAAGATTGACACAAAATGCTGGAGTAACAGCGGGACAGGCAGCATCTCTGGAGACAGCATCTCTGGAGAGAAGAAATGGGTGACGTTTCGGGTCGAAGCATATCCTCAAGTGAAGTTATTAAGTGATGGGAGCAGAATTGGGTCATTCGGCCCATCAAGTCTACTCCGCCATTCAATCATGGCTGATCTATCTCTCCCTCCTAACCCCATTCTCCTGCCTTCTCCCCATAACCCCTGACACTGTGTGTTTTAATCAGAAATCTGCCGAGATTTTTATTGTGCAAACTCTCCTGTAGAGTGGACAGCAGGGGTGGGGAACCTGCGGCCTTCTATGCCGTTAAGTGCGGCCTTTTGACTTAATCCAAATTTTGTAGAACAAATCCGTTTATTTTTATTAATATGTTTTTGTTTGTCTTTTATTATTTTTATTATAATCTTAAAATGAACTTATTTTAAGATTATAATTATTACTCTTACCAAGGAGTAAAAGAAGATTCAACAAAATAATCCTCCCCGACTGACGGCCACAATTAACACATTAGTAAATCATGAGGGCTATTTTAACAAAATAATGTACATTTTATGGTATATATAATTGAAGTTTCATGGATGTGGCCTTATTAGATTACAGCTAACTTAATGCGGCATTCCAACATGAAAAGGTTCCCCACCCTTGGTCTACACTTTCCTCTAACCCCCACACCCAGGAATGTCTCGTCCTCTGATGGTGGAATCAGGTTAGCCGTTTGTTGTGGATTCTCAGTAATGAAATACCAGAGAGATCAGATCAGCCCGAAGAGAGACACAAAAAGCTGGAGTAACTCAGAAGGCCACTGGAAGCTCATTCCACACAGCTACCACTCTCTGAGTAAAGGAGTTCCCCCTCATCAACTGCAAGCCCCAAGCGCAGATGGAGGTGGTCAACGCCGTGGTCCAGCAGACCTTTGAGAACACGGGCTTCAGCCCCCAGGCCTGGTAGAGCAGGAATTTCGACCTGCTGCCCTACCAGGCCTGGGGGCTTCAGCCCGTGTTCCACTCGTTGTCGAGCTCCATGCTGGGGATGGGTCTACACCCCATCTCCGGGCACTTCATCGCTGAGCGCTGCATGTTCTTCAAGGGACACGAGACCGACTCCTAGCCCCTCAACTGGTTCACCGTCAACGTGGGCTACCACATGGAGCATCATGACTCCCCCAGCATCCCAGGAAGCGAACTGCCCCAGGTAAACATCCCCTTTGTACCTCTGCTCCACTCCCTCTTCAATTCTGACCTCTGGGATCGTGTGGGTTTCCTCCTGGAGCCCTGGTCTGCTCCCACCTGTCTCATTCCCATCCCCACCCTCCTCTTTGTTTCTCTGCCTCATTCCCTAGCTCACAGAATGATACAGCGTGGAAACAGGCCCTTCGGCCCAACTTGCTCACGCCGGCCAATATGTCCCAGCTACTACTAGTCCCACCTGCCTGCGTTTGGCCCATATCCCCCCAAACCTGTCCTATCCATGTACTATTTTAACTTGTTTCTTAAACGTTGGGATAGTCCCAGCCACAACTATCTCCTCTGGCAGCTCATTCCATACACCCTCCACCCTCTGTGTGAAAAAGTTACCCCTCAGATTCTTATTAAATCTGCTCCCCTTCCCCTTGAACCTATGTCCTCGATTCCCCTACTCTGGGCAAGAGACTCTGTGCGTCTGATCTATTCTATTCTGTGCCACCGTCTTCTAGTCTGAGCGGGTGTGGGTTTTCTCCAGGTGCTCTGGTTTCCTCCAACCACCCCCCCCCCCCTCATCCCCCTAAAGATAGACACAGAATGCTGGAGTAACTCAGCGGGACAGGCAGCATCTCTGGAGAGACGGAATGGGTGACGTTTCGGATTGAGTCCCTTCTTCCGTAATTTTGTGTCTACTGTGTAAACCAGCAGTTCCTTCCAACATGTTTCATCCCCCCCCCCCCCCCCCCCCCCCCCCCCCCCCCCCCCCCCCATCCACCCCTTTTATTTCCACTCGACTCTGTGTTCCCTGGTTTTAGACATTCGAGATACTGTGCTGAAACAGGCCCTTCGGCCCATCGAAGCCGCGTCGACCAGCGATCACCTCCTATACTAGCACTATCCTACACATTTGGGATAATTTACAATTTATACTGAAGCCAATTAACCTACAGATCTGTGCATCTTTGGTGTGTGAGAGGAAACCGGAGCACCCCACGTGGGTCACAGGGAGAACGTACAGACTCCGCACAGACAGCACCCGTAGTCGGGATCGAACCCGGGTCTCTGGTGCTGTGAGGCAGCAGCTCTATCCCGATGCAGCACGGTGTCACCTGCGAGGACGGGACATGGGGGGTGACGTTTCCTGTCGAGACTCTTCTTCAGATTCTGGGGAGTGGGGAAACTAGGATATGGAAGGGTAATATGTAAGGTGTGGAAAACGACAGAACTCAAGCAGACAAATGTCAAAGAACAAATGTAGAAATGGTTCACGGTTGGCTGAGCGGTTATGTGTTATGGTGAGAATGTACAAACAGGCGTGTAGGTTAAGTGCTTGGGTGACAGTGTAAAATTGTCCCCAGTGGTGTAGCGGCAGTGTCAGTGTGGGGGATCGCTGGTCAGTGCGGACTCGGTGGGCTGAAGGGCCTGTTTGCCGTGCTGTATATCTCTAAACTAAACTCTGTCAGAGGTCTCTCACCAACACTGACCCCCTCTTGTTTCCAGGTGAAGATGATCGCGCCTGCGTTTTTACGAGGACTTGCAGCGGGGGGGGCCGCTCAAGCACGGACTCTTGGTCGCGGGTTCTCGTGGGACTTTGTCTTCTGTGATACTCTCGGCCGTTGCTTCCGGCAAGTGACGTGATTTTTGATGATTGATGGTGAATGTTGATTTGATTTTTGTTGATGAATTTGTTTGGTGATGAAAGTGATTTGTGTTTGGATGATTGATGTGTGAATGATGATTTGACTATTTTGGATGTGATGATTGGTTTTGCCTGTGTTTTGTTTGATGTTGATTGTGGTTGGTGAAGGGCAGTGCAAGATGGTGACGACGAGTGAGAGGACCTTCAGTGCTGTTTACTGCCCTCCCCGAACCCAATAAAACCCTGGTGTACCGTGAGTTATTATTCATCGTCTTGTGTGACGGGGCCAGCTGATGGGGTCGCGTCTGCTACACCCGCCTGTCGGACCCAAGCCCAGAGATACCTTGACAATCTGTGTATTTTATCTCAAAACCAACATCTTAGCTCTGCTGGAAGTGTTCTCTGTATCGCCCTTATACCAGCTGGAGTTAAAATAACTGATGTATGACACTGGGGTACAGTACGCGCGCGCATGTGTGTGTGTAACACTGGGGTACAGTACCGGTGGGGACGGGTCTGAACAAATATGTTTATTGGCCAAGTATTCACATACAAGGAATTTGCCTTGGTGCTCCGCCCGCAAGTAACATGACATAACAAGTGGCAGTTCGGGAGTCACATAAAACATTAATAATAAAACATTTGTGTGTATAACACTGGGGTACAGTACTGGTGGGGTCAGGTCTGTGTGTGTGCGTATAACACTGGGGTACAGTACCAGTGGGGACAAGTTGGGCCGAAGGGCCTGTTTCCCTGCTGTGTCACTGCCACTTCCCGCTGTGACGGGGAAGGCAATTGAAGAATGAATTCAAAACGGAGTCACATCAGAATCAAAACCAAAAGCAGTTATATTTTAATATAAAGGCATCCAGTGTTTACACTTTATATAAAATAATGTAAAAAACGAAGCAATAAAACTGGTCATCCTACAGGGTGTTGCCTGTGGAACAGCCACACTGATGTAACAACGTGAACTAATTCTTCCCAAAATTTCCCACCCAGATCAGTGATCATATGCCCACCTGACATGGCCCAACAGGGCTAGACTCCATGTCGGTCCTCCCGCAAGTCGGGTCCTCTCCGCACAGGGAACTGATATGTTCACAGGCCCTTTAACGTATTGGCAGCGAGTTGAGAAGTGTCCTGCCCGTTCGACAAAGAGGCTTCAGCTTGACCTTGAGGAGGGTGGTTTGGCCGATGGAGTCCCTGCTCGCCTGCGCTGGAAGAAGGTGGACAATGGAGGGTCTCTCTTCCGCACCCCCCCACATTCATGGATGCACAATGTGAGATGGGAAAAGATGAGGGTGGGGGGGGGGGGGGGGAGGATGGGGCTCTTTATTGTTCAAGTTTATGCTGTGGTTTCCCCGTTCACATACCTAGGACGCCTCGAAGATGGTTGGCCATCCCAGGTTGACCAAGGTGCGCTGGCCGTGGTGGAACCAGATCTACAATCACATCTTACATTCGCTCCACACTGCTTATATCTCTTACTCATACAGCAAAACTTTTCTTTGGCTTACCTTGCCTAAATTATATTCTCTATCCTGTATCTGTAACTGTGGTCGGCTCGATTGTATCATGTATTGTCTTTCGCTGAATGGTTAGCACGCAACTCAAGTCTTTTCTCTGTACCTCAGTTCACGTGACAATTAAACTGATAACAGAGTCCATCGGCCGTGAGATGGTCTGGGAGATGCCGGTCAGGAAGGCTTGGTCTTGGGGCCACATCCCTCTCATGACTGGTCACTCAGGGGGATTATTGGGGTTATGTGAACATCAAGGGTTTGTAAGATTGGGGTCTCCATACTGTGAGCAACACGGTCTAATGGAGAGTCGGCGGGGAGTGGGGGGGGGGGGCAATTCATGGGACTCCCCACAAGCCCAATGGTAATTAAAAAGGACACAGAGTGCTGGAGTAACTCAGCGGGTCAGGCAGCATCTGTGGAGAACATGGATCAGTGACGTTACCCTGCCCCAAATGGCCATTACCCTGCCCCAAAGGACATTAGCTAAGCCATCTGATAGTTTCCTATTTACTGTTCTTTAAAAAAAAATAATCAAGATTTGGAAAGAAAATTAATTTAATTAATTATCCCCAGTGGCCACAGTAGGATTTGGTCACATTAAGTTTAGAGGTACAGCACGGAATCAGGCCCTTTGGCCCATCATGTCTATGGCCCGTTCGATCGATCGCACGTTCGATCTTATCCCACTTTCTCATCCACTCCCTACACACCAGGGGGCAATTTTACAGAGGGCCGATTAGTCAACAAACCAGCGCGTCTTTGGGATGTGGGAGGAAACCGGAGCACCCGGAGAAAGCCCCATGCGGGCCACGGGGAGAACATGCAAATGTGTCCAGTGACTTTGCCGCGTTCTGCAGCTGCGCTTCCACACACGGTGCAGAGATTGGGACTTCTAGCCACTGGGACGTTCGCGAAATGGGACCCCCCCCTCCCCCTTCACCTCCACTCACCTCAAGCCCATTTACCCGCAGAGAAGCAGAGGCCAGAGATCAGGGGCGAGGGAACTGGATGATCCTGACCTTCACCATGAGAACCCAGTGGATCCTTCGTGAAGCCAGACCATCCTGGAGGTCCTGGGATCATGGATCGGGTGGACACGGAATAAACCCCACAAATCAACCCAAGTTGGAATCTGCCCATGACACTTGGAAGGGAATGTAAGAAGGGCTTGGATTATGAACACCTAATGGGACGCTCATCTACAAGTTTGGAGCCGTAAGCACTTGAGTTGTGGAGAGAGTCAGAATACCATATCAGAGGTCTCCCCTTCACTGATCACTTGTTCAACAGAGGGAGGAAAAGCCAAAGGCCTGGTATTCCAGGAATTCGTCTCATCCCAGTTCCAATTCCAACCAGCAGGATAAACTGAACGTATGTCTAAAATCATTCCCAATTAGAAAAATTGGGGAAATAAAATTAAATTGGAATTTTATTGGATTTTATGGCATGGAAGTTTGCCTGCAAAATAACGAACAGTCAATTAAACCTTCACCACTATTTTAATAGAAAGGAAATAAAAAAAAAAATATACTTGCTGATAATTAATAAAGCCAAAAATAAAAAGATAGACATAAAAGGAATGAAACAGATGAAACTCATTGTTGAAAACTGGGCGTGAGCAGCGATTATCCATTTCCACATATTCTGTTTTTTTTCTTCTTGTTTTCTTTTTCAAAAATTAAAAATAAAAGTCTTGTTGTGATCTCGGCCATGTTGGTGCCCAGGACCGGCGTTCACTCGAGTCCTGAGGATATGGCGGGGGGGGGTGGGGTCGAGTGAGAGAATACTACGAGTTCAGGCGTCTCTTCTCTTGCACAGCTGAGGCACAGTACAGATCAGTTTAGTTTATTGTCATGCGTACTGAGGTAGGGCCTGTCCCACTTGCGTGTTCCTTGGCTTGCCCATTTACGCGACCTAATGGGCGCGTTGAGCCGCGAGGTCCTGCGACGGTCGCGCGCGATTTCATGCGTACGCACAGCAGTCTGGGGCGCGTGACGTTAAATTTGAAGATGAACTCAAAGCTGGAGTATACTCAGCGGGACGGCTGCATCTCTGGAGAGAAAGCAATGGGTGACGTTTTCATGTCGAGGACTCTTCTTCGTCTGAAAAAGAAGGGTCTCGACCGAAAACGGCGCCCCATTCCTTCTCTCCGGAGATGCTGCCGGTCCCGCCTGAGTTACTCCGCATTCATTTTGTGTCTATCGCTTCAATGTTCTTGGCCCGCTCTGGGAGTAGAAGTGGGGCGGATCCAGATCTGGTCCACGACGGCGTGAGCCCAGCCGAAGCTCGGCGATCGTTTGACTGCTTTTTGCTGCTTGTAGCCAAAATTACGCGACCTCAACGCCAGAGGTAGCGTTAATTTGCGGGCAAGGACCGTAGGTGGGACAGGCCCTTTACAGTGAAACGCTTTTGTTGCGTGCTAACAGTCAGCGTGCTGGGTTCATTAAGCTGCGGCACCATCAAGCCCATACCTTCATATCTCGTCTTTCACTTTCTGCAATTTCCTTCTTCACTTCCTCCAGCAGCTCCTGGAGAGGGAAAACACGGGGGAGAGTCAGCGGGGGGGGGAGATGGGGGGGGGGGAGGGGAGGGGGAGACAGAGATAGGTGGAGACAGAGGGGGGGAGGGACAGGGGGGGAGAGACAGAGATGAGGGGGGGTGACCGAGGGGGGAGCAGAGAATAGGGGGAGACAGGGGGGGGGGGAGACAGAGCGGGGGGGGGGGACGGAGGGGGTGGAGACAGTGAGAGGGGGGAGACAGAGAGAGAGGGGAGACAGAGAGAGGGGGGGAGGACAGAGAGAGGGGGGGGAGGGAGACAGAGAGAGGGGGGGAAAGAAGAGAGAGGGGGGGAAGACAGAGAGTGGGGGGAAGACAGGAGAGGGGGGGATACAGAGGAGGGGGAGAGAGAGAGAGAGAGAGAGGGGGTGTGGAAGGGAGACAGAGAGAGAAAGGGGGGAGGTGACAGAGAGAGGGGGGGAGAGACGAGGGGGAGGACAGAGAGGGAGGGATACAGCGAGAGGGGAGACAGAGAGAGGGGGGTGAGGGGAGGGGACAGAGAGAGGGGGGGAGACAGAGTGAGGGGGGGAGACAGGAGAGGGGGGGCGACAGAGAGAGGGGGGGAGACAGAGGGAGGGGAGACAGAGGGGGGGGGGAGACAGAGGGGGGGAGAGACAGAGGGGGGAAGAGTGAAGAGACAGAGGGGGGGGGGTGTCAGAGGGGGGGGAGACAGAGGGGGGGGGACAGAGGGGGGGGGAGACAGAGGGGGGGAGTCGAGGGGGGGGAGACAGAGGGGGGGAGACAGAGGGGGGGGAGACAGAGGGGGGGGAGACAGAGGGGGGGGAGACATGAGGGGGGGGAGACAGGGGGGGGGAGACAGAGGGGCGGGGGGAGTCAGAGGGGGGGGAGACAGAGGGGGGGGAGACAGAGGGTGGGAGAGACAGAGGGGGGGGAGAAGAGGGGGGGAGGACAGAGGGGGGGGGGGAGACAGAGGGGGGGGAGACAGAGGGGGGGGAGTCAGGGGGGGGGGGGAGACAGAGGGGGGGGGAGACAGAGGGGGGGGTGACAGCGAAAAGGGGGGGAGGGACAGAGGGGGGGTGAGACAGAGGGGGTGGAGACAGAGGGGGGGGAGACAGAGGGGGGGGAGACAGAGGGGGGGGGAGACAGAGGGGGGGAGACAGAGGGGGGGGAGGACAGAGGGGGGGGGGAGACAGAGGGGGAGACAGGGGGGGAGAAGAGGGGGAGACAGAGGGGGGAGACAGAGGGGGGAGAGACAGAGGGGGAGACAGAGGGGGGAGACAGAGGTGGAAAACCAAATAAGGGGGGAGACAGGGGAGGGGGGACGACAGATGGGGGGAGACTGAGGGGGGATGAAAAAACAAAGAGGGGGAGACAGAGGGGGGAGACAGAGGGGGGAGGACAGGGGGGGGGAGACAGAGGGGGGAAGACAGAGGGGGGAGACAGAGGGGGGAGACAGAGGGCGGGAGAAGAGGGGGGAGACAGAGGGGGAAAGACTGAGAGTAGGGGGTGTCAGAGAGAGGGGGAGGACAGAGAGAGGGGGAGACAGAAGACGAGGGGGAGACAGGAGAGAGGGGAGACAGAGAGAGGGGGGGGAGAGACAGAGAGAGGGGGAGACAGAGAGAGGGGGGTGACAGAGAGAGGGGGAGGAGAGAGAGAGGGGGGAGACCGAGTGAGGGGGGAGACAGAGAGAAGGGGGAGACAGAGAGAGGGGGAGACCGAGAGGGCAAGGGAGCATTCATTAGGGGAGGGTGAGATAGTTCAGGGGGGGTGAGTGGAGGAGAGGCAAATGAAAGGTGAAGGTAACAGGAGAGATGGGAGGGGAAAGGGGGAGAGGGGGCGGAGGGGAGGGAGAGCGGGCAGAGGAGGGAAAGGGGACGGCCCCAGTGACGTGATCGGGTGGGCCGGGCAATTTCTGAGCCCGTGTCACCCGGCAGCCGAGGCAAGGTGACCAATGTCGACATGCTAAGCTCCAAGGCCGAACACGGGGGTCGGCCATGTCCACTGATCGCCACATGGTATGGCTCCAGAGCAGACTTCGATGGGCCGAATGACCCATTTCCCCTGCTAGACTAAGAACATGTCCCCCACCCTGCTATCATCCGATTCCACTGCTCTGACCGTGCTCAGTTCATTGGCGCTCTGAGGAGCTTTCACCCTGGGAAGAAAAGAGGACCATAACATGAAAAACACTAGTAAAGGAAAATTAAAATGCACGAGAGGAGCGGACCACAGACAGCGCGGCTGGAGGTAGCACGAGGCACCAACGCGACAAACATTAGCAGCAACGTGACTTCACCTTGCACTAAACGTTATTCCCTTTCTCCTGTGTCTGTACACTGTGGATGGCTGGATTGTAATGTGTAAGACGTAACACTGCAGGTGCTGGTTTACACCGACGATCGACACAAAATGCTGGAGCAACTCAGCGGGACAGGCAGCATCTCTGGGGAGAAGGAACGGTGACGTTTGGGGTCGGAACCCTTCTTCAGATGGACTTCACCCAATCTTTCTCTCCACGATGCTGCCTGCCCCTCTGAGCTACTCCAGCATTCTGTGTCTAAGCTCGATTGTAATCATGTTCAGTCTCTCCGCTGACTGGATAATGCGCAACAAGGTGGTACATTTTCACTGTACCTCGGTACACGTGGCAATAAACTAGACTGGACTGGCCGCTTTGGCCGAGTGGTCTTGTTCTTGTCTCTCTCCCGCTGAGGATGGGCTGGGTCTTCTGGTTAAGGTCATTGGGGCCCATAGGTCTGGATAGAGTAGAGGTGGAGAGGATGCTTCCACTCGTGGCAGAGTCCAGAACCAAAGGCCTCAGCCTCAGAATAAAATGGTTGCTCCTTTAGATAGGAGATAAGGAGTTTGGCAATTAGCCAAATGCATAAGAGGCACAGATTGCAAAGTTCCTCGGTATTAAGGGGTATAAGTGATAGGAACAGAATTAGGCCATTCGGCCCATCGATTCTACTCTGCCATTCAATCATGGCTGATCTATCTCTCCCTCCTAACCCCATTCTCCTGCCTTCTCCCCGTAAACTCTGACACCCTAGCAGAAGGATATTGTGTAGGAAGGAACTGCAGATGCTGGTTTAAACCGTAGACACAAAGTGGTGGAGTAACTCAGCGGGACAGGCAGCATCTCTGGAGAGGAATGGGTGACGTTTCGGGTCGAGACACTTCTTCAGACTGGTTAGGGATAAGGGAATGGAGAGATCTAGATGGTGATGTGGAGAGATAAAGACCCCATTCCCCCATGGCCAGGGGGCTTCATACTGGCCCATTATCCCAGCACAATTGTCCTACATCACTCGTTTCCCTCGCCCCTGACTCTAGTCTGAAGAAGGGTCTCGACCCAAAACGTCACCCAGTCCTTCTCTCCAGAGATGCTACAAGGCGAAAAAACTAATACTCAAATTCTGGAAACATACATCAGTCCCTACTCTTAAGATGTGGATCACAAACATGTCCGAGATGCTACAACTTGCAAATATTAGACTTGTCTCGGCAGAAAAACCAGATCATTTTTCAAAGGCATCGACACCATTCATCGATTTATTACAAGGATAGTCCGGTGCAACACAACTTTGGATTTCAATCTAATTACAGGTCGGGTGAGGTGGGTGGGGAGCAATGTGAGGCCGGTGTATCTTTCTTTCTCTGTTTGTCCTTTTATTTTTTCTATTCCTCTCTCCTTTCTTTCTTTTATTCACTCTTTGGCGACACCACTTTGGGGTTCTATCTTTGCACCTCTCTCCTCTTCTCTTTCTTGCTTTTTCTCCTTTCTTTTATTCCAACTATAGCTAAAAAGTTAAAGTTGAAGCTGTACAAGAGCTGTATAATTTTATATGCCGTTGGTTCTATTTTTGTACACTTGCTTCTAATAGAAACATAGAGAGGAGGCCATTCGGCCCTTCGAGCCAGCTCCGCCATTCATTAAGATCATGGCTGATCGTCCCCTATCAATAACCCGTGCCTGCCTTCTCCCCATATCCCTTGACTCCACTAGCCCCTAGAGCTCTATCTAACTCTCTCTTAAATCCATCCAGTGACTTGGCCTCCACTGCCCTCTGTGGCAGGGAATTCCATAAATTCACAACTCTCTGGGTGAAAAAGTATTTTCTCACCTCAGCCTTAAATGACCTCCCCTTTATTCTAAGACTGTGGCCCCTGGTTCTGGACTCGCCCAACATTGGGAACATTTTTCCTGCATCTAGATTGTCCAGTCCTTTTATAATTTTATATGGTTTTATAAGATCCCCCCTCATCCTTCTAAACTCCAGTGACTACAAGCCTAGTCTTTTCAATCTTTCCTCATATGACAGTCCCGCCATCCCAGGGATCAATCTCGTGAACGTACGTAATAAATAAAAATATTTAAAATAAATAAATGAACCGGCGCCTGCAGGTCCTTCTTACACTCTGCTTGGTTTAAGTTCAGTTGAGTGTAATGTCACAGTGAAAAGCTTTTTGTTGCGTGCTAACTGTCGGCAGAAAGACAACACACGATTACAATCGATGAGTGCGGGCAGGCTGAAGCTGAAGCTGTTTGCACACAGACGTGCCACCCGCAGGTGGCGAGGTTGGGTCAACACCACCCAGAGGGCTAGCACCCTTCAAAATACCTAGGCTGAACCACATTGGATGGGCTGCTCGGAGATTCCGGGGTCTTCGTCAAGGAACTCCCTCTGAAGATCGAGACAAGAAACGTCAAATGAGGAAGTGGATGGACAATAATAATAGTGTTTGGAAATCTGCAGCGGTGTTCGTAGATACACCCTCGATAAGCAAACCAAATGTTTATGGGGTGGGGGAACTGGATCAGGTAGTAACGGGTTGAGAACCTGTCCCACATACAAGATTTTTTTCAGAGACTGCGCCACCCGTCATAGCCGCAGCAGGTGGCTGAAAATGTTCAACATGTTGAAAATCCAGCGGCGACCAGAAAAAGGTACGACATCTTTGGGCGACTACTCACGACCATACAGGCGTTACCACGTGACTCTTTGGGCAATTACACACGTGGGTAGTCACCCTAAGAGTCGTACCTTGTTCTGGTCGCCACTGGATTTTCAATGCTGAACATTTTCGTCGAGCTACTGTGACTGACGGGTGCCGGCGGTCGCCGAAAAAAATCATGTAAGTGGGACAGGCCCTTTACTTAGACATTAGAATAGCAAGACTCTAAGGAGGGAGGGGGCAGAGAAGAGAGGGAGGGAAGAGAGCGACATGGGGTGGGAAGGAGAGGGAGGAGTACGGAGGCAGGGAAGGATGGAGCATCTCGACCCGACACTGAATCTGAAATGATGTCCATCTCAATGTGACCCAGACGTGCG
Organism: Okamejei kenojei; assembly: GCA_035221665.1. Classification (NCBI taxonomy): domain Eukaryota; kingdom Metazoa; phylum Chordata; class Chondrichthyes; order Rajiformes; family Rajidae; genus Okamejei; species Okamejei kenojei. The sequence continues at coordinate 1,532,405 of CM069171.1, forward strand.
ATACCCACCTGGACAGAGTCGATGAGGTCCGCTCCCACGGTTTCTTCACAGACTCTGAAATTGGACAAAGTGCAAGACGGACATGAAGAGGATTTCTCGGGTAAAAACTGAAAGTCAACAAGCTGTTTGCAGAAATTAGTAGTTTTGAGTCACAGAGTGACACGGTGTGGAAACAGGCCCTTAGGCCCAACCTGCCCACACCGGCCAACATGTCCCAGCTACACTAGTCCCACCTGCCTGCGTTTGGCCCATATCCCTCCAAACCCGTCCAATCCAAGTACCTGTCTAACTGTTTCTTAAACGTTGGAATAGTCCCAGCCTCACCTACCTCCTCTGGCAGCTCGTTCCATACACCCACCACCCTCTGTGTGAAAAAGTTACCCCTCACATTCCTATTAAATCTTTTCCCCTTCACCTTGAACCTATGTCCTCTGGTCATCGATTCCCCTACTCTGGGCAAGAGACTCTACCCAATCTATTCCTCTCATGGATGGTTTGACTGGGCTAGTATTCACTGGAATTTAGAAGGATGAGAGGGGATCTTATAGAAACATATAAAATTCTTACGGGATTGGACAGGCTAGATGCAGGAAAAATGCTCCCGATGTTGGGGGAGTCCAGAACCATGGGGTCACAATTTAAGAATAAGGGGTAGGGCATTTTGGACAGAGAAGGGGAAACACTGTTGTCTAGTGTGTATCTAAGTGCTTATGTAAAGAGAGACTTGTACATAATTTTATACAAAGATGTATTTCACTGTACCCCGTACATGTGACAAAACCCGTCCTGTACCATACATACCGTTGCCGGGCAGAGCGGAGGCTTTCGTGGCTGTGTTGGCATCTTGCTAAAGAAATAAAGACAACTGCATTAAATTCTAGAACCTTCCATCTGCAAGATTGACGAGAACACGGGAGAACATGAGCAGGGGTGGGCCACTCGGCCCCTCGAGATTGTCCCGGACTTTCAATACTATCACGGCTGATCTGTCACAGGTCTCATTTCCCCCTCTCTGTCCATTCCCCTGAGCCCAGAATCCTCCAATCCTTCCAATAAATTCATGTGTAGGAAGGAACTGCAGATGCTGGTTTACACTGAAGGTGGACACACAATTCCTGTCCATGTTCTCCACAGATGCTGCCTGACCCGCTGAGTTACTCCAGCACTCTGTGAAACGTCACCTATCCCTCTCTCCAGGAATACCATAATATCAGATCATTCGCACCCTTAGTAATTGGCACCATTTGAAAAATCACTTCTTTTTGGAGAGAAGGGATGGGCGACGTTTCGGGCCGAGACCGGTTCTCGAGCTGAAACGTCACCATTCCGTGTCTCCACAGATGCTGCCTGACCCGCTGAGTTACTCCAGCACTCTGTGAAACGTCACCTATCCATGTTCTCCACAGAAAGATTCTCTGGATGCTTTCAAGAGAGAGTTAGATAGGGCTTTTAAAGATAGCGGAGTTAGGGGATATGGGGAGAAGGCAGGAACGGGGTACTGATTGGGGATGATCAGCCATGATCACATTGAATGGCAGTGCTGGCTTGAAGGGCCGAATGGCCTACTCCTGCACCTATTGTCTATTTGTCAACCGATGTTCCCAGTGGCCTATTTCTCACACATTCCCATCAATCCCTTCTCTTACCCACACACCAGCGATAATTTGCAGAGTTTGTTGACCAAATCCGTGGCTAAATCCATGTTGTAGCTCTAAACTAAACTAAACTATTGCAATCCACATCCACCAGGAGGTGATCACGTCACACAGTTTCTCCGTTGTAACGAGCTTCAGGGATCTAATGAACGTCACTGCTTTCTAATTAATGATCCTCGACCCAAAACGTTCACGGTTTCTCCCTTCACAAATGCTGCCCGACCCGCTGAGGCACCTCCAGCTTTTTGTTTCAGATTTCCAGCATCTGCAGTGAGGTGCGTCGGACACAGAAAGTGGCGGAGCAACTCAGCGGGTCAGGCAGCATCTCTGGTCTCGGACAGGCGACGTTTAGGGTCGAGACTCTTCTTCAGACTCTGCAGAATTGTCTCGACCCGAAGCGTACACTTCACGCTGCCCCGGGAAAGCAGCCGACATAATCAAAGACTTGTCCCTGTCCCCCCCCCCCCCCCCCCCCCCCCCGGTCATTCCTTCTCCTGCCCGCTCCCGTCCGGCAGAAGGTACAGAAGCTTGAAAGCGCGCACCACCAGACTCTTCCCCTCTGTTATCGGACTTCTGAACGGCCCTTCCATAAGCTAGGGCACTGTCTGAATAGGATCACCAGTCCCATATATCGGGCGGCACGGTGGGGCAGCGGGTAGAGCTGCTGCCTCACAGCGCCAGAGACCCGGGTTCCATCCCGACTACGGGCGCTGTCTGTACGGAGTTTGCACGTTCTCCCCGTGACCTGCGTGGGTTTTCTCCGGGATCTTCGGTTTCCTCCCACACTCCAAAGACGTGCAGGTTTGTAGGTTAATTGGCTTGGTGAATGTGTAAATTGTCCCTGGTGTGTGTAGGGTAGTGTTGGTGTTCGGGGATCGCTGGGCCAGCACGGACCCGGTGGGCCGAAGGGCCTGTTCCCGCGCTGTGTCTCTAAACTAGATTAAAACAGCAACTTACGCTCGGCTCGTCCTCCCTCTTTGGGGCCGGTTTGTCGGTAACTTTCCGCCTGCAGGGGGGGGGGGGGGAGAAGGAACAAGCGTGAGCAGACGGGGAGAAGAGGCGTCGGTCTCACCCCCCCCCCCCCCCCGGCAGCAAGTGGGTAGGGTTAGAGTCACCGGTCCTGGGGCTCCGACACTGGCCCTTCGGCCCGACACCCACATGCGCGGCAGTGTCTGGGGTAGGGGAGGTGACGGGACTGCCGGGGAGAGTGGGAGGAAAGGTGAAGAGACGGGCATGAATGGGAGTGGGCGCCGGGGTAGAGTTGAGGGGTAGAGTGGGCTAGAATGGGAGGGGGTAGAAACGGGGAGGGGTAGAGTGGGCTAGAACGGTAGAGGTGGGCTAGAATGGGAGGAGGGGTAGAGGGTAGGCTAGAACGCTAGTGAGGAGGGGTAGAGTGGGCTAGAATGGGCATAGGGGGAGGTGGTAGAGTGGGCTAGAACGGGGGAGGGGTAGAGTGGGCTAGAACGGGGGGTTAGAATGGGTTAGAATGGGGGAGGGGTAGAGTGGGCTAGAACGGGGGGGAATGGGCTAGAATGGGGGAGGGGTTAGAGTGGGCTAGAACGGGGAGGTGGGATTGAATGGGGGAGTAGAGTGGGCTAGAAGGAGGGGGGGCAGGAGAGTGGAAGGGATTGTGGGAGAGTTGGCTGGGAATGTGGGGAGAACAGTTTGCAGGGCAAATTATTGCGGGAATGGGATTGGTGTGTGTGTGGGCCAGCATCAACTCGATGGGCCGAAATGCCCTTGCATCACATGAAACACAGAAAACAGCCTCTTGTAACGCAACCCCTGCCCCCACCCCTCCTCCACCCATATCCCCCCCCCCCCCCCAGGCAGAGAGCCCCTCACCTCCGAGCCAGCTTGGCGCTCATTTCCTCCATCAGGCCTCCTCCCCCCCCCGCCCCCCCCCCCACTGCCCCGATTGCCGTCATTCTTGGGGCTCGAGCTCCCGGAGTTGTCATCCGGCTGCAGAGGGGGAGAGACAGGAACGCCGTTAGTCTCCCGCACCGGAGGGCAGGCTCCCACCCCCTCCCCACCCCCCTCCCCCATCCCCCCCTTCCCCCATCCCCCCTCCCCCATCCCCCCTCCCCCATCCCCCCCCCCTTCCTCGTCCGTGTGGCGTGCACAGCCTAAAGTTGTTGGACAACTTGTTCTATTTGATCTTCCCTTTGTGCACGTTGAGTTTATTGCATTAGTCGAAACAGGGCGGACCACGTGAAGGTTGCAGTCTCATCCCTCTCACCCTATCCTATTCTCTCTTTCCCTCCCTCTCCCCTTACCTTCCCCCCACCCCACCCACTCCCACCCCCCCCCACCCCACCCACACTCCACACCCTCCACACACTCCCACCCCACACACACGCACACCCCCCCCCCACCCATGCACCCCCACCACACAAACACCACCCCCACACACACCCCCCCACACACCACGCACCTCTCCCCCCACACACACACACCCCCACACATACACACACCCCACCCCACACACACACACACATCCCACCCACCCACACCTCCACACCCCCATACACACACACTCCCCCCACCCCCCACCCCCACACACAGCCCCCCACACACACACCCCCCCCCCCCCACACCCACCTTGACAGCTTTCCTCAGCTTGGCGTTTTGCAATGCTGCCGCCAGCCCTCCGGCCCCTCCCAGTCCCCCTCCCCCGGCAGAGGGGGCGGGCAGGGGGGGAGCTGGAGGCCCCCCCCTGAGGGGAGGGGGGGAGGGGGAGGGGGTGGGGGTGCTGCCCCAGACTGGCCGGGTGGTGGTCCGGGGGGCGGTGGTGGGGCTGGTGGTCCCGCAGCGGGGGGCGGTGGGGCGGGTGGAGCAGCGGCTGCGGGGAGAGAAGAGAGGGTCAGACACTCTGAAATCTCTGCTCCTGCAACATCTCTTCCTTTAACTATGATTTTCTTAAACTCAGATCAGTGCTGTCCATACTTTGCTGGCTTTACCTTGCACTAAAGGTTAGTCTCTTACGCTGGATCTGTGCACCGTAAACAGCTCGATTGTAATCATGTATTGTCTTTCTGCTGGCTGGTTGGCACACGACAAAAGCTTTTCACTGTACCTCGGTACACGGGGCAATAAACTGAACTGAAACTAATCAAGAATTTGTCAATCTTTGCCTTAAAAGTATCCATCGTCTTGGCCTCCACAGCTGTCTGTGGCCAAGAATTCCACAGATTCACCGCCCTCTGGCTAAAGAAATTCCTCCTCCTCTCCTTTGTGAAAGGAACGTCCATTAACTTTCATAGACAAAAGGTGCAGGAGGAGGCCATTCGGCCCTTCGAACCAGCACCACCATTATAATTAGCTGCTGTAGGTACCAATTTTAGAAATTGGTACCAACAGTAGCACTGAACTCCCAGAGTCTGGAGGGTTTTATTGTCACGTATCACAGACAGAACAAAGAAATTCTTACTTGCAGTGGCACAACACAATATGTGAACACAAAATGCTGGAGTAACTCAGCGGGACGGGCAGTATCGCTGGAGAGAAGGAGTGGGTGACGTTTCGGGTCGAGACCCTTCTTCAGACTGAGAGTCAGCGGAGAGGGAGACACAGAGATAAGGAAGGGTGAGGTGTGAAGACGAGAGACTGTGTCCTACCTGCATTGCGTCGTTCCTGTTGCTCCCGCTGTTCCCGTTGTTCCCGCTCCAGCTGTTCCTGTTTCTGCTGCTGTTCCAGCTGTTGCCTGGGGGTCAGACACAAGCGCTCAGACACCAGGCACATCTGGCTTTGCTTCACCACCTCCCGCTACTTGAGGCAGCCTATACCCGCTGCCCCCCCCCACCACAGGGAGATGCTGGCATGGTGTCAGTGTTTTGCCACTTTGACCATGTATGCGTGCACGTGTGTGTGCGCATGGATGCGGGTGTGCATGCCTACATGTGCATGGAGTGCGGTCTGTGTGTGTGCATATGTGTGTTTGCTTGGAGAGTTGTGTGTGTGCATGCATGCGTGTGTGCACGGGTGTGTGTACATGTGTGTATGTGTGCGTGCATGCGTGTGTGCGTGTGCATGCGTGTGTGCCTGCGTGTGCATGCGTGTGTGCGTGTGCATGTGTGTGCGTGTGTGTGTGCCTGCGTGTGCATGTGTGTGCCTGCGTGTGTGTGTGCCTGCGTGCATGTGTGTGTGTGCATGCGTGTGTGTGTGTGCATGTGTGTGCCTGCGTGTGCATGCGTGTGTGCCTGCGTGTGCATGCGTGTGTGCCTGCGTGTGTCTGTGTGTGTGCCTGCGTGTGTGTGTGTGTGCCTGCGTGTGCATGTGTGTGTGCGTGTGCATGTGCGTGTTTGCGTGTGCATGTGTGTGTGCATGCGTGCCTGCCCCGTCCCCACTCACCTGCGCTGCTGCTCCAGCTCCTCAGCGGTGGGCCCGTTGTTGACGGCTCGCATCGTCGCGTTGCCTGTGGGAGGCGGTAGAGAGCACGGGGTTAATGGTGAGACAGCTGGAGTAACTCAGCGGGACAGGCAGCGTCTCTGGAGAGAAGGAATGGGTGACGTTTACGGTGCTAACACCAGGTACGTACCAGCGCTCGCTGTGCCGTCGAGTACCTCCAGCGCATGCTGCATTCCGTTGGCGAAGAGCACAGCATCCTCCTTGCTGCCAAAGTTCAGTCCCCACACCTGTCGCATGTCCCTCCACTGGTGGAAGCTGGGAGTGGCCTGGTTATACTTCAGCCCTTTGGCAATCGGGCAGTTGATCACAACCTACACACCCGCCAGAGAGGCAAGAGTTAAACTCCTGGGGCCCACAAGCCCAATTAAAAGGGGCGCGAACCGTCTTACAAACCACAGTCGCCCCCACCCCCCAGAATCAGTTCAGTTTAGTCTATTGTCCCGTGTACAATGCTTTTGTTGCGTGCTAACCAGTCCGCAGAAAGACAATACATGATTACAATCGAGGCGTCCACCTTCCTCGCCCTGGTCTCTCCACACTCCCTCCCCACCCCACCCTCCCTCCGTCCCCCATCCAACCACCCTCCCTCTTCTCACCACCCTCCCTCTCCTCACCACCCACTCTACCCTCCCCTCCAAAACCACACGCCCTACCCCTCCCTCTTCATCCCACCCTTTCCCCACCCCCCCCTCCCTCTCGTCCCGACCCACCCTCCCCCATCCTACCACCCACCCACTACCTACCTCCCCCTCCCTCCCCCCGTACCTGCTGGTCCTGCTGAATCTTGCGGCCTACCACACGGAAGGTGTTGCTGCCGGGGTTGTGGTAGATGTGGACGCGACTGAAGACCTGGGTGCCCGTCCCCGCTGGCACCCACTTCTTGTTGGCATCATCGTAGATCATCACCGTGGCGCGGGCTTGGCAGATACTGGTTTCACTGGAACGGCAGAGTAACACACATCAGTACGGGACAGCGAGAGGAGACATGTACATGGGTGATAGGAGCAGAATTAGGCCATTCGGCCCATCGAGTCTTCTCCGCCATTCAATCACAGCTGATCTATCTCTCCCTCCTAACCCCATTCTCCTCCCTTCTCCCCATAACCCCTGACACCCGTACTAATCAAGAATCTATCTATCTATGCCTTAAATATATCTACTGACTTGGCCTCTAACAGCCTTCTGTGGCAATGAATTCCACAGATTCACCACCCTCTGACTAAAGAAATCCCTCCTCATCTCCTTCCTAAAGTTGCGTCCTTTTACTCCGAGGCTGGGCCCTCTGGTCCTAGACTCTCCCAACGTGGCACAGCGGGTAGAGCTGCTGCCTCACAGCACCAGAGTCCCGGGTTCCATCCCGACTACGGGTGCTGTCTGTACGGAGTTTGTACGTTCTCCCCGTGACCTGCGTGGGTTTTCTCTGGGTGCTCTGGTTTCCTCCCACACTCTAAAGATGTACAGGTTTGTAGGTTAATTGGCTTGGTACAGATTGTAAATTGCCCCTAGTGTGTGCAGGATAGTGTTAGTGTGCGGGGATCGCTGGCTGGTGCTGACCCGGTGGGCCGAAGGGCCTGTTTCCGCGCTGTATCTCTAAACTAAACTATAAATCTGGATGTAGAAATTGCCCCACAGTTCAGTAGGTGGTAGAATAGAGAAGGGGAGTTGATTGGAGAATAGGTGACTGGAAAAATAAGCAACGGGAACTTCTGGAGATGCTGCCCGACCCACTGAGTTACTTCAGGTTTTTGTGTCTGTCTTCAGTTTAAACCAGCATCTGTAGTTCCTCCCTACACAAACCCATCACAGGATTGGCGTGGCTTCAACTAGAGGCAATTAGTTCTGAAACGCCGTCTCCTTAAACACGTAGTCACAACGTCTGTCACTTCCATTTTTGGACTTAGTCACCTCCGTATCATTATAGTCTGAGCAACAGAATGACAGACCAGGGAGGAAGCGATCAGATGCAAGGAAGGGAGACACAAAAAGCTGGAGCAACTCAGCTCAGTTACGGAGTCCATGTCAAAACGGGCTTCCATGGAATTTGGGCGAATGGGTGATCGCTGGTCGGCATGGACATGGTGGGCCGAAGGGCCTGTTTCCGTGCTGTACCTCTAACACCAAAACTAAATTGGCATTAACTGGTTTGTACAAAAAGATGCCATTTGCTGGAGTAACTCAGTGGGTCAGGCAGCATCTGTGGAGAACATGGATAGGTGACGTTTCACAGAGTGCTGGAGTAACTCAGTGGGTCAGGCAGCATCTGTGGAGAAAATAAATAGGTGACGTTTCGGGTCGGGACCCTTCTTTAGACTTCATTCCCCTTTAGAAGGATGAGGGGGAGCCTCATTGAAACACACAGGATAGTGTAACGCTTGGACAGAGTGGACGTGGAGAGGATGTTTTCACTAGTGGGAGAGTCTAGGACCAGAGGTCACAGCAGAATTAAAGGACGTTCCTTTAGAAAGGAGATGAGGACTAATTTCTTTAGTCAGAGGGTGGTGAATCTGTGGAATTGTTTGCCACAGACGGCTGTGGAGGCCACAAGTCAGTGGATATATTTAAGGCAGAGATAGAAAGGTTCTTGATTAGTGCAGGTGTCAGGGGTTATGGGGAGAAGGCAGGAGAATGGGGTTAGGAGGGAGAGATAGATCAGCCATGATTGAGTGGCGGAGTAGACTTGATGGGCCGAATGGCCTAATTCTCCTGCCACATCCCAAAGACGTGCGGGTCTGTAGGATTATTGGCCGCTAGTGTGTGGGGTAATGGGGGCGCAGGTTTAAACCAGCATTTGCAGTTCCTTCATACACTTTATTTGTTCAGCCTTGTTTAGAGATTCAGCGCGGAAACAGGCCCTTCGGCCCACCGAGCCCACACCGACCAGCGATCTCCTCCTCCACTAGCACTATCCTACTGTTTCCGTGCTGTATCTCTGAAACTAAACTCAACTCAAAATAACACAGAACTAGCGTGAAGGGGCGATCGCTGGTCAGCGGGGACTTGATGGGCTGAAGGGCCTGTTTCCATGCTGTGTCTCTGAACTACACCACGAATGGAGGTCTGGGGCCGGCTGCTGAAGGATGAGTGCGTCAGGAATGAGAGGAATGTTTGTTGGATAAACTATCAGCGGAGCAGACTGCACAGACAAACCGCAAAGACTTTTGTTGCCGGCTTGTTAACGGGCGTGACAGCGAGCGGATGTACACCAGCCAGCACGGCACACTCAGAGAACATCGGCAACACTGACCGCTCACTGGCCGGCAGTAAACCTGCACAACTACATCACAAAACCACAGGCAGCAGAGGCCGAGCGTCAGGGAGAGGTTGAGCAGACTTGGACTTTCCCCTGACTCTCCGTCTGAAGGAGGGTCTTGATCCGAAACGTCACCCGTTCCTTCTCTGCCACCCAACCCGCCGAGTTACTCCAGTATTTTGTGTCTACCTTTGGTCTAAACCAGCATCTGCAGTTCCTTCCTGCATTTTATTAGTTTAGTTTAGAGATACAGCGCGGAAACAGGCCCTTCAGCCCATCCCGCTCACTAGCACTATCCCACACACACTAGGGCCAATTTACAATTTTTACCAAAACCAATTAACATACGAACCTGGAGCGTGGGAGGAAACCGGAGCACCCGGAGAAAACACATGCAGTCACAGAGAGAACATGCAAACTCCGTACAGACAGCACCCGTAGTCAGGATCGAACCCGGGTCTCTGGCGCTGTGAGGCAGCAGCTCTACCCGCTGCGCCACCGTGCCGCCAGCCTGTGTTCTGGGCTTGTTCTATGCTCTGTGTTAATAACTGATCCAATTTCTTTGTAAGAAGTCCCGGTGAAGTTACTGCCACTTCCCTTTCAGGCAGTGAGAGTCTCTGTGAAGGATCTTTTCTTCTGCCGGTCCCCACCTCCTCCCCCCACCCCACCAACGCTGCGGCCTGCTCTTGTTCTCCCAGCAAGTTTCTGCAGAGTTAGCACGTCTCTTTCAGGAGGGTTGCTGGAGCTGGAGCTGGAGCTGGAGGAATGTTTAGATCGAGTCGTCACTCTGATAGTCTTGGCACGTTGTGGAGACTCGGCAGGTTGCAGCTTGCCCAGTATGCAGGCTGCAACCCCACTGCGGGCGAGGGTGTGTGGATTAATGTTAACTCACGCTGCACTACTCACCACCCAACCTAAAGGGCCCCGAACCAAAACGTCACCTATCCATGTTCTCCACAGATGCTGCCTGACCCGCTGAGTTACTCCAGCACTCTGTGAAACGTCACCTATCCGTGTTCTCCACAGATGCTGCCTGACCCGCTGAGTTACTCCAGCACTCTGTGAAACGTCACCTATCCGTGTTCTCCACAGATGCTGCCTGACCCGCTGAGTTACTCCAGCACTTTGTGTCTATCTTCGGTTTAAACCAGCACCTGCAGTTCCTTTTTCCTGCACACATGACTTGTTCCTTTCTTTAGCAGTGCAAGTTCTGCAAGATGGAAGATCTGGGTTACAATCTAGCTTGTGGGTGGACTGGCCAATGTTTGTATGGAAGCTGTGTCGAGACTGGACCCCTCCCCCCCCACCATCCCCACTGCCCCTCTAATGTCCCCCGGCCCATTGTGGGGTCGCCAACACACTGGACTCGTGAAGGAGACTCCAGCCATGAAAGATTGAACCTCCATACAGCGGGTAGAGCTGCTGCCTCACAGCGCCAGAGACCCGGCTGCCTTCTTCTCTCCGCCACGGTTATCGGACTCTGAACCCGATGGTAGGAGCGAGGACAGTAAGCAGAGCAGCCCCTCGCGAACCTCTGATCCTCGACTCAGTCCATTTGCAGCAACTGTGTTGACGTCACCTCGCTGTGACTGAGAAGCGACACAAGTGGGCGACTGCACAAATGACAAATCTTGAAAGCCATCAAACAGGTCAGACCAGAAACAGCAGGACAGGGAGAGTTACATACCTCTTCCCAAATTCCTGCCGGTCAGGTTACCAGAGCGCAAAGGACGGAAAGCACACACTCCTTGGATGCAAGGCGACCGGCCCAGAGAAACCACGAGCAGAGCAGCATCATTCTGCCTAGGGTCCTTCCCCTGCTGGACATGGGGGGCATGGTGTGGTGGAGACACCCCTCAATATAAGGGAAGGGATTCCACACCAGGGGACCACATGAGTGGCACGGGTGGGGGACAGATTTGTGAAATCTGAGAAATGTATATAAACTGCACAGCCTCTGAAAATGTTGGATGAATTCTTCGCACGGTTCATGTATTATATATATTTATTACCTGAATAAAGTCTATTTTGAAATAAAAATTAAATAAAAATTCTGTTTACACTCCAAATTGTGGTCGCACTGCTCAATCTGACAGGAAACAAGGAACTGCAGATGCTGCTTTACACAGGAAAAAGACACAAAGTGCTGGAGTAACTCAGCGGGTCGGGCAGCATCTGTGGAGAACATGGATAGGTGACGTTTCACAGAGTGCTGGAGTAACTCAGCGGGTCAGGCAGCATCTGTGGAGAACATGGATAGGTGACGTTTCACAGAGTGCTGGAGTAACTCAGCGGGTCAGGCAGCATCTGTGGAGAACATGGATAGGTGACGTTTCACAGAGTGCTGGAGTAACTCAGCGGGTCGGGCAACATCTGTGAAGGGAAGGAATGGGTGACGTTTCGGCTCGAGACCCTTTGGGTCCCTCGGCCCGAAACGTCGCCCATCCCTTCTCTCCAAAAAGAAGTGATTTTTCAAATGGTGCCAATTACTAAGGGTGCGAATGATCTGATATTATGGTATTCTGGAGAGAAGGAATGGGCGACGTTTCACAGAGTGCTGGAGTAACTCAGCGGGTCAGGCAGCAGCTGTAAGTGTGAACAAGGCCAGAGAAAGATAGAAAGTGCTGGAGTAACACAGCGGGACAGGCAGCATCTTTGGCGAGAAGGAATGACATTTTGGGTGGAGAGCCTTCTTCAGACATAGCTGGATATAGTTGAGGAGGAGTTAATTTGGCAGATGGGTAGACAAAGGCTGGAGGTGAAAGGAGTTGGATAAAGAGGGAGAGGGGATGGTTCTCCGAGCCTCCCTGGTGATGCTTCCCCTTTCAATGTGGTTTGGACCACCTGTCACCCTACAACAGCCTCTAACCACGAAGCTAGCACAGAGATATTCCCAAAGGCAACACGGACACCTTCACTTACAACTACTGAAACATGTTCATAAGTGATAGGAGCAGAATTAGGCCATTCAGCCCATTGGCGCTGTGAGGCAGCAGCTCTACCCGCTGCTCCGCCTGCGACTTTATATTGGTGGATTTTGTTCTTGGCGGATGTCAGAAATGGGAGGCGGAGGAAGGGTGCAAATAACAAAGTCAGCGCAAGCAACGCAACCGCAGGGGAACAAGACGCCGGACAAATGGCACGGTGGCGCAGCGGGTAGAGCTGCTGCCTCACAGCGCCAGAGACCCAGGTTCCATCCTGACCACGGGCGCTGTCTGTACGGAGTTTGCACGTTCTCCCCGTGACCTGCGTGGGTTTTCTCCGGGTGCTCCGGTTTCCTCCCACACTCCAAGGATGTGCAGGTTTGTTAATCGGCTTCACTAAAATTGCCCCGAGTGTGTGTGGGACAGTACTGGCGTACAGGGATCGCCGGTCGGCAAGGACTCAGAGGGCCGAAGGGTCTGTTTCCGCGCTGTATTTCTAAAGTTGAAAAGTCAGTGAAACTTGCACATTCTGGCGATAGACACAAAATATTAAGTGCAGGGAGGAACTGAAGATGCTGGTTTAAACCGAAGGTAGACACAAAGTGGTGGAGTAACTCAGTGGGACAGGCAGCATCTCTGGAGTGAAGGAATAGGTGACCCCTCTTCAGGCGTCATTAACTCTATAATTAATTCCACATTTTAATTCTGTGGGCTTGACGTCACGAATAGTGCTGTCTTCCGTTCCGTCACGAGTCACAGCTGCCAGCCAGGCAGGGCCCAAGTGTTGAATCACATGGATAGTTAATGAGTTACAGGTTAGGCCAGGCACCAGCTGCTGCAACACAAAATGACTGCGGAGGTGTACAAAACCTCTTGTAGATATGTGTAGACAAGTGGGGACCCAAACCTGTACCCTTGCACTGACAAGGAAGACCAGCCTGTCTGAAGAAAGGTACAAAAAGCTGGAGCAATGCCCCTGTCCCACTTAGGACACCTGAACGGAAATCTCTGGAGACTTTGCGCCCCACCCAAGGTTTCCGTGCGGTTCCCGGAGGTTTCTGTCCTCCGGCAACCACTAGCATAGCAACCGGCTTCGACTAAAAAATGACCGATTTTTAAAGCGGAAACCACATTTGACCATTAGGGAGTGACAAAAACCTCCGGGAACCGCACGGAAACCTTGGGTGTGGGGCGCAAAGCCTCCAGAGGTTTCCGTTCAGGTTTCCTAAGTGGGACAGGCAGCATCACTGGAGAGAAGGAATGGGTGACGTTTCGCGTTGAGACATCTGATGAAGGGTCTCGACCCTGGAAAGAGTGTATGGGGAGAGGATGTTTCCACTAGTGGGAGAGTCCAGGATTAGAGGGCACAGCCTCAGAGTAAAAGGACGTACCTTTTGGAAGGAGATGAGGAGGGATTTATTTAGTCAGAGGGTGGCGAATCTGTGGAATTCATTGCCACAGGTGCTGTGGAGGCCAAGCCAATTGATATTTTTAAGGCAGAGATAGATAGATTCCTGATTAGTACGGGTGTCAGGGGTTATGGGGAGAAGGGAGGAGAATGGGGTTAGGACAGAGAGATAGATCAGCCGTGCTTTGTCCCATATCCTTCACCACCTTGCCTTTCCATGTCCCTGCCCAAATGTCTCCAAAACAATATTCTACCACCTGCATCAACGACCTCCTCTGGCAGCTTATTCCACATCACCATGGAGGGACACGGGCCAAACGCAGGCAGGTGGGACTAGTGTAGATGGGGCTTGTGCGGGCAAGTTGGGCCGAAGGGCCTGTTTCCGCGCTGTAAGACTCTAAGAATAAAATCTTTCCCCTCACCTTCAATTTCCCACCTCACGGTAAATGTAACAATAATCACCAGGGTGGCTTCAATAAACAACCACTTCCTATTGTAACTAGGTGACAGGGGGGTGGGGGAAGAGTCTAAGGTGCACTGATTATGTTCAGGGTGGGGAGGCTTGTTTTTGTGAGCCTGTCTTTCTACGCGTACTTCACACTCCCCGGGGAACAGACATGAAGTTTTGCACAGTGGCGGAGGAAGAGATCGTCCACCAGAATGTTAGCAGGCCAGTGCAGGAAGAGATTTCATCAAGCGTTTGGTTTTTGCAGCTCAATAATTGACACACAGTTAGTTCTGTGCATGACGAGGAGTGTAGAGGCAGGCCGTGGGCAGGGAGGCTGGTTCTTGCTCCACTCCTGTCTGTTACAAGGCGGGTGGGGGCAGCTACATGTCTCATCAACACTTTGCAAAGAAAATATGCAAACACACCAGGCAAGGATACGTTAGGGCAGGCGACTGCCCCCACAGTCAGAGCGCAGAAGCAAGGTGGGAGATAGGGAGGGTGTGTGTGTGTGTGTGTGTGTGTGTGTGTGTGTGTGTGTGTGTGTGTGTGTGTGTGTGTGTGTGTGTGTGTGTGTATATATATGTGTGTGTGTGTGTGTGTGTGTGTGTATATATGTGTGTGTGTGTGTGTGTGTGTGTGTGTGTGTGTGTGTGTGTGTGTGTGTGTGTGTGTGTGTGTGTGTGTACATGCATATACACATATATACATGAACACATGTATGCACACACATACATATATATACACATACATACACACACATAAACCACACACATATATATACATACATACACACGTATATATACCCGTAGAAGAGTAGATGAGGCTCTCACCAGGGTCTCTTCTATACCCCGTAAAGGGCCTGTCCTACCAGCATCCGACTCCATGCGGTGAGCGCGACCAAAACGGCTTGCGCGACCAAACCGGCGGGGGGCCACGTGGAGGTGGGTGAGTGGCGCAACGCGGCGCAAGCGCAAAGTGAGGCAAACTTGGAGCGAAGTCTGAAAGGTAAGTTCGCCAGGACAGAGAGGGACACACAGAGAGGGTCACAGAGGCACACACAGAGAGGGTCACGGAGGCACACACAGAGAGGGTCACGGAGGCACACACAGAGAGGGTCACGGAGGCACACACAGAGAGGGGCACGGAGGCACACACAGAGAGGGGCACGGAGGCACACACAGAGAGGGGCACGGAGGCACACACAGAGAGGGGCACGGAGGCACACACAGAGAGAGGCACGGAGGCACACACAGAGAGGGGCACGGAGGCACACACAGAGAGGGGCATGGAGCCACACACAGAGAGGGGCACGGAGGCACACACAGAGAGGGGCATGGAGCCACACACAGAGAGGGTCACGGAGGCACGATGTCGAGACGGTGTGTAATGTGTCGAGGCGACTGCGAGCCGACAAGCCGTTGCCGCGCGGAATTTTTGGACATGGTCCAGTTTTTCGGAGCCCCGCGCGATGTCGGGACGAACTCCGCACAATTCCGCACGGCTCCGGCGATCGAAGTGGGACCCGGCCCCGCGATGCCGGACGGCTCAAGTGACCACGTTAGGTCGCGCTCATCGCATGGACTTGCATGCTGCTGGGACAGGCCCTCAACTCTGCTCTCACTCCCCATCCCCCCCACTTGTAACAAGGGCCGAGTCCCCCTTGTCCTCACCTTCCACCTTACTAGCCGTCACATACAACAGATAATCCTCCAACATTTTCGCCACCTCCAACGGGATCTCACCTCTGGCCACATCTTCCCATCTCCTCCCCTTTCGGCTTTCCACAGAGACCACTCCCTCCGTAACTTCCTGGTCAATTCGTCGCTCCCACCCGAACCACCCCCTCTCCTGATACGTTCCCTTACAACCGCAGGAGATGCTACACGTGTCGCTTTACCTCCCCCCTCGACTCCATCCAAGGACCCAAGCAGTCTTTCCAGGTGCGCCAGTGGTTCACCTGCACCTCCTCCAACCTCATCTATTGCATCCGCTGCTCTAGGTGTCAGCTGCTCTACATCAGTGAGACCAAGCGTAGGCTTAGCGATCGCTTCACCCAACACCTCCGCTCAGTTCGCAATAACCAACCTGATCTCCCAGTGGCTCAGCACTTCAACTCCCCCTCCCATTCCGAATCTGACCTTTCTGTCCTGGGCCTCCTCCATGGCCAGAGTGAGGACCACCATAAATTGTAGGAGCAGCACCTCATATTCCGCTTGGGCAGTTTACATCCCAGCGGTATGAACATTGACCTCCAATTTCAGGTAGTCCCTGCTTTCCCCTCCCCTTCCCAGCTCTCCCTCAGCCCTCTGCCTCCGCCTCTTCCTTTCTTCTTCCCGCCCCCACATCAGTCTGAAGAAGGGTCTCGACCCGAAACGTCGCCTATTTCCTTCGCTCCATTGATGCTGCCTCACCCGCTGAGTTTCTCCAGCATTTTTGTCTACCTTCGATTTTGCAGCATCTGCAGTTCCTTCTTAAATATATACATACACATACATATGCACATGCATGTATATATATATATATACACACACACACACACACACATATATATAATTTCCTTTCAGAATAATTGCTTGAATTGTTTGCAAGAAATTGCAGCAAATTGTGGACGCAGCCCAGACCTTCACGCTAACCAACCTCCCTTCCATCGACACCATCTATACCTCACGCTGCCTTTCTGTGCATACATGTGCGTATATATATATATATATATGGTTGGTTGCGTGACGGTTTGGGCTGCGTCCACAATTCGCTGCAATTTCTTGCAAACAATTCAACCGATTATTCTGAAAGGAAATTCGTGGTTAAGTCGCTCGTCTGATAAAACCTGCGAACGTTTTTTACACTTTCCCTTACATAAACAAAAAGAGAAAATGTATGAGGGAGGCGAGCTGACAGGAAATGTCTGAAGAAGTGTCTTGATCCGAAACGTCATCTATTCCTTTTCTCCAGAGATGCTGCCTGACCCGCTGAGTTACTCCAGCACTTTGTGTCTATCTTCGGTTTAAATCAGCATCTGCCGTTCCTTCCTACATACGTTACTCCAGTTACTTTGAGAGCATGTGACAGAACCTTCGTGGGAAGATGTTATTGTGGATTAGGTGTTGGGTAACAAGGAACGACTGATACGGGATCTTGTGGCTAAAGATCCCTTAGAAGGTAGCAACCAAAGTTTTCTAGAATTCCACGCTAAAGAACCAAAGCCACTGCCTGCATCTTAACTAAGGGAAGTCGCAATGATATGTGGGAGTAACATAGAAACATAGAAAATAGGTGCAGGAGGAGACCATTCGTGGTGTAATGTGGACTGCAAAAGTAAGCTAAGGGACAGATCAGCTGATGAACTGTGGCTGATATTAAACAAAGACACCAGATGCTGGAGTAACTCCGTGCATCAGACAGCGATCCTGGACAACTGTGTCTGGGCAATGTTTCAGGTCGGAGCCCGTCTTCAGTATGAAGGTGTCCCAACCTGAAACGTCACCTATCCACGTTCTCCACAGATGCTGCCTGACCCGCTGAGTTACTCCAGCACTCTGTGAAACGTCACCAATTCCTTCTCTCCACAGGTGCTGCCTGTTTGTGTCTATCTGGGATCTGGGAAGGGGTGACATTTCGGGTCGAGATCCTTCTGCAGACTACGGGCCATTTTGTTGGATGGTTTGTTCAAGAAGGAACTGCAGATGCTGGAAAATCGAAGGTAGACAAAAATGCTGGAGAAACTCAGCGGGTGCAGCAGCATCTATGGAGCGAAGGTCTGAAGAAAGGTTTTGGCCCGAAACGTTGCCTATTCCTTCGCTCCATAGATGCTGCCGCACCCGTTGGGTTTCTCCGGTATTTTTGTCTACCTTTGTTGGATGGTATCGCGGCTCCCCATTTTCTCTCGAATACTGAAGGAGCGGCTACAACATGGAGAACTGCGCAACGTCCTGTGAGCGAGCTGGAACGGTACGGTGGAATTCGAGAGGCGACAGAGAATGTCAGAGTTGCTGCGATGTGGGAAGAATAACGAACTGGGTTGAGGAAGCTCGAATGGTTTGGGTTTCACTGGGTGCAGCCAAACCTCAGCAGACAGTTCCTGAAGTGAAACTAATGTCGACAGCAGACGTGGAAGTGATGACCTCCACCTCTCCACGTTGCAAAAGGCTAAGCAGCAGCTGCAGCCTGTGCACCACGGCATGTGCTGAGTTTAGAATGAGGGGGGACCTCGTTGAAACATTCAGAATAATGAAAGACTTAGATAGAGTGACAATAGACAACAGGTGCAGGAGGAGGCCATTCGGCCCTTCGAGCCAGCACCACCATTCAATGTGATCGTGGCTGATCATCCCCAATCAGTACCCCGTTCCTGCCCTCTCCCCATATCCCCCGACTCCGCTATCTTTAAGAGCCCTATCTAACTCTCTCTTGAAAGTATCCAGAAAACTGGCCTCCACCGCCCTCTGAGGCAGAGAATTCCATAGACTCACCACTCTGTGTGAAAAAGATGTGAAAAGTGGATGTGAAGAGGATGTTTCCACTAGTGGGAGAGTCCAGGACTAGAGGGCACAGCCTCAGAATTAGAGGACGTTCTTTTGGGAAGGAGATGAGGAGAAATTTGTGTGTGACCTTGATCTAGCAATGGAGGAGGCCCAGGACAGACAAGTGGGAATGGGAAGGCGAGGGTTGAAATGGTTGGCGACTGGGAGATCGTGAAGCCCATGGCAGAGCAAGCGACAAGGATGCAGACGTTGGGACCTTGAGCAAAACACACAGAGCCCGAGTAACTCAGCGGGTCAGGCAGCATTATGGAGGGAATGGATAGGTGACTTTCCCATTTTCCCCATCCGTTTTCTCCCCAGGTGCTGCCTGACCCGCTGAGTTACTCCAGCACTCTGTGAAACGTCACCTATCCATGTTCTCCACAGATGCTGCCTGTCCCGCTGAGTTACTCCAGCATTTTGTGACTGTCTTCCCAGATTGTGTGAGCCTCGCTGGGCTTACACAACGTCCCTTACCCATGTTCTCCGGAGATTACTCCAGCAATTTGTGTCTTTACAAAGTACAGCAGGTAGTGCACAGACATTAATACCAGTGTGCAGCGTATTACGTAACAGCTGCAGAGAAAAGATTTTAAAAAAAGTGCAAGTTCAGCAAAAAAAAGGTAGATTGGAAGATTGGGACTACAATCTAGCTTATGGGAGGACTACTCAATGGTTTGATAAGTAGTGCAACACGGTGGCTCAACAGCAGTTACTGCCTCACAGCGCCAGAGGCCCGGGTTCGATCCTGACATCTGGTGCTGTCTGTGCAGAGTTTGCACGTTCCCCCCGTGACCCGTGTGGGTTTTCTCCCACACTCCCAAGGACGTGCAGTTGGCTTGGTGTAACTGTAAATTGTCCCAAGTGTGTTTGGAACCAGTACATTCGATCCTTCGAGCCAGCACCGTCATTCAATATGATCACGGCTGATCATCCACAATCAGTACCCCGTTCCTGCTTTCTCCCCATATCCCTTGATTCCGTTAGCCCCAAGAGCTAAATATAACTCTCTCTTGAATATATCCAGTGAATCGGCCTCCACTGCCTTCTGGGGCAGAGAATTCCACAGATTCACAACTCTCCGGGTGAAAACTTTTTTCTTCATCTCAGTCCTAAATGGCCAACCTCTTATTCTTAAACTGTGACCCCTGGTCCTGGACTCCCCCAACATGGGGAACATTTTTCCTGCACCTAGCCTGTCCAATCCTTTAAGAATTTTTAATGTTTCTATAAGATTCCCTCTCATCTTTCTAAATTCCACGTAAAATCTTCTCTGAACTCTTTGCAACTTGAAACTAAAAACACCTGTACTGATCAAGAACGGTTCTATCTCTGGCTTAAAAATGTCTACTATTGGACACCATTCATTGATTTATTACAAGGATACAACACAACTTTGGAGTTAAATCTAATTATGGGTTGGGTGAGATGGGTGGGGAGGGATGGGAGGCAGGTGTATCACCACTCTTTTCTTTCTTTCTCTTTTTATCTTTCTATTTTTCTATTCCTTTCTTCTTTCTTTCATTTATTCACTCTTTGGCGACACCACTTTGGCAGTCTAGGGGTTCTATCTTTGCACATTTCACTTTTTCTCTTTCTTGGTTTTTCTCCTTTCATTTCTTCTAACTATAGCTGAAAGCTTCTAATTTAAAAACATTTTTTTTTAAATGTCTACTATTTTACAAGTCGCTGTGTGAATGAACATCACGTCTGTGAAGGCTAGAATGTGGGGAAACTCCACGGTCATTGTGGAGGCAACTGTTGCAAGCATTGACACGGTGCAGCTCCCACTGCTGGTCTGATAACTGGCCCATCCGACAAGGTGTCGATCGTGACCCAAATGTACAAACGCAAGAGGAACTGACTAACCTCAGCGCGTTGACTCATGGTTTGTGTGTGCACGCAGACCTACACTTGTCTGATCCACAAGGGAACAGACTCTATGGTAGAGTCTGAAGAAGGATCTCGACACGAAACGTCACCCATTCCTTCTCTCCAGAGATGCTGCCTGCCCTGCCGGGTTAAGGGCCTGTCCCACTTTCACCACCTAACTCACGACCTTTTTTACTCATGGACATTTTTCATCTGGTTAGAAAAACGCCCCGACCTACTTGATGCCACGCGTACCTACGACTAGCATCACGACCTACCTACGACCATGCTGCGAGTATGAGCCAAGGTGGTGAAAGTGGGACAGGCCCTTAACTCCTTCATTTTGTGTCTACCTATGATTTAAACCAGCATCTGCAGTTCCTTCCTACACACTCAATATGGTAACTTCCCCCAGACAAGTTCAATCAAGCCCGAGGCCCGGGTCCATCCCCCTCTTACACATTCTGTATAGGGCTGAGGTAAAGCCAAGGGTTTGGCTGTAGCAGGGCTGCCAACATTGGGCGAGAGTTGAGAGTACGAAATCTGGATCCCCCCCCCACGACAATGTCGATGACAACCTACGTCGACCGGCGATAGAATTCATCGCGAATTGGCACGTCCACCCACGACCACACACCAAAGTCAACCTCCGTCCAACCGCGACAACCTACAGCCCAAGACGTCACATCATAGTGACTGCACAGCGCTAACTGCACTGCGTCGGGGCGGTGGTGAAATACGTGAGTCTCACGCTCAACGCGCGAGAGCTGGTAGCGCTGCTGTAGTCACAGTTCTCGTTTCACAGAATGAAGAACCTTCACCGTGAGACCGCTCAAAGTATCCTCCCATAGTTTCATTTTTTGAGTTTAGTTTAGAGAAACAAGCCCTTCGGCCCACTGAGTCCACACCGACCAGCGATCCCCGCACACTCACGCTATCCAACACACACACACGCTATCCAACACACACACACACCAATTTACAATTTTTACCAAAGCCAATTAACCTACAAACCTGCACGTCTGGAGTGTGGGAGGAAACCGGAGCACCCGGAGAAAACCCACGCGGTCACAGGGAGAACGTGCAAACTCCATACAGACAGCACCCGTGGTCAGGATTGAACCCGGGTCTCTGGTGCTGTGAGGCAGTAACTCTCCTGACTACGAGTGATGTCTACACGGAGTGTGTACGTTTGCCCTGTGACGGCATTCGTTTTCTCCGGGTGCTCCGGTTCCCCACCACATCTGAAAGACGCGTTCATTAATTAATTGGCTTCTGTAAATTGTCCCTCGTTAGGGATAAGGGCCTGTCCCACTTTCTCGAGTTATTCACGAATTATCCTGAGTTATTCACAAATTCCCCCGAGTTTTCAAACTCGCAGAATGTCCGTAACGAGTCCGTAGGAGGCCGTGGATAGATCGTAGCGGCTCGTTACGCCAGCCGTAGTTACTCGGGGCATCAGACAAGTTGGGACGTTTTTTCAGAAAATGATGAAAAATGTCCACGTCAAAAAAATAGCCCTGAGTACCTAAGGCTGGACTTGATGGGCCAAAGGGCCTGCTTCCACCCTGTATTGTTTAGCTAAACAATATTCAGGTGTGGTTTCACCCAACGCCCTGGACAGCTGTAGCAGGCACTCCTTAGTTTTGTATTCCAGCACAAATCATAGTTCCTGTCTTTGCTCTCTGCTCCGGCCCGGTAGACAGCAGTCTCCTGCCACTCAAAGATCTGCACTCTTAGTTCTGAGCTGGTGTTGCATCAACTATGTTTAAACAGTTGTCACGTGAGCTTGTGCACAAATTCCCTGCTGCAGCTCCGATGTTGAAATAACACTTGCAGAGTCGTACAGTACGGAAACAGGCCCTTCGGCCCAACTTGGACTAAAACCTGCACTAGTCCCATCTGCCCAGTGGCCTACATCCATCTAAATCTTGCCTATCCATGTTCCTGTCGAAGAGTTTGAAGAAGGGTCTCGACCCGAAACGTCACCCATTCCTTCTCTCCAGAGATGCTGCCTGTCCCGCTGAGTTACTCCAGCACTTTAGTCTACCTTGGAGTGCAGTATAGTGTTTCTCAGCAGGGTAGCTTTACAGTTGCAGGGTAAAACACCAACGTATGTAATGAGGGAAGGTGTAATATCGGGACAGTAAGCTGGGTCATGGAAGGAGTGCTCGGAAGACCGATAACAGAGGGGAAGAGTCCAACAGCATCAGGGACAATCCATGGACATGGACTGAGTCGTGGACTGGGCAGGCAGTGAGGGTTGAGAGGGGCAAGTTAATCACCTGTTAAGGCCACACACACAAGTGCGAGTAAGACACAAAAAGCTGGAGTAACTCAGCGGGACAGACCGCATCTCTGGAGAAAAGGAATAGGTGAAGTTTCGGGTCAAGACCCTTCGCTTGACCTGACCCGAAACGTCACCCGTTCTTTTTCTCCAGAGATGCTGTCTAACTCGTTGAGCTACTCCAGCTTTTTGTGTCTATCCGGTTTAAATGAGCAGTTCCTTCCTGCACATTAATGTATTAATTATGAACGTTGAATGTTTTATGTATCACTCTTAACTGCCACTGTATGTCATGTTGTCACTTGTGGGTGGAGCACCAAGGCAAATTCCTTGTATGTGAATACTTGGCCAATAAACTTATTCATAAGCTTTATAGAGTGTGAGTAATGTTATTATTGATTACTTGTAACGTGTCCATGCCCTCGTTAGCACTCCTGCCACCCCGGTCCCCCAATGTGCTAATGTTTCAGGTCAATAACCCTTGATCGGAACGCAGATGGAGGGATATGGATCACGTGCAGGCTAATAACTTAGTTTCTCTCTGAGTCATGTTTGGCTCGGACATTATAGCCATCAAGGATTTAGCTTAGAGAGATACAGCGTGGAAACAGGCCCTTCGGCCCATCCAGTCCACGCTGACCGGCTATCCCCGTACACTAGCACTATCCTACACACTAGGGACACTTTTAATTTTAACCGAAGCCAATTAACCTACAAATCTGAAAATGTTTGGAGTGTGGACCACAGGTGGGACCAGTGTGGAAGGGGCATGTTGGTCGGTATGGGCAAGTTGGGCTGAAGGGCCTGTTTCCATGCTGTATGACTCTATGACTATTGCCTTCTAAATAACAGTCCTGAATCGAAGGGCAGGAAGAGAAACAAGACCTCAGTGGATATTTTTAAGGCAGATATAGATTCTTGATTAGTACGGGGGTCAGGGGTAATGGGGAGAAGGCAGGAGAATGGGGTTAGGAGGGAGAGATAGATCAGCCGTGATTGAATGGCGGAGTAGACTTGATGGGCCGACTGGAGTAAATCCGCTCCTATTACTTATGAACTTTGCAATGAATCTTCCCCTTCCCCCCGCAATTCAGCGACACGTTAAAAAACATCCAACAATTCATCTCCTCTGGTGAAAAGAGGAACTCATTGCAACTAAAGAGAACTACATGTTTGAGCAGCATTCCACAGTTCAGTATTTGTTCTTGGGTAACAGGATGAGTAGAAGAGCAAACTAGCCGAGGGCGACATAGCTCTAGCTTCCTCTTCCCCATCTACCGCCACCACCACTACCCCCTAATGGACCGCCAACCCCAGAACGCATTCACGATGCATCCTTCACCTGCAAGCCTTCTGCCCTACAACACAAATTTGGGATAGTGCAATGGTGCGGTGGCAGATTTGCTGCCTCACAGCATCAGAGACCCGGATTTGATCCTGACTGCTAGTGCTGTCTGTACGGAGCTTGCACGTTCTACATGTGACTGTGTGGGTTTCCTCCAGGCTCTCTGGTTTCCTCCCACATTCCAGGTTCGTAGATCAATGGGCTGCTGTAAATTGTTCCTAGTGTCATGACATAAGTGTTAGGAGCAGAATTAGGCCATTCGGCCCATCGAATCTACTCCGCCATTCAATCATGGCTGATCTATCTCTCTCTCCTAACCCCATTCTCCTGCCTTCTCCCCATAGCCCCTGATACCTATATTAATCAAGAATCTATCTATCTCTGCCTTAAAAATATCCATTGAGTTGGCCTCCACAGCCTTCTGTGGCAAAGAATTCCACAGATTCACCGCCCTCTGACTAAAGACTAGCGTGTAGGAGAGAACTAGTGTATGGGGGATTGTTGGTCGGTACAGACCAGGTGGGCCGAGAGGGCCTGTTTCCATGATGTATCTCTAAACAAAACAGGTCTTGGAACAGATTAAATGACCCACTAGTTGAATGGACATTCATATTGAATGGACTGACTTTGCCAAATAACCAGAAAAGTTAGCGCTGGGAGAGAGAAGGGAGACTTGGCCTTCCCTACCCAAAAACAACTGAGGTCAGAGAAAAACTTTGTGGGGGAAACACCGCTCTAAATGTTTAAGGCAGCCAAGCACAAATGTCCGGTCGCGATGCAATGATTACAACTCAGCTTCCATCACCAAATAAGCATCACTAAAGCTCTGGACCTTGGTGTTAGGACCTTCTTCTGCAACTGGCTTCTGGACTTGCGTAGGAAGGAACTGCAGGTGCTGGTTTAAACCGAAGATAGACTCATAATGCTGGAGTAACTCAGCGGGACAGGCAGCATCTCTGGAGAGAAGGAACGGGTGACGTTTCGGGTCGAGACCCTGCTTCAGATCTAAAGATGCAGAATACCATGGAGGATGTGGAAAGCAGATTTTCACAGTAGACAATAGACAATAGATGCAGGAGTAGGCCATTCAGCCCATCGAGCTAGCACCGCCATTCAATGTGATCATGGCTGATCATCCCCAATCACCTTTCATCCCACATGCAACAATGGCATGAAGATGGCCACACAAGCGAAGAGATGGAATCCGCAGCATAACCTAACCTTCTACCAGCAATGATTAGAAACGCTCACTCTCTCGCGCTCTGCTCTGCATTGGAACCAAAAACCCAATCACCAAATCCATTCCCTGCTCGCCCTCAGAGTGTTAAAATGCCCAACCACCTGGCAAGATGATGGGCAAAGCGGAAATGGAGTTGGTGCGTGAAGGAGGTCTGAGATGGAGAGTTTTCTGAACGGAGGACAGGGATGCATTCCTGTTTGTGCAGGAAGGAACTGCAGATGCTGGTTTACACCGAAGATAGATACAAAATGCTGGAGTAACTCAGTGGGACAGGCAGCATCTCTGGAGAGAAGGAACGGGTGACGTTTCGGGTCGAGACCCTTCTTCAGTCTGAGGCCGTTTCCGGACTCAAATTGACGCAGTGGTTTACAGCCAATTGATTAGTTTAAGAGTAGTCAAAGTTCATATGGTAATACACGCTTTGTGCTGCACCATCTGTGCAGGGCCCGGGTGGGTTAATGACCACACAATCCATTTAAGTGCTAGAAGGTTTTTTTTAAAAAGAATAACAAATGGCGTGGCCGCTAGTAAGAATTTTGTAATTCTGCTGTCTCTAACAAATTGCTAATCGCACTCCCTCTCCCTCCCCCCCCTCCTCGTCTCCTCTCCCCCTTCCCTCCCTTCTCCTCTCCCCCCTCTCATCTCCTCTCCCCCTTCCCTCCCTCCTCCTCTCCCCCCCTCTCATCTCCTCTCCCCCTCCCTCCCTCCTCCCCCTCCCTCCCTCTGCTCCCCCTCCTCCTCTCCCCATTCCCTCCCTCCTCCTCTCCCTCCTCCTCTCCCCCTTCCCTCCCTCCCTCCCTCCTCCTCCTCCCCCCCTCTCCCCTCCCTCCCCTCTCCCCCTTCCCTCCCTCTCCTCTCCCTCTCTCCTCTCCCCCTTCCCTCCCCTCCCCCCCCTCCCTCTCTCCCTCTCCCCCTCCTCTACCCCTCTCCTCCTCTCCCTCCCCCCCCCTCCCCCCCTCCCCCTGTTCAATTAACACCACAAACACAAATTGTCACAATGGTGCAAGGTTTGTACAGTAATTTGAAGTGATGGAAAAAAAAAAACCCACAATTTCTTTAGCAGAGGATGGTGAATTTATGGAATTTGTTGCCTCACAAGGCTGAGGAGGCAAGTCATTGGGTATTTTTAAAAGAGATATTGACAGACACTTGTGTAAGAAAGAACTGCAGATGCTGGATAAAATCAAAGGTAGACACAAAGTGCTGGAGTAACTCAAGCGGGTGCAGCAGCATCTATGGAGAGAAGGAATGGGTGACGTTTCGGGTCGAGGCCCTTCCTCAGACTCTGAAGACGGGTCTCGACCCGAAACGTTGCCCTATTGACAAATACTTGATTGGTACGGGTATCAGGGGTAATGGGGAGAAGGCAGGAGAATGGGGTTGAGTGGGAGAGATGGATCAGTCATAATTGAATGGCGGAGTAGACTCGATGCTCCTAGACGTCTGCTCCTAGAACCTACGACACGGTCTCAGACACCAGTGAAAACAACCTTCACCTCAATAGTTTGTGGGAACAGGTTGCAGGGAAGAGTTACCGCATAGACACGTACAACGTGAGGTTAAAAATAATTACGTATTGCACAGGGGGATGTTTCCGAGTCTTGTTAAAACGATCTTAAAAGCATGTTGCTATTTTGGACGCAGAACATAGAACAGTAGAGCATGGGAACAGGCCCTTCGGCCCACAACGTCTGTGTTGTACATGTCATCAAGATAGTCTCATCTGCCTGCACATTGTCCATATCCCTCCATTCATTCCCTGCATATCCATGGGAACATAGTTTAGGAAAATGTCCCTGCGAACAGAGATCCCTGTGGACAGTATTTAATATAATTATTGTCAATCAGGCGAAAAGTGAGGGTATTATTTCATCAAAAAGGCTTCTTGCATTCTGTTCCTCCAGAATGACTGATGTAGTGAATGCATTTCCCATACCTCATTTTCTCACAGAAACTTTAAAATAGGGTCATATGGAATAGGAGTAGAATTAGGCCATTTGGCCCATCAAGTCTACTCCACCATTCAATCATGGCTGATCTATCTCTCCCTCCTAAACCCATTCTCTTCCCTTCTCCCCGTAACCTCTGAAACCCGTACGAATCAAGAATCTATGTTTAACAAATATCCTCTACAGCTTTCTGTGGCAAAGTATTCCACAGATTCACCACCTTGAGGACCTTAAACTTTAGAATTACATCAGGGACACAAGCAACTTCCAAATCAGCACCTTCGGGATACACGGATTAGACATGTATGGGGGCACGAGGAACTGCAGATGCTGGAATCCTGAGCAAGTCACAAAGCGCTGGAGGACCTCAGTGGGACGGGCAGCATCTGCGGAGGGAATGGACAGGCGACGCTTCGGGAGAGGAAAACTGTGGCACAGCGGTAGAGCTGCTGCCTTACAGCAAATGCAGCGT
Source organism: Okamejei kenojei (assembly GCA_035221665.1). Lineage (NCBI taxonomy): Eukaryota > Metazoa > Chordata > Chondrichthyes > Rajiformes > Rajidae > Okamejei > Okamejei kenojei. Next base: position 1,560,182 of record CM069171.1, read on the forward strand.
CGGAGACAGGGGTTCGATCCCCACTACGGGTGCTGTCTGTACGGAGTTTGTATGTTCTCCCCGTGACCTGCGTGGGTTTTCTCCGAGATCTTCGGTTTCTTCCCACACTCCAAAGACGTGCAGGTTTGTAGGTTAATTTTCTTGGTAAATGTAAAAATTGTCCCTAGTGGGTGTAGGATAATGTTAATGTGCGGGGATCGCTGGTCGGCGCGGACCCGGTGGGCCGAAGGGCCTGTTTCCGCGCTGTATCTCTAAACTAAACTAACCTGGTCCATTTCTTGCAGACTTGCATGTTAGTGATCTCTCCCCATCTCCCTTGCAGGACCTCTCCCTGCTGGCAGAGTTCCGATGCTGGGAGCAGCTCCGCCTGGATTCAGTGGCAGCTCCATTCATTTCCATCACACTTTCAGCTAATCAAAATCCCCACGGTGGTTCCGAGGAACATTAAATTAATATTGCACATGTCGTCGACTAATGAACGGGGATGACCAAAACATTCCATCTTCCACCAACATGCATTGTTTGTTTTTTCCGCTTACATTGTTCCCAACACACAATGCCATAGTTAGTTATCGCCTCACCAGTGCTGTACTTAAAGCAGCCACTGGGTTCGATCCTGACTACGGGTGCTGTCTGTACGGAGTTTTACATTCTCCCCGTGACCTGCGTGGGTTTTCTCCGAGATCTCCGGTTTCCTCCCACACTCCAAAGATGCGCAGGTTTGTAGGTTAATTGGCTTCGGTAAATGTAAAAATTGTCCCTAGTGTGTGTAGGATAGTGTTAGTGTGTGGTGATCGCTGGTCATTATAAAATTATAAAAGGACTGGACAAGCTAGATGCAGGAAAAATGTTCCCAATGTTGGGCGAGTCCAGAACCAGGGGCCACTGTCTCAGAATAAAGGGGAGGTCATTTAAGACTGAGGTGAGAAAAAACCTTTTCACCCAGAGAGTTGTGAATTTGTGGAATTCCCTGCCACAGAGGGCAGTGGAGGCCAAATCACTGGATGGATTTAAGAGAGAGTTAGATAGAGCTCTAGGGGCTAGTGGAGTCAGGGGATATGGGGAGAAGGCAGGCACGGGTTATTGATAGGGGACGATCAGCCATGAACACAATGAATGGTGGTGCTGGCTCGAAGGGCCAAATGGCCTCTTCCTGCACCTATTTTGTATGTTTCTAATGTGCGGGGATCACTGGTCAGAACGGACCCAGTGGGCCGAAGGGCCTGCTTCGTGTTGTATCTCTAAACTAATTACTTTGCAAGGTGTTAAGCCTTTACTACCATGGAAGCACTTGATATGTAGTCATTGTTAGAATGCAGGAAACAGCATTTAACCTGTGCCTGCGCAAGTTCCAATAAAGAGCAATGTGTTAATGACTACACGGGCTGTTGTTAGATCTACACCACACTGTCCGGTAGACAAAAGTGCTGGAGAAACTCAGCGGGTGCAGCAGCATCTATGGAGCGAAGGAAATAAGCAACGTTGCCTATTTCCTTCTCTGAGTTTCTCCAGCACTTTTATCTACCTTCGATTTTCTAGCATCTGCAGTTCCTTCTTAAACTCTTATACGCCACACTGCCTTCCATCTAAGCAGCACCTGTCCCTCCCCTTCACACTAGTTTCAGTCTTCTTGTGAGTCTCATTGTCTGTAACTCATTTTCTCCTAGCCCACAGCTAACAATGGCCTGTTTCCTTTATCATTGTTACTTTTTTTTCATATCTTACATTCATTTGTTCTCTATCTCTCTACATCACCGTCTATATCTCTCGTTTCCCTCTCCCCCGACTCTCAGTCTGAAGAAGGGTCTCGACCCGAAACGCCACCCATTCCTTCTCTCCAGAGATGCTGCCCGTCCCGCTGAGTTACACCAGCATTTTGTGTCTATCTACAGCTTAATTAAGAACCAGCCTAATTCTATACACCCCCCTCTTCCATTAGGCAAGAGGTAGAGAAAGTGTGGTGCAGGAAGATTGTTCTCGATGTTGGGGAAGTTCAGAACAAGGGGTCACAGTTTAAGGATAAGGGGGAAGTCTTTTAGGACCGAGATGAGAAGATCTTTTTTCACACAGAGAGTGGTGAAGTCTGTGGAATTCTCTGCCACAGAAGGTAGTTGAGGCCAGTTCATTGGCTATATTTAAGAGGGAGTTAGATGTGGCCCTTGTGGCTAAAGGGATCAGGGGGTATGGAGAGAAGGCAGGTACAGGATACTGAGTTGGATGATCAGCCATGATCATATTGAATGGCGGTGCAGGCTCGAAGGGCCTACTCCTGCGCCTATTTTCTATGATTCTATGAAAACGCACACCTCCAGATTCTGGGACAGTTTCTTCCCAAGATAGACACAAAAACCCTGGAGTAACTCAGCAGGACAGGCAGCATCTCTGGAGAGAAAGAATGGGTGACGTCATCCATTCCTTCCTTCCTTCATTCATTCCTTCTCTCCAGAGATGCTGCCTGTCCCGCTGAGTTACTCCAGCTTTTTGTGTCAATCTTCGGTTTAAACCAGCATCTGCAGTTCGTTCATACATACACAGTTTCTTCCCAGCTGTTAGAAACATAGAAACATAGAAACATAGAAAATAGATGCAGGAGCCAGCACCGACATTCCTTGTTGAAGACTGATCGTCCCCTATCAATAACCCGTGCCTGCCTTCTCCACTCGCCCCTAGACGCTCTGTCAGGCAACTGAACCACCCTCTCAACAATCTCACTGTACAGGTGAAACCACTGGATATTTACTTTGCAAACTCTCACTGTGATTCTGTAATCAATGTCAGAGCCATGTATAAAAATAAATAATCTGTGCAGTTTTATCAACTCATCGACAACAAATGGGTTAATATTCAAACACCCAGTGAATGCGATAACACAGGACTGGTGACGGTGACTCAGTCTTTCTGCAACATAAAAGGCAAGTTACTCATTCTATTTATCAATTGGGAATGCGATTAGCCGCCCCGACTCCCATTGACCAGGTACTTGTTCCACTGCATACGACTGTTATCAGGACAATGTCCCAATTCTCCATCTCCTGCGCCTCCAATATTATCCAACAGCCATTTGGTGCCGTCGCAGCTATAGGTCAGAAGGAGGTCATTCATTTCATGCTGAATGCTGGAGTAACTCAGAGGGTCAGACAGCATCTATGGAGAGATGGAATAGGTGGTCTTTCGGGCCGAGACCCTTCTTCAGGACCCTCAATCTGAAGAAGGGTCTCGACCCAAAACGTCACCTATTCCTTTTGGTAGACAAAAGTGCTGGAGAAACGCAGCGGGTGCAGCAGCATCTATGGAGCGAAGGAAATAGGCAACGTTTCGGGCCGAAACGTTGCCTATTTCCTTAAGGGTTTTGGCCCGAAACGTTGCCTATTTCCTTCGCTCCATAGATGCTGCTGCACCCGATGAGTTTCTCCAGCACTTTTGTCTACCTTCGATTTTCCAGCATCTGCAGTTCCTTCTTAAACAACCTACTCCTTTTCCCTCGAGATGGTGTCTGTCCCGCTGAGTTACTCCAGGTTTTTGTGTCTATCTTCGGCTTAAACCAGCACCTGCAGTTCCTTCCTGCACATTCATTCCACACCTGTGTTTATGCTCGGGATAAGTCACCTCCTAAGGGTAGGAAGTCCTTTCATTACTTTCTCCGTCATTCCCTTGTCCAGCTTGACTCGGCCTCTCCCTGTGGCCAGGCCAGCTACATCCCGGGGGGGGGAGGGAAAACCTTGGCATGTAAATATTAAAGCCCTTTTGCCAAGGCTGTTGGTCCAAGCACAGAGAGAGACAGCTTGTACTCCAATGAACCGAGTTTCGATGCAAGTTGCTAATGGATCCTGGATGTTAGGACATCGATCCGGCAATCAGTCCGAGTCACCTGTATAAAGTTGATCTAAAAGTTCAAAGATCTCTCCGGAACTTCTTGCTTGACAGTCACAGATAGAATCAGAGAGGCAGAGTGTGGAAACAGGTCCTGCGGCCCAAACAAGCTCCACCTATACTAGAGTACACAAAAGGCTGGAGAAACTCAGCGGGTGCAGCAGCATCTAAGGAGCGAAGGAGATAGGTGACGTTTCGGGTCGAGGCCCTTCCTATACTAGTCCCACCTGCCTGCGTTTGGTCCATATCCCTCCAAACCTGTCCTATCCACGTACCTGTCTAATTATTTCTTAAACGTTGTAATGGTCCCAGCCTCACCTACCTCCTCTGGCAGCTCGTTCCATACACCCAGCACCCTTTGAGTGAAAAAGTTACCCCTCAGATTCCTATTAAATCCTTCCCTCTTCAACTTAAACCTATGTCGTCTGGTCCTCGATTTCCCCAACTCTGGGCAACTCATCTACCCGATCTATTCCTCCCATGATCTTATGCGCCTCTATAAGATCACCCCTCATCCTCCCGCACTCCAAGGAATAGAGCCTGCTCAACCTCCCCATGCAGCTCAAACCCAGGTCCCAGAGTCAGTAGCACTACCCGCTTCTCCACTGTGCTGCCCCTTAAGGGCCTGTCCCACTTACACGATTTTTTCGGCAGAAGGTGGCCGAAAATGTTCAACATGTTGAAAATCCAGCGGCGGCGACCAGAACAAGGCACGACTCTTTGGGCGACTACTCACGACCGTGCAGGCGTAACGTGTCGACATGTCGCGGGGTGACGCCTGCATGGTCGTGAGTAGTCGCCCAAACAGTCGTGCCTTGTTCTGGTCGCCGCTGGATTTTCAACACGTTGAACATTTTCGGCCACCTGCTGCGACTAAGGCCGGTGCCGGCAAGTCGCCAAAAAAAAAAAAAATCACGTAAGTGGGGCTTGCCCATTACTTATTGATGTAACTCCCTTTGGAAAGTATTAATTCAATTCCCTTTTGGAAATTTTCCGTTGGCTGCTGTGGTCCTCTTTGCAAGCCGGTTACTTTATATTGATTTCTTAAGTAGAGAAACAAGTGGCGGCACAGTGTACAGAGCGGCTTGTTCCATATTGCCTTGTGCACTTAGCTCAATGTCATGGTGCGGACACTGACCAACTCAAGGATAACCTCTTCAAAGTAGCCAGACCTTGAGGAGAGGAGATGCGATGTTTCCACCAGTGGCACAGTCTAGGATTAGAGGTCATAGCCTCAGAATTAAAGGACATTCCTTGAACATTAATGATTAATGTTTAATGTTTATTGTGGCATTCCTAACTGTCACTGTATGTCATGTTATCACTTGCGGGCGGAGCACCAAGGCAAATTCCTTGTATGTGAATACTTGGCCAATAAACTTATTCATTCATTTATTTAGGAAGGAGAGGAGGAGGAATTTCTTTAGCCAGAGGGTGGTGAATCTGTGGAATTCTTTGCCACTGAAGGCGGTGGAGGCCACAAGTCAGTGGATATTTTTAAGGCAGAGATAGATAGATTCTTGATTAGTGCGGGTGTCAGGGGTTATGGGGAGAAGGCAGGAGAATGGGGTCAGGAGGGAGAGATAGATCAGCCATGATTAAATGGCGGAGTAGACTCGATGGGCAGAATGGCCTAATTCTACTCCTATCACTCACGACCTGATGAGATTTTGCAGAGGAATGTCAAAATATAGAAACAAGGAATTGCAGATGCTGGTTAAAACACACAAGGACACAGAATGCTGGTGTGTGCGCAAGGAACTGCAGATGCTGGTTTACACAATGGACACAAAGTAATGGAGTACACCACAGCTGTTTCTCCTCACAACTATTGACCACTGCTAGCTTGCACCTGTTTGCTGGTGGTGAGTGTGGACTGGACTGGATTTAGCCTTGAGGCCACGGGGAGTTATGGTTGACCTTCCTGCGGAGAATAACCCAGGATACATCATCTTTAGGACACACAGAAAGTACAGAGGACAAGGAGGACTTCTGTTGCCGAGTTATATTTACATAGTTACCAGAGATACCTGGCCAATATTTAACCCTCAAACAAAACCATTTCAGAGATGAACTGTTCTCACTGATGTTTGTGGGAACTTATTGTTCTCAAATAGTCTTGCAGAGTTTCCTGAACCATACTTCAATTTTGTGACTGAGAACAGCATGTTGGAACAGACACAAGGAGTTGCAGATGCTGGTTTACACGAAAGGACACAAAGTGCTGGAGTAACTCAGCGGGTCAGGCAGCATCTGTGGAGAACATGGATAGGTGACGTTTCACAGAGTGCTGGAGTAACTCAGCGGGTCAGGCAGCATCTGTGGAGAACATAGAGAGGTGACTTGGAAGGGTCTAGACCCAAAACCTCACGTTTCCATGTTCTTCAGAGATGCTGCCTGACCCGCTGAGTTTCTCCAGCACTTTTTGTCTACGTTCCATTTTTCCAACATCTGCAGTTCCTTCTTAAACACATCATTTGAAGGGGTTTGGAGATTAAATTACAGAGAGCAGTCAGAGCTCTGAGACATGTTCAAATCCCACCATGGCTGCTTAGAGATTAACACTCTTGTAATTAAAGGCTGTGGAGGCCAAGTTGAAGGATATTTTTATGGCAGAGATAGATTCTTGATTAGTGCGGGTGTCAGGGGTTGTGGGGAGAAGGCAGGAGAATGGGGTTAGGAGGGAGAGATAGATCAGCCATGATTGAATGGCGGTGTAGACTCGACGGGCCGAATGGCCTAATTCTACTCTTATCACTTATGACATCATGGGAACCAAAGCAATCTGACTGGAAATATTAAAGAAAATGATCAAACTGTTCTCAGAGGAACTTTTAAGCACCTTCTTAAAGGAGGAAAGGGAGACAGAGAAATCGTAGAGTTTGGAGGGCGAGCACGAAGGCATGTCTGCTGTTGGGGAAAGTGATTGTTGAAGTGACCAGGGTCAGAATCAGAGAGCAGCGATTGTACAAGATGGTTTACCTGTGGCTGCTGATCAAGGTGAGGTCGGTCCGTTTCCTGCCCTAAAGGTATTGGTAAACCAGATGAGGTTTTATCATAGATAGACACACAAAGCTGGAGTAACTCAGCGGGACAGGCAGCATCTCTGGAGAGAAGGAATGGGTGACGTTTCGGGTCGAGACCCTTCTTCAGACATTTTATTAAACCTCTAACAGGTAAAATCCCATTGAAGATAGTCCGAGGGGTCTCCAATGAGGTAGATAACAGCTTAAGACTGCTCTCCAGTTATTGGTTGTTTTTCCAGAGATGCTGCCTGTCAGTGGTTGTGGGGAGAAGGCAGGAGAATGGGGTTAGCAGAGAGAAATAGATCAGTCATGATTTAATATTTGTTGTGCTCCAATACTGTCTATTAATTATTTTTTTAAATTATTGTCCAAGAGTATTGTGTTTTCAGGCCTGTTATTCTGCTGCAAGTAAGACAGCAATGTTTAACTCATCTGATCTGCCTGTACACGATCCATATCCCTCCATTCCCTGCACTTCCATGTGCCTATCCAAAATGCTACATAAAGGCCACTATCGTATCAGCTCCACCACCCTCTGTGTTAAAACCTACCCCCGACATCTCCATTAAACCTCCCCCCTCTCACCTTATGCCCTCTAGTGTTTGACATCTCCACCCTGGGGAAAAGGTTCCGACTGTCTACCTTATCTCCACCTCTGGTATATTTGGATATTTCCCCCCAACCTCACTGTTCTGTTGCCGTTACACATAACAATGAAACACTCTTTAAACTCTCTCATGTGACGAAACGTTTCCATACTAAATAGCAGCCACCTTATCCTTAGACTGTATCGCCAGCTCTAGTTAGCAGCCCGAGGTTTAATCCACTTGGTATGTTCACTGCCCATTCCATTCTGGAATGAGCTGCGAGCCCAGTTTCAGGTCATCTGGCTTTTAACACAGAAGAGAAAACTTAGACGGAGATTACAAACTGTGTAGGAAGGAACTGCAGACGCTGGTTTACACTGAAAAGAGACAAAATGCTGGAGTAACTCAGCAGGACAGGCAGCATCTGTGGAGAGAAGGAACGGGTGGTGTTTCGGGTTGAGTCCCATCTTCAGACTGAAGGTCTCAAGAAGGGTCTCGACCCGAAACATCGCCCATTCCTTCTCTCCAGAGACGCTGCCCGTCCTGCAGAGTTACTCCAGCTGAGATGACAAATTTGCAGTTTAGTTGCTTGGTCTTGTCTGTTGAACAATTGGTTACCAAGGTTCTTCAACAATCAATTCTAGCCGTGACTGTTAACTTTGATCAACGTAACCACAATAACCAGCACTGAGTCTCAAGGCTGTCAGATCTCATCACAGAAACATTCTTTTTTCTGATCAGAAAATGGCAACAACAGGAAGCCCTAATCACCGTGAAAAGATGTCAAGTGTATTAATTGTTAAAATTTCTCTTAAGTCGAGTCAAGTCACTTTTATTTCTAGAGCACATTTAAAAAACAACTCTCGTTGGCCAAAGTGCTTTACATTGGTGGAGGTATTAACGTTACACAACAGTGGTTCTTAACAAGTATAATATTTAAAAACTAATCTACTGAAGTGCCATATCACTGGAGATTTGAGACTCTTTACCCAAGATCGAAATGAATTACCACACAGCGAATTGTGACTTTACATTACAGCACAAATACCAAGAATCCAATATTGTGATTAAGCGACTGCATCTAATAAAACGTTGGTGCTCAGTGCTTCCTTAAATTTCATGGACACGTTTTAAAAATCTCACGGCCGAAGAAAGAAATGGTTTTGAAAACCGGAGAGAAAGCCCGAGTTAAAAATTAAGCTGGGGTTTGAAATGAAATGCAGACAAAAAATGCTGGAGAAACTCAGCGGGTGAGGCAGCATCTATGGAGCGAAGGAAACAGGCAACGTTTCGGGCCGAGACCCCCCCCTTCAGACTTGAAAATGTAATATAATATCGCCAGGATTCGCCCACTTTTCCCTCAACACCAGTATTTCAAAAGTCAGATGCAAGTCAGTGTTTTTAGTTTTTACTTTTTGAGAACTATTCACGTTGAAACTAATCCCACACTGGCTGTTAGAAACGAGCAGGTCAGGAAATTGACAAAAGCTGAAATCCTACCTCATGTTCGGCTTCGGTGGAACTTAACCTTTTACAGCCTTTCTCAGCTGGCGGAGGCTGTAAAGACTGATTTCCTGGTCTTACGTTTTTCTGGTTACACAGACAGACTCTCTCTCTCTCGCTCGCTCTCTCTCTCTCCGCCTTTTCTTGCTTCCTTTGAAATGTAAAGGCAGAGTTACAAAGCTGCCAGGGTGGGATAGAGTCCTTTTTTGTGTGTTGTTGCTGCTCTCTGTGTCTCTCTCCTCCCTTGTCGCACCGTGTTGCTGCTCAGTCCTGTTGCAACATGTTTGCACTTCTCTGCTCCCGACTCCACACGGTAACAACCACTCTCGGCTACATTTCTTTCCCACTCCCTGCTCCCCTGCCTGCCTTCACACACACACATGCATACATACATACATACACGCCTAACCCCACAATGCACAGCCACACACTTCCGCCAACACCACACAATTTTAAAAGGGCAATATATATTTTTTTTTAAAAAAAAAATCAATTGCCTTAAAAGGGCAATTCGACCAAACCTGGAATTAAAAATCTTGCGGATTGCACCATTCTTAATCAGAGAGGTTATGACATTGAGCTCGGGAGAAGTGCAAATAAAGAAGAAAAAAAAAACACACCTCTCTTGTACAATGTGCAAAACTCACTGCACTGGATGTGAAATCTGAAGAAGGGTCTGGACCCCCGAGACGTCTCCCATTCCCTCCCTCCACAGATGCTGCCTGTCCCGCTGAGTTACTCCAGCACTCTGTGGGGTCCATCCTTTGACCCCAAACCACATGTGGACAAGTGCAGCAGATAGACAATAGACAACAGACAATAGGTGCAGGAGGAGGCCATTCGGCCCTTCGAGCCAGCACCGCCATTCAATGTGATCATGGCTGATCGTCCTCAATCAGTACCCAATGGATTTAAGAGAGAGTTAGATGGAGCTCTAGGGGCTAGTGGAGTCAAGGGATATTGAAGGCAGGCATGGGTTATTGATAGGGTACGATCAGCCATGATCATATTGAATGGCGATGCTGGCTCGAAGGGCCGAATGGCCTCCTCCTGCACCTATTTTCTATGGTTCTAGGTTTCCATGTTACTCTGTTCCTGCCTTCTCGCCATATCCCCTGACTCCATTATCTTTACGATCTTTGGAGTGGTGTCACCTACTGATTTTCTCCAACTCACAGGACAAGAAGCTCGGTCATTAACAATGAACACCTTGCTTGGGGATGCAACTATCAGAGTCTTGCATTGCCCTGCACAGCCTTAATGTATAGGGAGGAACTGCAGATGCTGGTTTAAACCAAAGACAGACACAAATAGCTGGGGTAACTCAGCGGGTCAGGCAGCATCTCTGGAGAAAAGGAATGGGTGGCGTTTCAGGTTGAGATGTCTGAGGAAGGGTCTTGTCACCTATTCCCTTTCTCCAGAGATGCTGCCTGACCCGCTGAGTAACTCCAGCTGGATCGCTGGTCGGCATGGGCTCGCTGGGCCGAAGGGACTATTTGATGCTGCATCAGATTGTTAAGGGTTTGGACACGCTAGAGGCAGGAAACATGTTCCCAATGTTGGGGGAGTCCAGAACCAGGGGCCACACACAGTTTAAGAATAAGGGGTAAGCCATATAGAACGGAGACGAGGAAACACTTTTTCAGCCAGAGAGCTGTGAGTCTGTGGAATTCTCTGCCTCAGAGGGCGGTGGAGGCAGGTTCTCTGGATAGTTTCAAGAGAGAGCTAGATAGGGCTCTTAAAGATAGCGGAGTCAGGGGATATGGGGAGAAGGCAGGAACGGGGTACTGATTGGGGATGATCAGCCATGATCACATTGAATGGCGGTGCTGGCTCGAAGGGCCGAATGGTCTACTCCTGCACCTATTGTATATTGTCCATTATCACTAAACCAAAACTCCTTGGCTCATCACAGACTAAATGGGCCATCCACATCCAAAGCGGGTTAACATAGAACAAGTGTGAACAGATGGTCTATGGTCTAGGTGGGCCGGAGGGCCTGTTTCCGTGCAGTATCTGTATCTGGACTAAAGAGCTTTGGTGAGGTTGGTGGGGGTGGGGAGAATGGGTTTAGAAGAGGAAAGAAGTGGCTTTGTGCTGGTTAGACCCACGTCCTCTCTGCAAATCGGCACAGAGGTTGTGCAGTTAAACACCGAACATTGCACGAGATGCAGGTCCCGAATTTTTACAGAAAATATTCTATCCCTGCACAGATCGCAAAGTGGACTCGACACCCATGCATCGACCTCAAGCAATGCAGCAGATGGATTGCAAATGACGCGAAACCAAACTGTTCCCTTCCAGACACGATGGGGCCTTAGTTGCAAGAAGCGACTGATGAATGAGAACTCTGCAACAATCAACCCAAGCCTTTGACTTCCTGTTTCTCTAATCACGTTGGTTATTAAAACAATGTTAGCTGCCTCAAAGGAATAGTTAGTGATACTTAGTTTTAGTTTAGGAAGGAACTGCAGCTGCTGGTTTAAACTGAAAATAGGCACAAAATACTGGAGTAATTCAGCGGGACAGGCAGCATCTCTGGAGAGAAGGAATGGGTGACGTTTCAAGTTGAGACCCTTCCTCAGACTTCGACTCGAAACGTCACCCATTCCTTCTCTCCAGAGATGCTGCCTGACCCGCTGAGTTACTCCAGCACTCTGTGAAACATCGCCCATTCCTTCCCTTCACAGATGTTGCCCGACCCACTGAGTTACTCCAGCACTCTGTGAAACGTCACCCATTCCTTCCCTCCACAGATGTTGCCTGACCCACTGAGTTACTCCAGCACTCTGTGAAACGTCACCTATCCATGTTCTCCACAGATGCTGCCTGACCCGCTGAGTTACTCCAGCACTCTGTGTATTTTTTTCCAATAAATAATGACTTACCTCTGACCATTCCGAGGCCATCAGTTGATGCATCCGTGTCTGCCAATCCATAACGTTTTTGAAAATTAGGTTTTTTAATCCTCATTTTATTGATCCTTAACCAATCTCCAAAACAGCTTTTATTCCTGTCCAATAAATTCAATTTTTTTTTTTTTTTTTAAACCACAATATTTAACACCTTTCCCACATCGATGTCCTGGACATTACCTTGTAATACCAGCAGACTCCCGAGTAGAATTCAAGGGATGGCCATTGATGACTTCCTGGGTGAGGATAGAATTGGATAGAATGCTATGGAACATAGAGCTGTATAGCACAGGATCAGGCCCTTCAGCCAACAACGGCCACACCAAGCACAGTGGCAAGTTAAATTCATTTATTTTACGTTAGAAATACAGCGGGGAAACAGGCCCTTTGGCCCACCGAGTCCGCACCGACCAGCGATCCCCGCACACTAACACTATCCTACACACACTAGGTACATTTTGCATTTACACCAAGCCAATTAACCAACAAACCTGCACGTGCGTGGAGTATGCGAGGAAACCGGAGATCTCGGCGAAAACCCACACAGTCACGGGGAGAAGGTGCAAACTCCGTGCTGACAGTACCCGTAGTCGGGATCGAACCCACATCTCTGGCGCTGCAAGCTCTCTGTAAGGCAGCAATTCTATCGCTTCACCACTGTGCTGCCCAATCTCTAGCTACACATGATCCATGTCCCTCCATTCAGAATATCCATGTGCCTATCCAAGAGCGTCTTAAACCCCACTGGTGTATCAGCCTCCACCGCCACCCCTGGCAGCACGTTCTAGACACCCACCACTCGCCGTGTAAAAAAAAACAAAATTGTCCCACTCATCAACTTTAACTTTTGCCCCCGTCACCTTAAACCTATATCATTAATGTCAAGTCTTTGACATTTACCAACTGGGGACAAGGTTCTGACTGTCTACCCTATCTATGCCTCGCAATTGTCATATACTTCCATCAGGTCCGCCTCAATCTCTGATGCTCCAGAGAAAAATAATTCAAGTTTGATCAACCTCGTCATGTCTCTAATTCAGACAGTGTTCCAGTAAACCTCTCCTGCACCCTCTCCATAACTTCCATATCCTTCTGGTAATGGGGCGACCGGAACCGCACCCTATACCGGCAGAGTAGAAGGCCAGAAGGTCCATCACAAAAGTCAAGAGTGTTTTATCATCATGTGTCCCAGACAGAACAATGAGATTCTTACTTACTGCAGCACAACAGAATATGTGTACATAAATGAGAGAAGAACATTTCAGTGTGTGTATACACATTCACTCACTCAATAAACAAATATAATGCAATAATAATAAGTCTGTTGTAGATCAGAGCTTATTTGTTGTCGTGTTTAATAGCCTGATGGCCGTTGGGAAGAAACTGTTCCTGAACCTGGACGTTACAGTTTTCAGGCTCCTGAACCTTCTTCCCGATGGCAGTGGTGAAATGACTGCGTGGGTGCAATTTCTTTGAGTACGTAAGTTTATTGGCTAAGTATTCACATACAAGGAATTTGTCTTTGTGCTCCGCCCACAAGTAACATGACATACAGTGACAGTTACAAATGACTCAGAAAACACTAAACATTAATAATAATAAGACATTAAGGATAAAACACCATTTGGTGAACCAACAAAATGCCAGATCAAAGGGAGGCTACAGATTTTTGGCTGTTGAGTAGAGCAACTACTCGTGGATTAAAAAGTGTTTTTATGTCTGGCTGTGGCAGCTTTGACAGTCCGGAGTCGCCTTCCAGAGGGAAGTGATTCAAAGAGTTTGTGGCCAGGGTGAGAGGGGTCAGAGATGATCTTGCCCGCTCGCTTCCTGGCCCTTGCAGTGTACAGTTCATCAATGGAGGGAAGGTTGCAGCCAATAACCTTCTCTGCTGATCGGACGATTCGCTGCAGACTCCAGGTGTCGTGCTTGGTGGCTGAGCCAAACCAGACCATGATGGAGAAGGTGAGGACAGACTCTACGATGGCCGTGTAGAATTGGACCAACATTGCCTGTGGCAGATTGTGCTTCCTCAGCTGCCGTAGGAAGTACATCCCCTGTTGGGCCTTTTTGAGGAACAAATCAATAAAACTAATCCCCTTCACTCTACAAATTATTTTCTTTTACCCATTTCCCTTATCGATATCAAACATATTACAAACTTTGGAGATCTGAAATAAAACTAAAAATATTTAGAAATACTCATCAGGTCTTGCTTACGAGGATGAGGAGGCACTTGTATAAAAGCCTCCTGTGTGATTTAAAAAGATCAGAATGGATCGGATTTTGGCCTCAGCGCTGTATACTCGTCTGTTCCCCATCATCCTCAACTCCCCTACAGAGCGAGACTCTATCTTGGCCCAGAATCTGTACAATGACTCAATCTTCACGACTCTCTTACGCAGAAAATTCCAAAGATTCCCGAAGCTCAGAGATGAAATTCTTCCTCATCTTAAACGGGCAACTCTTTATCCTGACTGCGAGTAGTTTCTCTGTACAGTCTGAAGAAGGGATCCGACCAAAACATTACCTATTCATAGATAAGATGCTGGAAATGCTGGAGTAACCCAGTAGGTCAGACAGCATCGCTGGAGAAAATAGGCGACAATTCTGGTCGAGACCCTTCTTCAGACTGGTCTTCAGGTCTGAAGAAGGATCTCGACCAGAAACATCACCTATTCCTTTGCTCCAGAGATGCTGCCTGACCTGTTGAGTTACTCCAGCTTTTTGTGTCTATCTTTGGTTTAAACCAGCATCTGCAGTTCCTTCCTACACATCACCTATTCATGCTCTCCAGAGATGTTTCCTGATCCACTGTGTTACTCTAGCACTCTGTGTCTTTTTAACTTTCTATTAACTCGGTCAAAACTTTTAGACTTTTCAGATCCTGCATGGAAACAGGCCCTTTGGCTCACTGGTCTGCACAGAACGGCGATCACCCCCTACTATCCTACACACGAGGGCCAATTTACAATTTACAGAAGCAAGTCTGAAGAAGGGTCTCGACCCGAAACGCCACCCATTCCTTCTCCCCAGAGATGCTGCCTGAACCGCTGAGTTACTCCAGCATTTTGTGTCTATCTTTGATAAAACCAATACATTTAGGGCAGGAAATAGATCGACCTGTCTATCTTTGATTTAAACCAGCATCTGCTGTTCCTTTCTACACAGTTACAGAAGCTCTGGATAGACTTGGCTTGTACTCGCTAGAATTTAGAAGATTGAGGGGGGATCTTATAGAAACTTACAAAATTCTTAAGGGGTTGGACAGGCTAGATGCAGGAAGATTGTTCCCGATGTTGGGGAAGTCCAGAACAAGAGGTCATAGTTTAAGGATAAAGGGGAAGTCTTTTAGGACCGAGATGAGAAAAACATTTTTCACACAGAGAGTGGTGAATCTGTGGAATTCTCTGCCACAGAAGGTAGTTGAGGCCTGTTCATTGGCTATATTTAAGAGGGAGTTAGATGTGGCACGTGGCTAAAGGGATCAGGGGGCATGGAGAGAAGGCAGGTACAGGATACTGAGTTGGATGATCAGCCATGATCATATTGAATGGCGGTGCAGGCTCGAAGGGCCGAATGGCCTCCTCCTGCACCTATTGTCTATGTTTCTGTGTAAGCCAAGTAGCCAGCTAACCTAGGGCACACAAAAGGCTGGAGAAACTCAGCGGGTGCAGCAGCATCTAAGGAGCGAAGGAGATAGGCGACGTTTCGGGTCGAGACCCTTCTTCAGACTGGTCAGGGATCAGGGAAACGAGAGATATAGACGGTGATGTGGAGAGATAAAGAACAATGAATGAAAGATATGCAAAAGAGTATCGATGATAAAGGGAACAAGCCATTGTAAGCTGTTTGTGGTGTGAAAATGAGAAGCTGGTGCGACTAGGGTGGGGGAGGGAGATAGAGAGAGAGGGAATGCCAGGGCCCGAGGGCTGAGGGAGAGGTGGGAAGGGGAGGAGACAGCAAGGGTTAACAGACTAATAGCCAACTAACCTATACATCTTTGGAGTGTGACAGGCAGCTAGAGCACCCGGAGAAAACCCACGTGGTCACAGGGAGAATGTACTAACTCCGCACAGACAGCACCCGTAGGCAGGATCGAACCGGGTCTCTGGCGCTGCGAAACAGCAACTCTACCGTTGCACACCATGCCGCCCAAACCTACTGTGAGCTTGCATGTCTCAAGCAGATGTGTTTCTTTCACTACAAGATGTCGTTACGTCCTTCTGAGACTCATGATTTGGTCTTGCCCCTGAAGAATGACAGTGCAGACATGGTTAGATACAGGGTGGAAACAAACAGCTCAGCAGCATTCAGCATGAAAAGCTGGAAGAGAAATATGCAACAACGAAACCAGGAATGTGGAATAAATTCCAGGCTAGAATCTAGACCAGGCAAGTTCAGATGACAGATGGATCTGCTCTTGTCCTTCACTTCAAAACTGAACACTTAAAAGGCAATCTCCTCACGACAGGCACGGAAACCACAGCCCCCTTCCTTTTCTGCGTGGCATTTACAAACTTTTAAGAGATTAATATGCCAAACAAATGGGAATTATCTACAAGAGGCTCCCCACTCCTCCGCTTTGGGGTGGTTGGGAGATCCAAGTTATTTATTATTAAACATTCTTTCCATGAATTCAGCAGCTTATCTTGGGCTGTGGTCAGAATGGGTTTCCATGACATGACACCCAGCCAATGGCCACATCCAAACGAGAAGAACCAAACAGATCTTCTGGAGGCAGTGGTCAGAGAACGCCATGTTAGTTCACAGTTCAGTTATTTAACTTCTGTTTTCCCCGAACCCAGAAATGACATGTTCTATGGAACCGTAAACACACAATTATCAACCACACCACATAAGTATTTGCATGCAATCGTAATATTTTCTTTCCCTGTAGACACTGGGGAAATCCTCAAGTAAGCAATTATGGAGAACACATTGCACAGAGAGCATGTCTGAAAACACGTTCCCGATGTTGGGGGAGTCCAGAACCAGGGGCCACACAGTTTAAGAATAAGGGGTAAACCATTTAGAACGGAGACGAGGAAACACTTTTTCACACAGAGAGTGGCGAGTCTGTGGAATTCTCTGCCTCAGAGGGCGGTGGAGGCCAGTTCTCTGGATACTTTCAAGAGAGAGCTAGATAGGTCTCTTAAAGATAGCGGAGTCAGGGGATATGGGGAGTAGGCAGGAACGGGGTACTGATTGTGGATGATCAGCCACGATCACATTGAATGGTGGTGCTGGATCGAAGGGCCGAATGGCCTCCTCCTGCACTATTGTCTATTAGTGCTGCAGGAACTCAGCGGGTCAGGCAGCATCTGTGGTGGAAACGGACCGGCAACGTTTTGGGCCAGGACCCTACTTCAGAGAGTTTCAGACAAATCGATCTGAAGAAGGGCCCTGATGCTAAACATCATCTGTTTAATCCCTCCACAGATGCTATGGCCAGTCTGAAGAAGGGTTCCGACCCGTTACGTCACCTATTCCTTCCCTCCAGAGATGCTGCCTGACCCGCTGTGTTGTTCCAGTATTTTGTGTCTGTCTTCGGTGGGAGATTGCAACCTTCACGTGGTCCGCCCTGTTTCGACGAATGCAATCAACCCGGCGTGCACAATCAAATAGAACAAGTTGTCCGAGAACTTTAGGCTGTGCACGCCATATGCAAGAAGAAGTAGTGTGTCTTCAGTATAAACCAGCCGATAAATGCAAATGAATGTATAGCAGGAAATGGGTAAGTGTACTGACGTGCCAGAGAACTTCCAGAGCACTCAAGAGTTCAAGAGAGTTTATTGTCACGTGTCCCTGATAACACAACAGAACATATTAGGCACGAATACAGAACAGATCAGTGTGTCCATATACCATTGTATAAATATATACACACATGAATAAATAAACTGATAAAGTGCAAATAAACAGATTATTGGCTATTAATGTTCAGAGTTTTGTCCGAGCCGAGTTTAATAGCCTGATGGCTGTGGGAAAGTACCTGGTCGTTGCAGTCTTCAGGCTCCTGTACCTTCTACCTGAAGGTAGCGGGGAGATGAGTGTGTGGCCAGGATGTTCCCCTGCCTTTTGCACAACAATGTGTCGCCATTTTGGTATAGAAATTAATTTATGCTGACGATGTTTTTGTGCAGCTGGAGTGGGCCACTCATCTTCTTCTTGCGTGAGGCGTGCACAGCCTAAAGTTGCAGATCAAGGGCAGACATCCAGGCCAGGGCAGCATCCGTTACTGGGTGGATGGCTTTGATGCCCCTCAGTGTGCAATCATTCACGATGTGTGGGATGATCTGGCCTGGATGTCCGCAGCCACAAGCAGGGCTGTCTGCCATCCACCACTTCACCGAGGAGCACGTTCTAATTTACATGTGATAGCTGTTTCAGGAGACTTACCTGCCTGGATCCAAGTCTGTGCAGTCCAGTGGTTGGAATTCCTTGCATACAAGTAAGTTCTCTCCTCCGGCACCACGACACGTCACCTTCAGGCTCCTCATCTATTTTGTTGAGCATCATAATCCTGACCAGTACGCCCCCCCCTACCCCCCCCAACTCAAGCCCCCTATACCCGAATTTCTGCACAATACATGCAAGGGCAATGCTGGTGCCCATGGTCTTGGGCCTCATAGACAATACAAATATACTTCAAGAGGCATACGCACAAAACAACTGCTTATCCCGTCACAGAACAATCTGCAGACTCTCAGCTAACTGAGCCACCACCTACATCCCCAACTCTGTAGCAAGGTCAAAATGTCATAAGAGTGATACAGCGTGGAAACAGGCCCTTCGGCTCAACTTGCACACACTGACCAACATGTCCCAGCTACACTAGTCCCACCTGCCTGCATTTAGTCCATATCCCTCCAAACCCGTCCTAACCATATACCTGTCTGTTTCTTAAACGTTGAGATAGTCCCAGCCTCAACTACCTCCTCTGGCAGCTCGTTCCATACACCCACCACCCTCTGTGTGAAAAAGTAACCCCTCAGATTCCTATTAAATCTTTTCCCCTTCACCTTGAACCTATGTCCTCGATTCACCTACTCTGGGCAAGAGACTCGATCTATTCCTCTCACAATTTTATACATCTCTATAAGATCACCCCTCATTATCCTGCGCTCCAGGGAATAGATTTGCAGCCCTCAACTTCTCCCTGTAGCTCAGACCCTCTAGTCCTGGCAGCATCCTTGTAAATCTTGTGGTCTGAAGATGGGTTTCGGCCCGAAACGTTGCCCATTTCCTTCGCTCCATAGATGCTCCCGCACCCGCCGAGTTTCTCCAGCAAACTTGTCTACCTCCTTGTAAATCTTCTCTGTACCCTTTCCAGCTCGACAACATCCTTCCCATTATGCACTGACACAAATACACTTTTCAATACAGAGGTCTCAATAATTTAATTTATATTAATTTAAAACATCCACAACAATAAATAGGAACCATAATAACAGATTAATAACAGCTTTGTCAAACAATGGCAATGTTGTGTGACTTTATTTCCCCAATTAACCAAAGTGCAATCAATGACGAAACGTAGTTACCTTAACACTGAAGTTAGTAGTGGAACAGAAAAACAATCCCCACCCCCTACATCCCGCTGGAGTGGAGTTGTAAAAGGTGACAATAAAACCAGGCAGTTGTATGTGTTCCCACTTGGAGACAACCAACTCTGCAGTATTTTTTTTAATTCAACCTGCTATCCAGTCGGCAAGACTGTGGACAATGCATAATGAGACAGAAATGCTGGGCTCAATGAAAGTGAACATCAAAATCAAACTGGCCCACAGTATCCTTGAGGGAAGGAAAGCAACTGTCCTTGCCTGGCCTAGCCTTTACATGACCCCCACCGTAACAATGTGGCTGAGTCTTTGCTGCCCTTTAAATTGGCAGTGCAAACCATTCAATTAGGGGCATCGCGGAGCAGCCAATAAATAATCTCCAGTGATAGTTATTTGACACAGCGGTCCCGTGTGAAGTAAGTGGCCGGCCATGGGTCCCCGTGGAAACAACCCACCCCAGCACGGAGGCGCAAAAGGCGAAGCGGGCAAGCAGCAGGTGAGGAGTTCTGCATCTACTGAGAGGTCCAATGCTAAAATTGGGTTGTTTACACCCATATGATAAAATCACTTGCTCTCTTGAAGTTAAAGAGTGAGCCATCACCAATGTTACTCTGTTTGAATCCAACATCTCTAACTAGCAGAATTAACCCTGCCATAAATACAAAGGGCTCAGGATGCCAGTACCACAATGCACCTGCACTTCAAAGCAATTAATAGAACTTCAGCTATTTTTAAAAAACTTCATATAAATATGACATTGATAAAAAATTATATTGGAATAATCAAATAATTAAAATCTGCACTTTTAATTTAGGAGGTTTATAATGGTAGATGCGGGGCATAAATTGATAATTCAGTATGAATCAATAACAAGGGTGTTTTACTGTTTGTGCATTTCCAGTCAACCCGTCCCATATTATAGACACAAAATGCCGGGGTGGGAGATTGCGACCTTCACGTGGTCCGCCCTGTTTCGACGAATGCAATCAACCTGGCGTGCACAATTAAGTAAGATCAAATAGAACACGTTGTCCTTCAACTTTAGGCTGTGCACGCCACACGCAAGAAGAGGAAGACACAAAATGCTGGAGTAACTCAGCGGGCAGGCAGCATCTCTGGAGAGAAAGAATGGGTGGACGTTTCGGGTCGAGACCCTTCTTCAGATTGTCTCGACCCGAAACGTCACCCATTCCTTCTCTCCAGAGATGCTGTCCGTCCCGCTGAGTTACTCCAGCATTTTGTGCCCATCTTCGGTTTAAACCAGCATCTGCAGTTCCCTCCGACACATCTTATCTGTCCTATATTATGTTAGCCTTGGCTCATTGTTGTCCTTGTGACAAAGTGGTGTAGGGGTTGGGTCAGTAGCATTAAACAATCAAGTAAAGAGGCAATGGACCAGTGACTGCGAGGCTGTTCGGAATAAGCATGTTCCCCTGTGCTGACAGTACGCTGACCGGTCACTATGACTGATTGTTCTCACAGAAGAATGAGACAGAACATGCTGGATGAAGTCATTTGCATTGATCTGTGTCGCTGACGACCAGAGGCTCACGGATTTGCTCTCAACTGCACTCCTGTAAAATTAAAGTGCCTTGAATGATGGCCAGTGCACCAACTGCAGTATGAATTATCCTTTTTGTGTACTGCTGTCTGACCTAGTTAATTAAAGCACTTTGAGATGCATGCACTTTTAAATATTAAATACAAAACTGCACTTTACAAAAATGGTCAGTGATCTCTTCTGATAAGAATCAGTTCTGATTCTTATCAAAAGTATTACCGACTCTTCCTGAGTGAGCATGATCTTTTTGTGTTTTGTTTCAGTCAGTGGTACAAACCAGAGTTTTATTTGCTAGTTTAGTGCTTGTACGATAACCATGAGCACAGAATATTAAAAAAAAAGTGTCACAGCTGAGGGATCTGAGTAAAACCTCCACTCCACAAATACTCAGGTCAGGGACTGATAATTCAGCGGCAAACTCCAATGAGCATTTCCTACTGCATTATTTTCACATTTCCCACACTAACCCCTACTCGGGCCTGGCAGTGAAGACTGGAATTCAGTGCAGCAACAGAGGGGATGTTCCTCCTTAGTCAAATCGACAAGGGAAAGGCAGAGAGCAGCCAAAAGTTGAATTACGTTGGATCCCGGCAGTCAATTTGGTTGAGGCCACAAGACATTTTAAGGAGATGATGTCATTGCTTGTTTTATAAGGAAACTGCAATTATCCAACTGGAGATTTTCCATCTACAGTTGGATAAGAGAATATCTTGTGTTTGTCTGAGTCCTTACATGTCCCGTTCAGGACAACCCAGAGTGGTCCAGAGAGAGTTGTAACATAGCAGCTAATGTCTGTACAGCATGCTGCCACACACACCACTGTGATAACGACTAGGTGATCTATCATACTGGACAAGCTCGATGCAGGAAAAATGTGCCCAATGTTGGGCGAGTCCAGAACCAGGGGCCACAGTCTTAGAATAAAGGGGAGGTCATTTAAGACTTAGGTGAGAAAAACATTTTCACCCAGAGAGTTGTGAATTTATGGAATTCCCTGCCACAGAGGGCAGTGGAGGCCAAGTCACTGGATGGATTTAAGAGAGAGTTGGATAGAGCTCTAGGGGCTAGTGGAATCAAGGGATATGGGGAGAAGGCAGGCACGGGTTATTGATAGCGGACGATCAGCCATGATCACAATGAATGGCGTTGCTGGCTCGAAGGGCCGAATGGCCTCCTCCTGCATCTATTTTCTATGTACTAATGTTAAGTGTGGGATGAACACATTGGACAGGACACTGGGATAATACCCCTGCTTTTTGCACAAGAAGGCCACTTACTTTCACATGCAAAAGCAGCCAGATTTTCCAGTTAACCTCTCACCTAAAGTCCACACTCCTGACAATGCAGCTCCCCCTCAGTGCAAGCATTTCTTTTGTTGAATTAATATCCTACAATGTCAGCCTTGATATCTGTGATCAAGTTTTTGGAATGAGACGAGAAGCCACAACCTTCTGACTCAGGGGTAATAATGCTGCCCACAGAGACAGAGATAGAGCCTGTAGTTTGACGTCAAGCTTGAGTGCTTGAGCCAAGAAGAAAGCTGTGCCTCTCATTATAAACACAAGCTAAACTTGACATACATTGCTACTTCTAACATAAACTTAAAAGTTCTAATAAAATACTGATGAAAACTGCTTCAAGTTCATTTCCTGCTGGACAGTGCACATTAGTCTTGTTCACCCACCATTCACTTGAACTTCAGCACCACTGTCAGTCTTCTACTGTCCTAATATGTAGGTAGGTGTTTTCAAAATTTAACCATTAATAAAAAAATCTATTTCGCAATGATTTTCCAAGTTGTCTTGGTGGTCCAAGTAAGCCACGAGTGAGTTTGCTGAATTTTTGAGTTTGTCAGGTGTAGCTGGGACATGTTGGCCGGCATGGGCAAGTTGGGCCGAAGGGCCTGTTTCCACGCTGTATCACTCTGATCCGGCCTCCAGCGACTCAGCAGTGGGCCTGTGCATCTTGGGTCGGACACCCTGGGCTGTTTCACAACAGCATTGTGCTCTTGTTCGCCTCAGTAAAGGGACAGGTCTCACAGGAGATGGAGGGGTTCAGGCATT
Source organism: Okamejei kenojei (assembly GCA_035221665.1). Taxonomy (NCBI): domain Eukaryota; kingdom Metazoa; phylum Chordata; class Chondrichthyes; order Rajiformes; family Rajidae; genus Okamejei; species Okamejei kenojei. The sequence continues at coordinate 1,583,269 of CM069171.1, forward strand.
TCCACCTCCTCCTTCTCTTCACTCGACGAGCTATCCAGCCTGACGATGCGATTATTCATCTTGCTGAATTCGCGGGCTTTTATACTGTGAGCGAGAGAGAGAGAAAGAGACAGGGAGGCACATTTAACAAAGGCTAACATATAATCCTCCTGCATTAATCAGGCCAACTCATAAGGTCATAAGTCATAGGAGCAGAATTAGACCATTCGGCCCATCAAGTTTACTCCCCCATTCAATCATGGATGATCTACCTCTCCCTCCTAACCCCATTCTCCTGCCTTCTCCCCATAACCCCTAATACCCGCACAAATCTATCTAACTCTGCTTTAAAAATATCCACTAACTTGGCCTCCACAGTCTTCCAAGGCAAATAATTCCACAGATTCAACACCCTCTAACTAAAGAAATTCCTTCTCATCTCCTTCCTAAAGGTACGTCCTTTATTCCTGAGGCTGTGACCTCTAGTCCTAGACTCTCCCACTAGTGGAAACATCCTCTCCACATCCACTCCATCAAAGCCTTTCACTATTCGGAAAGTTTCAGTGCGGTTCCCCCTCATTCTTCTAAGCTCCAGCGAGTACAGGCCCAGTGCCGACAAACGCTCATCATACGTTAACCCACTCATTGCTGGGATCAATCTTGTAAACTCAACAATAGCCAGCATTGCTGCAATGAAGCAGAACACACAGCCTGCAAGCAACCAAAATTCAGCTGATGAATTAATTCTGCTGAAAGCCACATTCACCATTGACCTTGATTCCATTGGTTTAACGTGGTGCTATAGGTTACCGCTAAATACCACAATTGGCTGAAAGTTTGACTTAAGAGGCTGTGGATGCTTTCAAGAGAGAGCTAGATAGGGCTCTTAAAGATAGCAGAGTCAGGGGATATGGGGAGAAGTCAGGAACAGGGTACTGATTGGGGATGATCAGCCATGATCACAGTGAATGGCGGTGCTGGCTTGAAGGGCCGAACGGCCTACTCCTGCACCTATCGTCCATTGGCACAATTGCCAACTTCAACTAAAGTTTTTGATTAGAAATTGTCTTCTGGGAAGCCTTGCTTTTAAGAAAATGAATTAAAGTGCTTGGCACTTGAAAAGCAAAAAATAATTTCAGAAATGTCAGTAATAATAATTTTGTTTTGAATGATACAGTCATGGCAAGTTAAATGATAAATTGGGAACATTTGCAGGCATCTTATCACATTGCTTAAAACGATTTTGAAGTTCACCGCACACAATAAATTCCGAATATCAAAGATGACTGTTTGATGGGAAAATGTGACAGCTCTTCTGTAACTACAGACCAGACACAGAAATGGAACAAGCTGAGCGTCTTATGGAAGTGTTGTCAGGAGCACGGGATTGTTTTGGGAATTTTAACATTTACTTAAAAGATTGTCAATCCAGTTTAACCAACAACAATAAAAAATTGAACTTTGGGTGCAGGATTGGGTAAAAATCAAACATTTTTGTTAATCTAGCACCTGCAGTTAATTTCTGCAGTTCCTTGTGTCTCCAAACATCTCCTTGAGCCTGGGTCTGAAGAAGGGTCCCGACTCGAAACGTCACCTATCCATGTTCTCCACAGATGCTGCCTGACCCGCTGAGTTACTCCAGCACTCTGTGAAACGTCACCTATCCATGTTCTCCACAGATGCTGCCTGACCCGCTAAGTTACTCCAGCACTCTGTGTCCTTGAGCTCTTTTTGCCATTCAATAAGATCTTTATCAGTCTCAATTCCACTTTCCTGTCGGATCACCACAAGATTTCAGGAATTACTAAAATATCATCACTCGATCAAACATAATTATGACTCTGTTGGTAACATTGAAGATTGGCAAATTGGTAAGCGAGAGGAAGGAATGTTTTTGGAAGTAGAGGAGAGGGGAGGAATAGGTGCAAGTCCAGGTGGGGTACTGGTGAGGGGTGGAGGATTTAGGGGAAGGAGGAAGGGGGGGGGGGGATTGCTGTAATCTAAAATTGGAGAATTCAATGGTGACACCATTGGGTTGTAAACTGCCCAAATGGATGAAAGAGGTGCTGTTCCTCCAGTTTACATCTGGCCTCACTCTGGCAGTGGAGGAGGCCTGGGACAGAAAGGTCAGTATGGGAATGGGAAGAGGAGTTTAAAAGGATTAGCGCCTATTTATGGGACCTTTTTGATCTGCATGCATCAGATTTGCTTGAGGTTTGGCCTGCTACACCCCTGTGAGACTAGTCAGTACAGGCCCTGCCCGGGTTACAACAGCACTGTGTCAGGGGTTACGGGGTGTCAGGGGTGTCAAGGGTTATGGGGCGAAGGCAGGAGAATGGGGTTTAGGAGGGAGAGATAGATCCCTATGATTGAATAGTGGAGTAGACTTGATGGGCCAAATGGCTTAATTCTACTCCTATCACTATGAACTTATGACCTGCTCCTGAGAATGTTCATAAACTGAACAGTTCACAAATCAGAGAAGCGGCTGCCCAAATAATAACAGAGCCCAACCTAGGACAACCAAAGCATTTTAACTCAACAGTTGAGATATTGCAGAAAACTGAGTTCCCAGCAAATCTTGTCCAACAGTCTCCCACACCCTCATTGGTATCTACAAGCTGAGTATGATGCAGTTGTTGGTGACCTGGAGAGGACCTCTGTGCAATCCTGTCTTACCAGTAGGGCCGTCGTTCATTCTTTGACATGGTACGCCACACATGTGCCAAGGCTTTGGTCGCAACAGTGGAAGCTGTTCCAGGATGGTCACTGGTGGGGACACAAGGGATTGCAGTCAGAGAGGGAGATGCAAGGAACTGCAGATGCTGGTTTACAAAAAACAACAAAGGCTGGAGTAACTCAGGCAGCATCTCATACCCAATACCAATCATCTCTGGAGATCATGGATAGTTGACATTTCAGGTCCTGACCCTTCTTCAGACTGATTGTAAGGGGGGAGGGGAGAAAGCTGGAAGAGAAGAGGGGCAGGACAAAGTGTGGCAGATAATAGGTGGATAGGGGTGAGGGGGGTTTGATCGGCTGATGGTTGACAAAGATCGGCGGTGAATAGAGACAGAAAGTGTGAGACAAAAGGATTGAAGAGTTTGAAACTGTGAAGCTAGAGGAAGGAATGCAGGTGGAAGGGGAGGAGGAGGTGGAGAGAAGAAATAAGTGCGCCCAGGTGGGGCATAGGTGGGGGTGGGGGAGGACGGGGGTGGTTTTGAAGTTACCTAATCAATAACCAATCAATATACATTATCAATCATTCACTTTGACTAACGTATGAATGAGGAAAAAATTGGCACCATAAAACATGCCTGCTGAAAACCCAAAATGTGCTTTATCCAAACCTTTGCATTCATTTTGGATCCCATACTCAAGGAAGAATTTGTCAATTCTTATAAGGACTCAAAACAGATGAAACCCTCCCATTTCCACTTCCACTAAAACCTGCTTTAATAACTTGAATTTTCACACACCAGGAATGTAAATGTTGGGGAAGGGCTCAATGCAACTGGAGTAGGCTTCACCCCCGTCACCAAAGGCGTGGACATGGTGGGGGAGTAGGAACATGATGGGGTTGAAGTAACGAATATGTGTCAAGTACATCAGCCAGGAGGATATAATGTCCGTGACTGTACCTGGATCCAATGTAGGACATTTTTGGGTGTTGGGGGCTATGGGGAGATGGCAGGAGAATTTGATTGAGAGTACATCGCTGAATTACTCTATCACACTCTCGTCATCACAGAAAAATCATCACACATCTGAGCAAACTCATTGATATACTCTGACACGCCCTCCTTCACTTCACATCCATGTAAACTCTGCTGTACCGCATCATAAACTCTCCCTCTGATGTCTTGTGTAATGCACCTGATGTACAGCCTCCTGTTTACACGACAGAACATGATGAAGCCATTGACACATTTCTTCTTGAGCTGGAGAGCGCAGCACCGCTTCCTGCGCTGGCCTTGGCTCACGCTCTTGCTCCGCTTCAGCTTGCTTGAGGTGGCTGGCTGTGACAGCTTGCCCCTGTAGTACGGGGTCCAGGTGAGATCATTGTCCTCAATGTCTTCGCTGAAGGAGAACCAGTGCTCGCTCTCATCGCTGTCCTGGAGGTGACAGTCAGGAGTTAGGTTACAATCACATACACTAATTCCACTCATTTTGCAAACCAATACTGTGGAGATTAGTTTAGCTTACAGCGATGCAGGGCAGAAACAGGCCCTTCGCCCCTCCGAGTCCGTACCGACCAGCGATCCCCGCATATTAACACTATCCTACACAAGGGACAATTTTTACATTTATACCAAGCCAATTAACCTACAAACCTGTACATCTTCGGAGGAAATCAAAGTTCTCGGAGAAAACCCACGCACGTTACGCGGAGAATGTACAAACTCTGTACAGCTAGGATTGGACCCGGGTCTCTGGCATTGTAAGCACTGAACCTTGAACCTGTAGGGCAGCAACTCTTCTGCTGCGCAGCCCATATTATCAGATAACAGAACCATCCTACCACAACCAGAGGGCAGTCCTGAACTACTATCTACCTCATTGGTGACCCTCGGACTATCTTTGATCAGACTCTACAGGCTTTACCATGCACTAAACATTATTCCTCATCATGTATCTGTACACTGTGAATGGATCGGCTGTAATCATGTATTGTCTTTCCATTGACTGGTTAGCATGCAACAAAAGCTTTTCACTGTACCTCGGTACACGTGACAATAAACCAAACTGAAACTAAACTGAGATTAATAGTTTGCGATTCTGAGAAGGAAGATGGTAAAAAGGTTTATGAATCAATGGCAATGAATCAATAACTAAAGGCAAAGATAATGGTTGTTCTCAAAGCAATGCAAATAGAGGTAAGGACATTCATTCATATGAAAGTAGGTTAAAGTAGGTCAAAATATTGCACCCATACCAGTGATGGCAGCATGCTGTGAAGTAGTGGAAAGTATAGAAGGTTTGTGAGAGAAATGAATTAGGATGTGGTTTTCTATCTCTTTTAGAGAGCTCACATGTGGAATGGGATAAACAATCTTCTTATGAGCTCTAAAAACTTTAACTTTAATGGAAAAGTTAGGGGAATTTCATAGATTATGAAACTATCACAGAAAGTGGCTGTTGTAATGATGGTATTTAGGATGTTAAAGAAGGAACTGCAGATGCTGGAAAATCAAGGGTACACAAAATGCTGGAGCGGGTGCAGCAGCATCTATGGAGCGAAGGAGATCGGCAACGTTTCGGGCCAAAACCCTTCTTCAGACTAATGGGGGTGGGGGGAAGAAAGGAAAAAGGAGGAGGAGCCCGAGGGTCGAGGGAGAGGTAGGAAGGGGAGGAGACAGCAAGGGTTAACAGAATCGTGAGAATTAGATGTTCAGAAATTTAGGAGTCTGAAGAAGGGTCTCGACCCGAAACATCACCCATTCCTTCTCTCCAGAGATGCTGCCTGTCCCGCTGAGTTACTCCAGCATTTCGTGTCTATCTTCGGTGTAAACCAGCATCTGCACGTCTTGATATTTGAGAGGATACAGAGCAAGAACAGTCAAATGGAGGAGGTGAATCTAGTGTAGATCTCTCAGATATAAAGAGCTCAGTCATTTCATTCTGTGCTCAAACCCCCAGTGATCCAGTTCATCAATCATGTTGCAAAGTTACCCTTGAAAACCACCAGATGCCAATCAGAAAAAGCCCAGCAAATACGTGAGAGAAATGGAATCAAATTGCAACCACCCGGCAACTTGTACATCCCAAAGCTTTTGAAGTTAGATATTGTAAATATAATGACATAACAATAGTTAACTCTTCTTCAAAGTAATGGCTGTGGATGGATGATAAAGTTCCAATCCTTCTGAGAAGAAAGATATACTTTAATTAACATTTTGAATGAAAGATGACACTGTTCATGTGTCACCCTGTGAGCCAGCCTCGAGGTTTAAGACTAAGTTGCGAGTGTGAGACTTAACCAGAGCAACCTGACGCAGGAGGCACGAGGTATGCTTTCACAATCTGACGCAGCTCAGGATAATGATGATAAATCTTAAAAATGTGACTGTGTGAAGTTGAAACTATCTTGACAAACAGTAAAAATATATAAATACGTGTAAACATAGAAAACAGATGCAGGAATAGGCCATTCAGCCCTTTGAGCCAGCCCCACCATTCAATATGATGATGGCTGATCATCCACAATCAGTACCCCCTTCCTGCTTTCTCCCCCATACAGTATCCCTTGATTCAGTTAGCCCCAAGACAGATATCTAACTCTCTCTTGAAAACATCCAGTGAATTGGCCTCCACTGTCTTCTGTGGCAGAGAATTCCACAGATTCACAACTCTCTGGGTGAAAACGTTTTTCCTCACCTCAGTCCTAAATGGCCGACCCTTTATTCTTAAACTGTGGTTCTGGAGTTCCCCCAACATCGTGCATATCTAGCCTGTCCAATCCCTTAAAATGTTTATACGTTTCTATAAGATCCCATCTCAACCTAAATTCCAGTGAATTCCAGAGAAATCCCCCAAAAGTAAAAAAGGGATGATTATGATTGAGTCAGTAACCTCCTGCAGAAGACGTCTGAACCACTTCTCTGAAGTTGGGCAGATGTGGCACGAATTCTCCCCTGAAGATGTACTGTCAGCCTGGCTGGAGTCAGATCGACTGGTTTCACTGCATGGAAGGTAGCAGTGGTCAAAGATGAAGGTCGACTGAAATGAGTCTGAGGCGATCAGTGGAGTTTCTGGCACAGTTTGATCCGGATCATCCTGAGAAAAACAAAGTGAGGAGATAGAAACATAGAAAATAGGTGCAGGAGGAGGCCATTCGGCCCTTCGAGCCAGCACCGCCATTCATTGTGATCATCCCCAATTAATAACCCGTGCCTGCCTTCTCCCCATATACCTTGATTCCACTAGTCCCTAGAGCTCCATCTAACTCTTAAATCCATCCAGTGATTTGGCCTCCACTGCCCTCTGTGGCAGGGAATTCCACAAATTCACAACTCTCTGGGTGAAAAAGTTCTTTCTCACCTCAGTCTTAAATGGCCTCCCCTTTACTCTAAGACTGTGGCCCCTGGTTCTGGACTCGCCCAACATTGGGAACATTTTTCCTGCATCACCTATAATGTCTCAGCCAGCAAGATCTCATGCCCCAATCAATAGCTCAACCTCTGCCCTCTCCTCCCCAATTTTCGCTTAACATTCAGATTTAGGCTGTGAAGCTGTGGAGGCCAGGTCAATGGATGTTTTTAAGGCAGAGGTAGATAGATTAAGTTGGGTTGAAGGACCTGATTCTGTGCTGTATGACTCCATAGCTCCTGATATAGCTTTTGAAGATGTCTAGAACTTGACTCAGCACCAAACATAGACTAAAGATGCCAGATGTGAAAATGCCAATGCTGACGCAATCTATTTGGGAAAGATTCAAAGGCACTGTGACAAGTAATGTGACAAAGAGATAGATAGATTCTTGATTAGTACGGGTGTCAGAGGTTATTGTGAGAAAGCAGGAGAATGGGGATAGGAGGGACTGATAGATCAGCCACGATTGAATGGCGGAGTAGACTCGATGGGCTGAATGGCCTCATTCTCCTCCTATTCCTTATGACCTTATAACAATTTATCTTGATGCTACGCGTCAAGCCGTTCAAGTCATGTTGCCTTGAAAAAGATGTACCAAAAACATCCAGAAATGTACAGAAACAGACTTGTATGTTATTTTGGTTCAAGATTAGGCGAGTTAGTTAGAAGGCAGTGGTTGATCTCACCTATCGATGCTGGGGACTGAGTTACCATGGGATTGGTGAATCAAATGTGATGGCTTCATTTATAATTGTACATGATGCTGGATGTTATTTTAACATGATCGCTTCATTTTTGGTAGAATTTCTGCATGTTTTATACACTACATCTGGTTCTGGACTGAAATAAAGATTCAAAGTGGTTGCTTAGACTGCAAATTGTGCAAATAAGAAACAATATTGTGAATATATCTTCCACTGTAATTACATTTCTGATAGCCAGACCTGGCACAATTCACCTCCCTAATTTATATTCCGACATTTATCTTTTAACTTACACTTAGTGCCTAGACGTATTGTGTTCTATATTAAACTCAGATATGCCAGCATTGTCATTTTTAAAAATATTTTGGAAAGAGTGATGTGTTTTGCGCTTAGTAAAATCCATGAATATTGTGCAGTGATATAAACACAATGTGGCATTAAACAGGTGCAGCAAACCATTTAAGCATGCGTTTCCTGCAATTCTTTCTGATTCTCTGTTTCTGCAAGGGAATACTTTACAGGGCTATGGTGAAAGAGGAGGGGAATGGGACTGACTAATGTTCTACAAAGAGCCAACAGAAGTCTATAATGGTCCCTCCTGTGCTGTAAAGATTCAACAGTATCTATGAGAGTAGGTGGTTTAAAAGACAATTTTAAAGAAGAAAGTCTCAAGACTTTTATTTTCTTCTGCACTCAATTCTTTATCTCTTTTGCACCAGTTTGGTTTAGAGATACAGCGCGGGAACCGGCCCTTCGGCCCACCGAGTCCATGCCGACCAGCGATTCTCGTACACTAACACTATCCTACATACTAGGGACAAATCTCAATTTGTACAAAAGCCAGTTACCCTCCAAACCTGTACGTCATTGGAGTGTGGGATGAAACCAGAGCACCCAGGAAAATCTCATCTGGTCATGGAGAGAACGTACAAACCCCGTACAGACAGCACCCGCAGTCAGGATTGAACCCGGGTCTCTGGTGCTGTAAGGGATATCTCCACCGTGATAGTTTGAAACGGTATAACTCTACCTTGATCTAGTCCTCTACGGTTTGATGCGACTGGACAAAACTATGCCTTCCTCTATCCAATACACACAACAATAAACCAGTACCAAGTGCAGGTGGACAGTTTTAGAGAACGATTATTGATGAAGCCTTTGGCAGCAAAAGGTATGGTATCGATGAAAGAGTGATCACATTTCAGGGATAATCAAGACTGCAGAATTGGGCGAGTGCAGAAATCTTGGAAGTTTGTCAGGTAAAAGCAGATTATACAGACAAAGAGAGGATCAATTCCTAGGCCTTACCAGCATTACAAAATGATACAGAAACACAGCTAGGTGCTTCAGGCATCGAACAGCTGAATTACATAGGCCAGAACAGTAGCAGCTTTAACTGTTTGTCTATTTGAGCAACTTAATTTCAACTGGGGTGAAACTCAGGGCAGAATAATTAATCTCTGTCCCATTGTGCTGGCAAAGGTTACATTGACCATGGTAGCTGCCATCTGACTATTACCTTATAACCTCCGCTGGAAAGTGCAAGGTCAGAAACCTCGCTTGTATTTCCTTCATGGTTTGGATAGGTATTTATAATCACAATGGGTTTGATCATTTTAAGATTAATGTTAGCCAATCAAGGAGTGAAATTATAGAGCATTTCCCATACAAGGGTGACATACATTAAAGCACGACAAAAATCCATTTGACCTTAATGAGTTTTAGTTTAGTTTAGAATTACAGCACGGAAACAGGCCCTTCGGCCCATCAAGTCTGCGCCGACCAGCGATCCCCACACATTAGAACTATCCTACACACAGAAGGGACAATTTACAATTTTACCAAGCCAATTAAACAACAAATCTATACGTTTTTGGAGTGTGGGAAGAAACCAGAGCATCCAAGGAAATCCCATGCAGGTCACGGGGGAATGTACAAACTCCGTACAGACAGCACCCGAGGTCAGGATCGAACCCGGGTCTCTGGCGCTGTGAGGCAGCAACTCTACTGCTGTGCCACCGTGAGTTATGGCCTTGCACAAGCCACGCTATAGTATAATTCATTACAACCTTTCAGTTTCATCCTTCTGAAATTGAGCTCAGCCTCCACCAAAAGCCAATTGTAATTTTTAAGACTGAGCTTGATATACTCCATTTTTTTTTTTAAACCAAAGCCTATTAGCCTACAAACCCGCACGTCTTTGGAGTATGGGAGGAAACCAGAGCACCCAGAGAAAACCCACGCGGTCACAGGGAAAACGTACAAACTCTGCACAGACAGCACCCAGAGTCAGGATCGAACCCGGGTTTCTGCCACCTTAAGGCAGCAACTCCACTGCTGCACCACCGTGCAGCTCCAAAAGATGCATTAAGATGGATAGGACAGGTTTGGAGGGATATAGACCAAATGCGGGCAGGTGGGATTAATGTAGCTGGGACATATTGGCCGGAGTGGGCAAGTTAGGCCAAAGGGCCTGTTTCCGCGCTTTATCACTCCAAGATGAAAGTATCTCCAGATTAAATGATCTCCACTTAATGTACCAGCCAGATCACAGGAAGGATACCTTTTCACTGGAAAGCTTTTCACTGTACCCCAGTACATGTGACAATAAACAAAACTAACCTTTATAGGAGCATTCCAGTAAGTGTTGTGTGGTTGCTGGCTTTGACACGTGTTCGATAGCTTCAAGTCTACAGGCTTGGTCACTGGAAATTCTGGGCTAAGGCACAGAGTTCCAAACAAAGCTGAAAGAAGGAAGATTACACATTTGTAACGTGACATTTTAGATCTGCTTTTCAGCCTGAAACCTATAATTCAACAATTGGCAGGTAAAAAGAAATCCACAGACGTCACCGATTTGCACAAAACACTCAAGCGGATCCTTGCCCAAATATTAAGCCCTTGAATCTGCAACTCACTGACTCAGGAGGGAGAGTTCTATAATTGAGTATTGACAGACATCCACTGACATCCAGATGCGAGTGAGTGAGTGAGTAAGTGAGGAAAAGTACAGAGACCAAGACTTTGAGGGCCTGCGGCATGATTTCACAGCTGTAAGCCTCCAGGGTTACAGAAGGACCTGATAAATTTAACAAAGAACATTAAAATGGGTGTCACTAATGGGCTGCCATATGCTACACAGGCCGTTTAAAGTACAAATTACCCTCGGCCTTCTTACCAATACTGAAAATAAAGTAAATTGACACTTTGGAAGCAGCAGTGTCAGAATGGCGCAACAGTTTAAGGCTGCTCTGGGCAAGAAGGAACGGGAAGTAAATGCTAATCTTGTCTACCTCCAGATAAAATCATTTTAAATGTGTGTTCAGCAAGTGTTATCATCCCATCAAAGAAAAGCAGAGGACAAATCACCATGATGTGTTTCTCCTACATTCCCCATTCTGCCCAGAAACATGGGACATCTCTAACTGTGAGAAACAAGAACCATCTGACGTGCGAGGCATCAATGTCAACAAATATCCAGTCCGCAGTCTACATTGGGATGCACGACTCTGGCATGAAGACCCTTGGTTAATTCTTTTACTATCTCCAAGGTGTTGATATTAACACCTACCGGCAAATTACGAGCTGGTGATGACAGACCATAGACAATAGGTGCAGGAGTAGGCCATTTGGCCCTTCGAGCCAGCACCGCCATTCAATGCGTACTCCGTATTCCCTTGACACCGCTATCTTTAAGAGCTCTATCTAACTCTCTTGAAAACACCCAGTGAATTGGCTTCCACCGCCCACCGAGGCAGAGAATTTCAAAGACTCACAACTCTCTGTGTGAAAATGTATTTCCTCTTCTCAGTTCTAAATGGCTTAGCCCTTATTCTTCAACTGTGGCCTCTGGTTCTGGATCTCCCTTCAGCTAGCTTGAAATACCTATAATGTTGTCAAACTAAGTGGCAACAAATAGACTTCCTGGCCCACACACCGACCAAGGCTTGCAAAAGATTTGTTGAGACATAAATATGCAGTATTATGGGATACAGACTCCAGAGGACGTGCTAACTTGTAACCTTTAATTAAACCACTGCTAGTTTTGGGTCTCACTTTCACTTCATGTGGCAATTATAAGCAGAAACATTAAATCCCAACCCACTGAGATTCTGGCTGTCTAATGTAATGCCGGTCCCAATAGTGTCCATTTTCATGGCTTGCTTCAGTTTTACATTTCTGCATTTGCCACGAGGAAGTAAGATTTTGCAGTGACAGACACAGAGTGCTGGAGTAACTCAGCGGGTCAGGCAGCGTCTCTGGCAAAAATGGATAAATGACTCCTCGGGTCGGGACCCTTCTTCAGGCTGATTGTAGTAGGGGAAAAAAAAAAAAGAACTGGAAGCGAAAAAGGCAGGACAGATCAAGGCCGGCAACAGTTGGCCTCAGGCGAGGGGGGTCCCTGGTAGGCAGATTACTGGACAAAGGTTACACACAAAAACAGGAGTGCGCCCCAGAGGGATACATAGTTATAAACTAGGTATATATGCTAGTTAATAGGCCTTCAGTGAAGGGAATGGGGGGGGGGGGGGGTTGGGGGGTAAGGGGGAGGGGGAGGAAATGTCAGGGAGGAAAGGAAAGTTGTTTGTAAAAGTTACCTAAAATTGGAGAATTCAATGTTCGTACCGTCGGGTTGTGAACTACCCAAGCGGAATAGGAGGCGCAGTTCCTCAAATTTGTGCATGGCCTCACTCCGGCAATGGAGGAGGCCCATGACAGAAAGGTCAGTGTGGGAATGGGAAGGAAGGAGAGTTAAAGTGGTTAGCAACCGGGAGATCCAGTAGGCCTCGACGGACTGAACACAGAGGTTAGGCAAAGTGGTCATTATTTGTTATTACATTATAAGAAAATTAAGGTTTAGCAGTGACAGGAGAGATGTCCTGAAGAGCCAAATTCAAGGACATTTTGAAAGAAAGCAGACAAATGGCTAATTCAGGATGGCTGATCAAATCGTTGGATTTCAACAGCCCAGGGAACTATTGCTCAAAAACTAGTTCACATTAAAAAAAAAATGCAGAATAATAGATGGCGTAATAATTACCACTTTTAGTCTTTGAGGTTTCCAAGCTGATAGCTATTGTTGGTTGCATCTGCAATGCAGCTGAAGTGACCAAAGGGGAATACTTGGGTGATGGGGGCATAAAGTCTTACAAGCCCAAGCATCTAAGTGAAAATTAAAAACGGGTAGATGCTGGAAATCTGAAATAAAGTTATGATGAAAGGGCCCCGACATGAAGCATGACTTGTTTCTCGTCCCACACGAGCTGCCTGACCTGCTGAATGTTTCCAGCATCTTTTGGTTTTATTCCAGCAACTAAGCGCTATTACCTTGCGTCAGATTCTCCTTTCCATCTTGCAGAAGTTGAACATGTCGCGCCGGAGATGAAAAGAGAGAGGGACTCAAACCAAGCGAAGCCTGAAGCCCCGATGCCGTTAGAGAGTCGCTGATGGGAGAACGAACTTCTGCTGCTCCTTCAGAAAGACGTGGAGAGATCAGAATGTGCCCACCAAATCCCCCATTGGGGAAACCAAAATATCCAACATGGTATGAGCAAATAGACTATCTTAAACTTCTGCCCCAAGGTATGAGTTCATTCCAAGAGTTCTCCCGAATTTGCCCCAATTTGAACTCGGAGATTTATGGTAATGGCCACTCGTCGGTACTCGGGGCACTCGTGGACATTTTTCATCATGTTGAAAAATCTTCACCAGTCTTCCCGTGCTTGCCTGCCATTAGCGAGTCTTCCCGAGTACCTGCCGTTAGCGCTAAGAGATGTCCCCGAGCTCCGACGTACCCGCTACGTTCATTCTCCGTGCTTACCACGAGTTTGATATTTTTTTAACTCGGGAGAGCTCTTGGAATGAACTCACACTGTGGGACAGGTCTATTAGACTTTAAAACAAAAAAATATACAACTCTGTTCTGATCAGGATCACATTTGAAACATTAATTGCCTGCTTCCTCATCACAGATATGCATTTCCTCCTGATAGATCCCCATTTGAACCCTTCTTTAACTCTATTGTTCAGGTTGCAAGAGAATATTTTATTTGAAATGGCTCTTGCAGTAATTTTGATGCTCTTTAAAATTTCCTTATCTCCTTATCCCTTCTTTTTATTCCCTCTCAATCAGTGTCTCAGCTTGAGCTGGAAAGTCCCGCTCCAGAGGTTTGAAAGCAAACTTTACAATGTGACATTACACAAAGGCTTTTTTGTCCTCTCAGCTAGACATCATCGTTGTTTTAAAGAGTAGGGGAAGTTCAACCAGTGTCCTGAATTTTATTTACCCATAACTGAGAGATTATCTGACTACTGCCTCTTAGTGAGCAAAATTAATTGTTAAAGAGCCAGGTTCGGTCCTGACTACGCATGCTCTCTGTAAGGAGTTTGTACATTCTCCCTGTGACCATGTGGGTTTTCTCCAGGGGCTCCAGTTTCCTCCCACACTCCAAAGACGTGCAGGTTAATGGGCATCGGTAAGATTGAAAATTGTCCCTAGTGTGTAGGATAGTGTTGGTGTACGGGGTGATCACAGGTCACCCCGGACCCGGTGGGCCGAAGGGCCTGTTTCTACACATTTATCTCTAAAATTTATTTTATTCCATGTCCTCTTGCTTTGTCTACCTCTGATGTGGGAAATAATTCCTGCAATCTGCCTTATCTCTACCGCTCAACCTCCGCCGCTCCAGGGAGAAGAGACTCAGCTTCTCCAGTCTCTCTTCACAAATAAAATGCTCCAAAGACAACCTTCTGGTAAATCATCTCTGTACCTCTCATGCCCATGACTTCCTTTCCATTGTGTGGCACCCAGAACTGCACACCTTACTCCAGTTGAAACCTAAAGGGCCCGCAGTCGCGGGGTGACGCCTGTATGGCTGTGAGTAGTCACCCAAAGAGACGTACCGTTTTTTGGTCGCTGCTGGATTTTCAACATGTTGAAAATATTTGGTGACCTGCAGCGACTTTGACTGGTGACGGCAAGTCGCCGAAAAAAATTGCGTAAGTGGGACAGGCCCTTAAACCAAAGTTATATAAAGTTGGTGCATAACTTTCCTGCAATTGTATTTAATGCTCTGGCTAATGAGGCCAGTGACACATATGTCTTCGGAATCACGTTATCTACTCTTTTCACCAATGCCCCCTAAAACCTACAAGGAAACAGTTCGACAGGTACATGGATAGGACAGGTTTGGAGGGATATGGGCCAAGCGCGGGCAGGTGGGACTAGCGTAGCTGGGACATGTTGGCCGGTGTGGGCCAAAGGGTCTGTTTCCACGCTGTAAGACGCTATGTCTCTACGAGTGAACATGTCCTACCCTCGTTGGTACCACTTGTTCTTCTTGCATATGGCGTGCACAGACTAAAGTTGTAGGATTACTTGTTCTATTTGATCTTACTTGATTGTGCACGCCGGGTTGACTGCATTCGTTGAAACACGTGAAGGTTGCAATCTCCCGCCCCATTGGTACCCTCTAAAATGCATCAGCACACATTTATCTGTATTGAACCAGTGCCAATTATCAGTCGATTTCACCAACACATCAATGTCACTGTTCACTACCATCCACGCTACCCACCACCCCACAAATCTTTGTGTCATCTGTGAACTTACTGATCATGGCTCCTACATCCACAACCAAATCATTCATGTGTATCAAAAACAGCAAAGACTTGAGTAACTCCGCTAATGACAGGCATCCATCCACTAAGTAATCCTCCACTTCATGGCAGGGGTGTCAGAGGTTATGGGGACAAGGCAGGAGAATGGGGGAGATAGATCAGTTATGATTGAATGGTGGAGTAGACTTGATGGGCCGAATGGCCTAATTCTACTATTACATATGACCATCCTCTGTCTCTTACCGCTGAATCAATTTTGGATCCAGTTAGTTAGATTGCCTTGGATCCCATGTGCCCTAACCTTTTGGACATGTGGAAGGTCTTATTAAATAAAGTCCGTGTAAATCATATCTACTGCTCTGCCCTCGTTCATACCATTGGTTGCCTCTTCAAAAACCTCTTTCAGATTGGAAAGCGTTTCAACATATATTTAAAATAATGTCTGCAAATGCTTGTGTGATTGTAAAAGGTGCTATGTACATGCAAGTCTCACGTTGCTGATATGTTCACACAGGCACGTCGGAAATGTTGACTTGGTTTGCCTTGGGGCACACCACAGCCCAGCGAACGTCAGTGGGTGCGCAACTCTGCAAGGCTCACAGCTGACCTCATGTTCTCAGCTGATTCAACTGGATACTGATTAGGAAAGGGATCCTTCATACTTATTAGCTCAAGAATGCAGAGGAACACTTGGGATTCTTTTACTGACACCAGCTTACAAAATGGATCTTCACATTTGAATGTGCCAGTGCGGAGGTGGGGAAAGGATGACATTTTTAAACTGGTTGTTGGAGAAATAAAGGAAGTAGCGACATTGGTTCAAGAGTAAACTAACCTCCTATTTTACCTTAGAAAGAAATAACTTGCCTTTACATGTCAAGGCCATCGATTCACAGTTTTCAAGATAAAGCAAACCACAAGCCTGACTTTGGTGTAACAGGATATTTCAAAATACACAGTTCTCTTTCTTTTTATGCTGCATTCAGTACTATTATGTGACTAAACACACTTGGATTCACAACAGCACACATATTTCTTTATCAACATTGATTGAGGTGGGAACTTTGACCAGGACACCAGGTAAACTCCATCCTGACACTGAAAGGTAGCAATGATGGTCCAGTTTTATACGGCCATCATCGAGTCTGTCCTCACCTTCTCCATCATGGTCTGGTCTGGCTCAGCCACCAAGCACCACACCCGGAGGCTGCAGCATAGCGTTCGATCAGCTGAGAAGATTATTGGCTGCAACCTTCCCCCATCAACGAACTGCGCACTTCAAGGGCCAGGAAGCGAGCGGGCAAGATCTCCGACCCCTCTCACCCTGGCCACAAACTCTTTGAATCACTTCCCGCTGGAAGGCAACTCCGGACTGTCAAAGCCGCCACAGCCAGACATAACAACAGCTTTTTTCCACGAGCAGTAGCTCTACTCAACAGCCAAAAGTCTGTAGCCTCCTTTTGCTCTGGTATTTGATTTCATTCCTCACATGTGTAAATTAGAATGTTTTATTTTTAATTGTCCACTGAATATCGTGTTGTTACTTGCGAGCAAAGCACCAAGGCAAATTCCTTGTATGCGTGCATACTTGGCTAATAAAATGTATTTAATTCAATGCCGTGAATGAGCAACACCCTTGCCTCTGAACGCCTGCTGCAGCAAACCTCAACGTACTGAGGAATTATTGCTCTATCAGTGGGAATATTAGTGGGAATATTGCTCTATCAGTGGGAATACTAATCATGGGAATATTAGGCTGAGCTAACTGAATGTGTAGGAAGGAACTGCAGATGCTGATTTATACCGAAGATAGACACACAATGCTGGAGTAACTCAGCGGGACAGGCAGCATCTCTGGAGGAAAATAATAGGTGGCGTTTCGGGTCAGAACCCCTCTCCTGGTTAAGAAGTCTGAAGAAGCGTTCCAACCCGAAATGTCACCTATTCTTCTTCTCCAGAGACGCTGCCCGACATGTCGAGCTCATCTTGAAGAAGTGATATGGCACAAGAACCTTCCCGAGCCACTTTCCCTACTGCATTATGCACTTTTTGTACCTGCACTTTGCCTACTAGAACAGACTACTCCATCCAACATTCCAGACTTTGCATCTGTTGGGATTAAAATTCCTCTGCCACCTGCTTTTGCTTCAGCAGTAAGGACATCAGACATACAATATGCGTCGAGCAGGTTACAGGCAAGCAACACCTGTGCTTGCATTACAAACACAAGCATGTTGGACGATTGCTCAAACAAAAATTCAACAAATGGTCCTCTCCAGATGTCGCTGTTTGTAAAGGTTTTGTCTTTTTTTCCCCAAAGGGTGGGCATGGTTAGATGGGGTGGCATTTAATGTCTATCCTTGTTTGATTGCGGAGGTGAGAGCAGCCACCTTCTTGGACAATGTTAGTGGGTAAAAATGCTAGGATTCGATGAAGCAACTGCCTGCTGACAGAATGGATGAGAGCGTTGTGTGAGGAAACAAGAGGATACTACAGGAATGAGAGTTCACCTCACTGACGGCTCTTAGTTGAACAAGTATCACCGAATACATTGTGACTCGGGGAAACAATTTTGAATGCTAACTGTTCACAATAGACGATAAAACAGGACAGTACAACACAGGAATGTGCCCTTCGACCCACAATGTTAATGCTGAACATGACGTCAAATTAAACTGAGCTCATCTGCCTGTACATGATCCCTCTATTCCCTGAACTTCCGTGCCTATCTAAAAGCCTCTTAAACACCACTATGGTATCTGCCTCTACCACCCCTGGCAGCGCGTTCCAGGCACCCACCACCCTCTGTGTAAAACAACCTGCCCCGCACATCTCCGTTAAACTTTCCCCCTCTAACCACATAGCTTTGTCCTCTTGTGTTGTCTATTTCTACCCTGGGGAAAAAAAGGTTCCGACTGTCTACTTTATTAATTTAGTTTAGTTTAGAGATACAGCGCAGAATCAGGCCCTTCGGCCCACCGGGTCCGCGCTGACCAGCGATCCCCGCACACTAACACTGTCCTACACCCAGTAGGGACAATTTTTACATTTACCAAGCCAATTAACCTACAAACCTGTACGTCTGGAGTGTGGGAGGAAACTGAAGATCTCGGAGTAAACCCACGCAGGTCACGGGGAGAACGTACAAACTC
Source organism: Okamejei kenojei (assembly GCA_035221665.1). NCBI lineage: Eukaryota > Metazoa > Chordata > Chondrichthyes > Rajiformes > Rajidae > Okamejei > Okamejei kenojei. The sequence goes on from CM069171.1 coordinate 1,601,816, forward strand.
CGTACAGACAGCACCTGTAGTCGGGATGGAACCCGGATCTCCGGCGCTGCATTCGCAGTAAGGCAGCAACTCTACCGCTGCGCCACCGTGACCACCCAAATACCTCTCATAATTTTATATACTTCTAAAGGGAACATTTTATTATAAGGTTAAATCTGTTGCTCTGGCCACAGATGCGAACTGACATATTATTATTATTTTAAAAAAAAAACATTTTCCTTTATTATCTCCAGTATCCCAAATTTTCAACCAGCGTCAAATCAGTTCACTTAAAGTATTATTGACAACCAAACTACTCAATCAATGATAACTAGCAGATAAACAGAGGTATTTTTTAAATCTGTAGATACACACAAAAAGCTGGAGTAACTCAGCGGGACAGGCAGCATCTCTGGAGAGAAGGGATGGGCGACGTTTCAGGGTCGAGACCCATCTTCAGATCCCAAACGTCACCCATTCCTTCTCTCCAGAGATGCTGCCTGTCCCGCTGAGTTACTCCAGCTTTTTGTGCCTACCTTCGGTTTAAACCAGCATTTGCAGTTCCTTCGTATACATATTTTTTAATATGTCTATGTAAACAATTTACTTTTGGAGGATAAAGTAGGCAAGAAATAATATTCCACACCTCGAGGGAAGCCATAGACACCTGGAAGCCAAGGACTGCGGTCTACTTCATCATCTTCATCGTGGGATGAGAGGTAGTGAACCAGCTTCTGATCCTTCAGACTGCAAGAAAACAAACCGTGAGACAGCAGAATTTCTAAGGTCTTTAAATTTTATAATATCTCCATCCTTCTTTGCCCACACATTCAAACACTATAAACACGCCTCGTGTTGATGAGATTCATCTACTATTAACACACTGTGTCATGGAATCATAGAGTCATTCAGCATGAAAACAGCGCTTTGGTCCAACTCGCTTATGCCAACCATAATACCCCATCCTCACTACTCCCACCTACCCGTATGTTAGGCCCACATCCTTTTAAACCTTTCCTATCCATGTACCTGTGCAAATGTCTTTTAAATGCTGTGATCAACCTGCCTCCTCTGGCATTTCCATCCATATACCCACTTCCCTTTGTGTGAAAAAGTTGCCCCTCAGGTACCTATTAAATCTTTCCCCTCTCACCTTGAACCCATGTGCTCTGGCTCCTGCTTCCCCTACCCTGGGTAAGAGAGGAATTCACCCTATCTATTCCCCTCATGATCGTATGCACCTTTATACACCTCATCCTCCAGCGCTCCAAGGAATGAAGTCCTTGTCTGCCTAACCTCTACCTGGAGCTCAGGCCCTCTAGTCCTAGCAACATCCTCTTTCAGTCACATTGAAAGCTGAGGGTATGAAAGAGATAGCAGGCTAATACCAAACAGCCGGACACAGTTTGAAACTCAGGTCTGGGCTGCTTTGAACAATCGGAGTCATGGCAGGCACAGGTGCTCCGTAATTAGATTTATACCCTTGGGTTAGTAAGCTTCTGTGCATGTATCAGCAGTAGATTAACACGAGGCATTTCAATGCTCTGATAGGTGAACAGCCCTTGGACAATTATTACAATAATAATAATTTGCACAGAATCTTCAGTGTTACAAAATGCCCCGAATACTTCACAGAAATACTATCAAACAAAAGGTCCTCCCCCCGATTTATGAACACTTCACATGAGTAAGTGTTTGGGAGATTCGACCGGGTAGATTTGCCAGCTGCTGTGGTGTTGTGGCCATTTTCTGACAGGGCATTTGGGTTGCAGCCACATTTCTGAACTGCAAACAGTTTAGTTACAAACAGTTCCCAGGAACACGGTAACAGGTAACAAAAGCTTGGAGATAGAGGGGGAGTTTAAGGGTGTGTAAAAAGGAAATTAAGTGAGAGATTTAAGGGCCTGTCCCACTGTACGAGGTAATTCAAGAGTTCTCCCGAGTTTCCCGATTCGAACTTGGAGAATTACGGTAATAGTCGCTCGTAGGAACTCAGCGCTCTCGTGGACATTTTTCAACGTTGAAAAATCTTCACGATATTACCGCGTTTCCCCGAGTACCTGCCGTTAGCGTTACAAGCTGCTAAGAGACGTCCCGAACTCCGACGTACCCGCTACGTACATTCTACATACTTACCGCAAGTTTGATTTATTTTTTTAAACTCGGGATAGCTCTTGAATTACCTCGTACAGTGGGACAGGTCCTTTAGCCAAGCAAGTCCAGGTCTTTGGTGCCAGACAGCTGTGAGTATAGACATTGACCAGAGACCCAGGAGGAGGCAGCCGGTGAAGACAGAGGGTTGCGATGAGGAGCAAGGCTGGTCGGAGAGGAGAGGGCACCGGGGTTTTGGCCGACAGCATCTTCAAGATTGGCTGCAGGAGGCACTCTTGGGAAACAAAGGTGGATGGGTGAGGAGCAGGACGTGGCATCCAAGGAAGGTGTTGGCTGGAGCCCCACAACAGTTTAGAACGGGCACCGCTCATCAGACCTGAAGCTTTGAAAATGGAGCCAGAGGACGGCACCTCTTACATGTGGCTTCAGTAGACTATCACCGTACACGTGCTAATGGGGATGTGTTTAGGTATGGCAGGTTCAGGTACAGCTTCTTCCCTGCGGTTGTTACCTTACTTAACTCTACACCTTGGTGGACTGCCAGTCATCCCCCCCCCCCCCCCCCCCCCCCCCCCCCCCCCCGGACACTCCTTCCCCCAGTGACTGATCTCCCCCCTCCCCCGGAAATTGCACTCCTGCTACTGGATACACATATATATCTTTTCTTCGGAACAACTGGCTCCTCTCCCTGCGCTGTAGAACGGAGCGGTTCAGGAGATCCTTCACCCCTGCAGCCATTCGATTTTATAATACAGACTCTAGGCTGTAGGGGGATGCGTTTTTGCATTTTTAAAAAAAATGTTAATTATTGGTCTGTTTAAGTATTTATTGCTCTCAGGTAGTGTCCACATTGTATTTCATGTATTTTCTGTCTGCTTTCATTTTGAATGTGTGGGTTTGTTGGTTGGGGGCTTCTGGACATCTGAATTTCCCTGAGGGGATCAATAAAGTATTTATTATTATTTACTGTTCCATTATTCTGTGTTCGCTCTTCTGGGTGAGAGGCTAACTGCATTTCGTTGTCTCTGTACATGTACACTGCACAATGACAATAAAGTTTTGAATCTGAATCTGATGGCACGACTCTACTGGACTGCTTGTAAGATAACAATTTCACTGTGTATCAGCCCTTTGGATATGTGACAAAAACATGCACCATTGAACTAATGAAAAAGCAATTAAAATCAATTATATCAAACAGCCCAGAATTGAAGTTGTGCGACAATCTAGCAGAGCTAGAGTAGATTACAGGCAAACCATGGAGGGATTTGTAAACGAGCATCTTAAACTAGATGCCAATATAGGCTGGCGAGCAGATGATCATTTTGGTGTACAGGTGAGCTACTGCTTACTGAATAGTATGTGTACAAAATCATCAGAAGAATACATCGGGTGAACGCACAGAGTCTCTTGCCCAGGAGAGGGGAATCATGATCCATAGGCTCAAGGTGAGGGTGGAAAGATGTTAATACGGTGGAACAAGCTGCTGGAGAGGGTAGTTGAGGCAGGTAGTATTGCAACATTTAAGAACCATTTGGATAGGTACATGGATAGGCCAGGTTTAGAGGGATTTGGGCCAAGTGTAGGCAGGTGGGACTAGTGTAGGTGGGACATCTTGGTTGGTATGGGCAACCTGGGCCAAAGTGTTTCCATACTCTATGACTAAGTGAATCAGCAGAAAGATCGAGTTACTGTTTGCCTGTTACCTTGGATATGGAGGACTGACTGGTGGATCATACAAGCTGGAGCCATGACTAAAATCCATCTTCCTCTCCTCGATTTCAGAAGAATATTTAGTGCCATTTTGCATCTCGTGCTTCCCTGTACATGTGACAGGAAAACCCAGGTAACTTCTCATTCACATTCCTTTCACAAAACAAGTGCAAGTACTGTAACACAACAAAATATTGCAACCATTCATACTCAGCAAGTTTGCATAAGTTCCAAGGACAGAAACAGTCAATTAATGTTTGTTCAGTGTGGATACAACTAAAAATACACACCACGGAATTCCAAACTTTTTCCAATCCACCTGAACGAATGAATCACACGGTTAGTTGGTTTAGCACTACTAAGAGTTTGAATATTTCCCCTACATCTCTATGCCTCTCTTTCCTCATCAAAACCTCTGATTTCAACCATGCCTTTGGTCATTATCACCATTATCCCCATCTTGATGTGGAAATCCAATGTCATTAGAATGAATGGAACAGAACCCTGGCTTATGGAAGGACCAAGTCAAGTCTATTTTGTCACATACACATACGAGATGTGCAGTGAAATGAAAAGTAGCAATGCTTGCGGATTGAGCAAAAAAAAAACTAGAAAACAGAATGGAACAGAATCACATATTACATATTTGTGGGAGGAAAAAGAGAAAAAACAGCTATTTTAAATATACATCACACAACAGTAAATTGGTACTGGTGAGTAAAGTTAGTCCCTGGCTCAGAAGCCTGATAACAGAGAGGAAGAAGCTGTTCTTAAGCCTGGTGGTGCGAGCTTTCAGGCTTCTATACCTTCTGCTGGATGGGAGCACGGTGGAGGAGGAAGGAGCAGGGTGGGACAAGGCTTTGATTATGTTGGTTGTCTTCCCAAGGAAGAGTCAAGTGTAGATCTAGTCAATGACATGGAACTTTGTTCTGTGTATCTATCCTTGCATGATGTATCACTGGACTTTGCTGGGAAAAGTATCCTGCCTCTTTTGGAAAATATTGCTGCAGTGTTAGTCACTAATTCTCCTGGCAGACTCTAAAAATGGAAGTTATTTGTCTTCATCTTTGGTGGTTTACCTTATAGTCAACTGATACACCGTGGTATAAACAGATCAATCTCCATCCTTTTTTTACTAAATTCTGGAGTAACTCAGCAGGATAGAGGAAGAGGAAGAGTACTTCATCAAAATAGGCATACTTGGAGGAGATTTTGCAGTGGAGCATATGAAATGTGTAGGAAGGAACTACAGATGCTGGTTCACACTGAAGATAGACACAAAATGCTAGAGTAACTCAGCAGGACAAGCAACTGAGTCACTCCAGCATTTTGTGGCTATCTTCGGTGTAAACTAGCATCTGCAGTTCCTTCCCTTGTTCTCTTCGATTGTGAATCACCTTTTCTGAAACGTCATTGCATGCAATATAGCTTTTAAACCTGCCCACATAACCAAAGCTATTCCCCTTCAAAGAAATCTCCTATCAGGACATACTTTTTTTTTTTTTAAATTGCTGAAACATCAACATAATAAGTCCCGACTATGACCAGAGCTTCTCCAATTGAGGCTAAAACTCTTTCAAATAGTTACCCAAGTTGTCGAGGCTGGATCCTTCAGGTTCTCTCGAATCAGCCGCCTCCAACAAAGTAAGGTAGAGTGTACGGCCTTGGAGCCTGTCAGCGTTGTCCTGTGAACAGGAGCTGGAGGAGGAGGTATCTAGAGATGCTCCTTGCCACGTTAGATCAACCTCATGCTGGACTTCTGATTGTTGGTGCTTATCATAACGGGCTGGCTCACTGTAAAGGCATTGGTGCGATTTCAGCATCTGTCTCCATTCTGCAGTGAGAGGAAGGCGTGATTATCAAGTGAATTAAAATCCATTATTTTTCTCACAGATTCTAAGGGGGCCTGAAAGCGCAAGAGTATAAGCCCCCGCCACTCAGAGACGAGCGGAGTCAGTTGGATCTTTCCATCACAAGATTTGGTAAACTGAATGTTACCTTTAGTTTACCAGTTACACCGCACACAGAGAGCTTTATCTTGTACCTATCCTGAGGGTGTTTAATGAGCAAGCTTCGCTCTGTTTTTTCCCCATCCAACGTTCTAACCCAGAGAACATTATGGGATTATGATGAGGGAACATAAGTTTTCCTGTCTATCTTAAAGTTTTTGGGAACACATGAACTATTTGTCTAACCATTTTTGTTTTGCACTGAGAGTTTGTGATGGGATAATGCAGCATAAGCTCTCTGTAGTACCCACCTGTGCCCTGGGTGTATGTGACAGGACGGTGAATCTGTGGAATTCTCTGCCACAGAAGGTAGTTGAGGCCAGTTCGTTGGCCATATTTAAGAGGGAGTTGGATGTGGCCCTTGTGGCTGAAGGGATCAGGGGGTATGGAGAGAAGGCAGGTACAGGATACTGAGTTGGATGATCAGCCATGATCATATTGAATGGCGGTGCAGGCTCAAAGGGCCGAATGGCCTGCTCCTGCACCTAATTTCTATGTTTCTATGTTTCTATGTATAGACAGAGCTGTATTCATATCTGCCCTTTGCAGTGCCTGCCTAGAAAAGATCAGGTAAAGAATATAGCTCCTTCGTGAGTGAATGCAGTTACCGCTAATCTACATCTATCTTGAGTGTTTGATGCTGATGTTGGATGGGAGGAAGAAAACTTTGCACAGTACATCACTAACATCCTCCAATTTAGATTCATTGAGGGTCAGAGTCATGCAGCATGAAAACAGGCTCTTCCGCCCAACTTTCCCCCACCGACCAACATGCCCCATCTGCAGTTCCACCAACTTGCTTAGTTCAGTTTAGTATTGAGATACAGCGCGGAAACAGGCCCTTCAGCCCACCGAGTCCGTACCAAACCGCGATCCCTGTACACTAGCACTACCTTACACACTAGGGACAATTTACCAAAGTCAATTAACCGAGAAACTATACCTCTTTGGAATGTGGAAGGAAACCAGAGCACCCGGAGAAAACCCACATGGTCACGGGGAGATTGGACAAACTTCCCACAGACAACACCCGTAGTCAGGGTCAAACCTGCATTCTGGTGCTGTAAGATGACAACTCTACTGCTGCACCACCGTGAGTTTGGCCCACATCCATCTAAACCTATCTTATCCATGTACCTGTCCAAATGTTTTTTTAATGTTGATGAGCAGAGTTTATTATAGATGAACCCTTGTCCAGGATTCCACACCTGTTTTTTCCATCCTTTTTTTTTTCCTAGGTTTGGGGCAGATATTCCTAAGCCTCATTTTCTTGAAGTTTGGTGATGAGGAAGGAGGGCTCATCTCCTCTGCATTACTCTGCCCCGCTTCCTCTGGACTTGTCGACTCCTCTCCATTTAAGCAGCATTCTGTCAGAGAAACATCAGCACGGTTATTGGTTTAAAGGAATGTCAGGTGAAAAACCTGCATTTACATTGCACCTTTCGCATGCAAAAATGTCACAAGGAGTTTCACAAATGTTTCGAACGCAGGGAGAGGGAGAAAGGCGACTAGGCTGAAGGAGGTTGGTACAGAAGAGATGAAAGTGAAGAGATCACAGTGAAGAAAGCCAATGGCATGTTGGCCTTTATAACAAGAGGAGTCGAGTATAGGAGCAAAGAGGTCCTTCTGCAGTTGTACAGAGCCCAAGTGAGACCACACCTGGAGTATTGTGTGCAGTTTTGGTCCCCTAATTTGAGGAAGGACATTCTTGCTATTGAGGGAGTGCAGCGTAGGTTTACAAGGTTAATTCCCGGGATGGTGGGACTGTCATATGCTGAGAAAATGGAGCGGCTGGGCTTGTACACTCTGGAATTTAGAAGGATGAGAGGGGATCTTATTGAAACATATAAGATTGTTAAGGGTTTGGACACGCTAGAGGCAGGAAACATGTTCCTGATGTTGGGGAATCCAGAACCAGGGGCCACAGTTTAAGAATAAGGGGCAAGCCATTTAGAACAGAGACGAGGAAACACTTTTTCCTCACAGAGAGTTGTGAGTCTGTGGAGTTCTCTGCCTCAGAGGACGGTGGAGGCCGGTTCTCAGGATGCTTTCAAGAGAGAGCTTGATAGGGCTCTTAAAGCTAGCGGAGTCAGGGGATATGGGGGAGAATGCAGGAACGGGGTACTGATTGGGGATGATCAGCCATGATCACATTGAATGGCGGTGCTGGCTCAAAGAGCGAAATGGCCTCCTCCTGCACCTATTGTCTAAATCACAAATAAGATTATTTAAAAAATTACAAATATATTGTGAGATGAAACAAGACTATCTGACCCATCACAGCTCACCAACCGTTGGAGTCATTGAGCACGGAAACAGGCCCTTCAGCCCATGCTAACCTAGATGCCCTATCAGCTAGTCTCAGCCGCCCCCCATTTGGCCCAAACACCTCTAAATCCTTCCAATCCACGTACCTGAACAAAAAGGTCAGTGCGCATTACATATTGAAATTTAAATCAGCAAAATAGTCTTGTCAGCGAGTCAGGTACAGACACCGGTGGACATTTTGGACCATGATCTTAATTTAAAGATGGGAAAATCAATTAGATTTTAAAATATTTCCATCAAAAAGAACAGAAGCCAAAGTTGGATTTTTTCCCACACTGGGATGAGATATATTGCCTTATCATTCAAGCAGCAATTCATGGATGATGGGGGCTGCCCTTAACTAAAAACAAATGAAGAGTATCCCAAATTGCTTGTGCAAGTACCAAAATTCTCAAGGGCACCTTGGGATTCATAATCTCAGAATTCTAACTTCCCAATTTATTGATGAGCAGACGTTCGTAAGCCTGGAACAAAATAGGGAGCCTGGAACAAGAACAACCACCAAGCCATGAGCACAGGTGATAGCACAGGTGTTTGAGGTGACTCGCGGTTTTGTTGTAGACCATAAAGGTGCTACTTCAGTGGAAATTTCAAGTCCTTACCATTTTCATCGACCTCCACAGAATTATTCTTTAGCAGGGATTTAGCATTGCTGATGTGCCTGTTAAGAAATGCAATGTAACGCAAAACCTGGTTGAGAACCTCCTTCTGTAAAAGAGAAGAGAACCTGCATGGATACAGTACTTCAGAAACTCTACAAGCTTTGCCATACAATTAGGGGCATTAGCTACAAGGAGAGATTGAACAAACTTGGGTGGACACAGAATGCTGGAGTAACACAGCAGGTGAGGCAGCATCTCTGAATGAACAAGTTTTTTGGCAAAGTATTCACATACAAGGAATTTGCCTTCGTGCTCCGCCCGCAAGTGATAACATGACATACAGTGACAGTTAGGAATGACACATAAAACATTAAAAATAAAACATTATTAATTGAACATGCAAATTAAATAATTCTATGGAGAGAAGGAATGGGCGACGTTTCGGGTCGAGACCCTTCTTCAGACTTGAAGAAACTAGCATAGTTCTCTCTGAAACGCTGGAGGTGGAGGGGAGACCTATCAGTACATAAAATGATGAGAGCCATAGACAAGATAAACAGTCAGAACCATTTTTCCTGGGTGGAAATGTCAAAGACTAGAGGACGTAGCTTTAAGGCAAGAGGGGCAAAGTTTAAAGGAAATGTGAAGGGTAAAGGGGCTGTCCCACTGCACCGACCTAATCCGCGAGTTCACAAAAGTTTTCCCTCGACTCATACTCGCAGCATGGTCAACACTAGGTCCTAGGAGGTCTTTGTAACTCTCCTTCATGTTCGAGAGTAGTCTCCGTGTACTCGAGGCCTCAGCTAAGTCGTGGTGTATTTTGTAACATGCTGAAAAATGCCCGCGAGTAAAATAAAGGTCGTCATGGGAAAAAAATCAATATTTTTTTTACTCGTAAGTTTAGTCGAAGTAGGTATGTTATTCATAGGTAATCGAGAGCAGTCGAAGGTAATCAAAGGTAGTCTTCAACATAGTCGAAGGAGGTCTTCAACGTGACATTTTCTCCAAACTCTCCTAAACTCTCCTAAACTCGCCAATTAGGTCGCCGCAGTGGGACAGCCCCTTAAGGTTTTTTTCCCCCGCACAGAGGATGGTGGGGGCCTCGAATGTGCAGTCAGGGGTGGAGGCAGATACAACAGTGGCATTCAAGAGACATTTAGACAGGCATGTGGATATGCAGGGAATGGAGGGAAATGGATCACGTGCAGCAGATGAAATTGGTTTAACTTGACATTATGATCAGCACAGACATTGTGGGCCGAAGGGCCTGTTCCTGTGCCGTACTGTTCTAGGGTAATTCACAGCCAATTAAATATTTCTGAAGTGTAATTCCAGTTGCCCAGCAGTCGAACAACTAAAGATTCCACAAACAAACTATGAGGTTTGGTTGATGAATCTCCATTCTGTTGAACACTTGATAGCCTGGAGTGTAGGAGGCTGAATGGTGGCCCATTAATGTTTGATACAATTATGGGGGGACAGATAGGATGGATCGTAAGATGGGGCTGTCTAGACAGCTTCAGCTTAAGGTGAGGATGTCTAGACAGCTTAAGGTGAGAGGCGAGAAGTTTACAGGGGACCCGAGGGCGAATTTTCTCTTTTTTTTTCCCACACAGGTAGTTGGAGTCGGGAAACTCAAGCTGCCTGAGGTGGTGGAACCTGATACTCTCTCAACATTTCAGCAGGATCCAGGATCTTGCATTACCAAGGCATAGAAAGTTAGGGACCTAATGTGTGGAAAATAGGGTTAGTGTAGATGGGTCATGATCATCAATCATCTCCTTGTCCTTGATAGTTGGGCTGGTCCTCATGTCCCTCCAGGGAGGCATCAGTGCCAGACATCTTTTAACCTGGGGAGACTGGTGTATGGACAGCCACCACACGGTCCTTGACAGACAAGCCCAGCTCCAAAGGCATGGACTCCATGATGGTTGGGAATCTCTCCCTGATGCAGCCTCCTTCTGCCTTCTCAGAGGACCACCTACAGGCCAGCCACCATCCTCCGCTTGTTTGACCATCGAGGTCTTCTTCTTGGGAACCTTCCCCCAACCTCCCAACTATGGGCAACCCTGTCAGGAACTTTGCTCCAGGTAGATTAGATCCGAGGATATTAAGCAACCGCAAAATTCTGCACTACGACATGGTGTTGACCCTTGGAGATATGATGGGCAGCCAGGGTATGATGGACCAACAACTCTGTATAGCTCTATCACTCTATGGATGGTGAAAGCCAATGTCCTCACATTATGGGATGGTCAATAGATAGAATTTGGCTCAATGTCTTACATGGAAGACAGTACATCCAACTCCCTGGGCGTTTAATGTCAAGGGTTGAATGTTGATTTCTCTCCAAGGGGCTTCATAAGGTCATAAGTGATAGTAGCAGAATAAGGCCATTCAGCCCATCAAGACTACTCCGCCATTCAATCATGGCTAATCTATCTCTCCCTCCGAACCCCATTCTCCTGCCTTGTACCCATAACCCCCGTACTAATCAAGGATCTATCTAGTTCTACCTTAAATATATCCTCCACAGCATTCTGTGGCAATGAATTCCACAGATTCACCACCCTCCTGACTAAATAAATCCCTCCTCATATTCCGATTTGAACTCACTAGTGGAATTCTGATTTCTCTGCTTGGGGCTTGAAGCCATGACCTTTGGGCAAGAGGGGAAGAATGCTTTTAGTAAGCCATTGTTGGAAATGGGGTGGCGACAATGTATTTAACAACGACAACACTCCCTTTAACAGCTATAGCACTTCCACTGTATAACTAAGAATGCAGAAAGCTGAAATAAGAACTGAAAATGCTGATGCTACACAACATTTGATAAGGGGTAGTAGGCACATTCTGGGTGGAGAAAGGGTCAACATAGAGTGGAACTGATAACAAGATGCTCATCAATTCCCCAACTAGCACTATTGCCATGTTCCCGTTTCCATTTGCTCTGATATGTTATGGCTGATATGCAGAAACAACAATGTCACAAGAAAGGGCGGTGATAGTTATCCTGCTCCCATCCTCATTTTTTGGCTTTGGAATAGAATTTTGACATGCCAAAAGTCCCTTAACGTTAGGTAGAACAGTGCCAGGTGCTTTTTCACATTCTACTGCCCAAAGCTCAGAAAAGCACAGCAAAGATTCCATTTCCCCACTCATCACTGAGTGCAATGTCATTCAGCATCAAACTAGGGGCTGATTTGTGTTTTTCACCAATCTTAACCACATTGCATATAAGTAAGACAGAGAATACTGGGCTGAATTTCCATTAAGGACATTAAGACGAAACAATTGTGAATGCTATCCAAGCATCACCCTCTGACCACTTGTGGCTTATTGGGGTTGCTAGTGTGACTATATCCATGAATATGAAGTGAGTAATGGATGCCTGTGCATGTGTTCTCAATACTCATTCTCATGATATATACACATATATCCGAGTGTTTGCCAGCAGAATGATGGAGAGACCATTGGTGAATATGTTTTCATTCATTGCTTACTCATTGGCAGCAAGTGCGCTCCTTAAATACATAATGTTAAACACAATGGATGTTATTGTGTTAAGGTGTGTAGGAAGGAACTGCAGATGCTAGTTTAAACCATAGATAGCCACAAAACGCTGGAGCAACTCAGCAGTTACTGGATAGGCACAAAACACTGGAGTAAATCAGCAGGACAGGCAGCATATCAGTCTGAAGAAGGGTCTCAACCCAAAACATCACCCATTCCTTCTCTCCAGAGATGCTGCCTGTCCCCTGGGTTACTCTAGCATTTTGTGTCTATTGTGCTAAGATATTATGTCTAGTTTTTATTGAAACTGGCTAATTTGGCTAAAATGCCCGAGGAACAACATTTTGGCCAAATATGGCTAAAATGGTGTCACTAAGATTTCAATGTGATCAGTTCTATTGGATATTCCCCCATACCACCCCTGGCATCCTACACATTAACACTACCCTCACTGGCACATACCATTCTCCATTTTCTATACGACCCAGCTCCAGTTTGCACTCAGCACAAGTACAATGAACCAGGTATTCCCCTGCATTTTATCATGTTATGACAATGAATATTAATGGAAAACAAGTAGACAATGAAACAATTTCATTCAACCAAATTAGAACTAATCTGCATCTTCATTGCATTTGATCGCCTCAAAGCCCTGTCCCACGGTACGAGTTCACTCCAAGAGTTCTCCCGAGTTTGCCCTGATTTGAACTCGGAGATTTACGGTAATGGCCACTCGTCGGTACTCGGGGCTCTCGCGGACATTTTTCAACATGTTGAAAAATCTTCACGAGTCTTCCCGTGCTAACCTGGCGTTAGCGAGTCTTCCCGAGTACCTGCCGTTAGCGGTCCGAGCCCCTAAGAGACGTCCCCGAGCTCCGACATACCCGCTACATTCATTCGCCGTGTTTACCAATAGTTTGATTATTATTTTTTTAACTCGGGAGAGCTCTTGGAATGAACTCGTACCGTGGGACAGGGCTATTAGTCCTACCAGGCTTGATGGGACTAAAGGAATATTTAAGTAGAGCTTCGGTTAACGCAAGCTGAAACTTTATAAGCTGACTACTTTTTAAATACCTTTAGTCATTTTAAACATCCCAATTAGATCATCGGTCTATCTCCTGTTCCCCACGAATCCAAGTTTACCCTATGTGACTATTCTTCATTATTTAAACCTTTTAGCACCAGTGCCATTGTGGTGAATCTCTGTTGCAACTTTCCCAAGGCCTTCTGGAGGCGTGACAACCAGAGCTAAGTGGCTCAGATTCAGTGCAGACAAAGTGCTGGAGAAACTCAGCGGGTGCGGCTGAGTTTCTCCAGCACTTTTGTCTACCTTCGATTTTCCAGCATCTGCAGTTCCTTCTTAAACAGTTTCAGTGCATGCCCTCTTACCCGAGCTTCACCATACTTCAGAATAACTGCACCACACTTTATATCACCCCCTCTCAAGATAAAAGGCCAACAATTAATGAGCATATTAAATTCTGTTTTGTACCTGTCCACATTTTGCCTCCATGATTAATTGCCAAGGACCGGAGGCAATTTCACCCTTTGCTCAGCCTTGTGTAGGGAGAAATATTATTGAACAGCTAACACTGATGACAGGAAGATTAGAGAGGGGGTTAGAATTTGCTGTGTTTTCTTTACCGAGCAGGTGGAGGGAGGGGGGGTGGGGGGTGGGAGGGGGGTGGGGGGAAAGGGGTTGGTTCCTGTACCTTTGTGAGACGCTTTTCCCGTTTCTGAGGCGGCACTGGCAAGATGGCAGCCAACTCCCGCAGCGAGTTGACATTGCTGCGATACTGCTCCCTGGGGAGAGACCACATAATATGTTCCTGAGAGGACAGAGAGTCGATAGCGAGAAGTATAATGGAATGGGTGGTTAGAAAAAAAAACAAGTAGCAATGAGTGAGATGATGAAAAGACAGGTGCGTGTGTCTGTGTTTACGTTTGGCCCACGAAGTCCATGGCAAATATGATGCCAGTTTAAACTAATCTCTTCTGCCTGCACATGTTGCATATGCCTGCTTTTCTTCATATCCATGTACCCATCCAAAAGGGATTTAAATGCCACTATCGCATCTGCCCCACTGCCACCCCAGGCAACACTATCCAGACATTCACCATTCTCAATGCAAAATTTTAAAAACACTTGCCCCGCACATCATCTTTGAACTTTAACCCTCGCAACCCTCACCTATGCCCTCTAGATTTTGACATTTCCATCCTGGAATAAAGGATCTGACTAAATAGCCCAACAATGCCTCTCATAATGTTATAAACCCGTCAGATCTCCCCTCAGTCTATGGTGCTCCGGAGAAAATCAATCCAGGTTTGTCCAACCTCATCCTTATAGCCAATGCCACACAGACAGCACCTCTCCAGAGATGCTACCTGTCCCGCTGGTTTACTCCAGCATTTTGTCTATCTTCTCCCTAAAGCCAATCCTCTTTAATCCAAGCAGCACAAATACTTCTTGCGTTTAAGTGAATGCCAGCCACAGGGATGACCCACTGGAAACTCGTGGGGTATGGCAACTGTCCATTAGGTGCTGATGGGTGAGAATCCTCGCTGGAAGGCATGCACGGGAAATTCACAGGGGGCAATATTAACACAATACGTCCCTTGGGAGAAACTCCATATTGGCAGAAAATTTGACCCCTCCACTGATGTGCTGCTAGAACAGGGAAGAGCACTTACAGCAAGCTCAAAAAGTTCATAGTTCTGCATTCCGCAAATTAATAATTATCATTCAAATTGGAGTTAGTTATTATTGCCTATTTGAGTCGGTTTGTTTGAGACCTTGGAGCACCATCTATTGGCCAAGTGCAGCAAGTATTTTCAATTCAGAGATTTACATTTGTACAGAAAATGATTGAAACATGCTGTGTGGAAACATGCCCTTTGGCGCACCGTCCACACTGACCATGGATCACCCATTCACACTAACTCTTTGTTATCCCATTTTCACATCCACTCCCTACATTCTAAGGGCATTTTCACAGAGGCCAATTAACCTGCAAATCGGCGCGTCCTCGGGACGTGGGAGGAAACCAGAGCACCCGAAGGAAACACACCCAGTCACGGGGAGAACGTGCAAACTCTACAGAGACAGTACTCGAGGTCAGGATTAAGCCCGGCAGCAACTTGTCTTAACCATGGAGCTGTGAGAATGTGGAAGCTTGAGAGAGAAATGAATAGAATATACAGATAGGTTGAAATAAAATACAGCAGCAACATTAACATAGACCAGTTCGACACTTTGGATCATTTACTGGTTTATAATTGCCATATCGTACATGAGCATCATTATTGTCAATTCTTTGCAGAATTATCCCAATTAAACAATACTTGCAGTTACACTAAAGACACATCTCTTCGTTGGGGAGGTGGTGGAACATTACCGATTGTAAGATGGACACATTACTTTAATGTACTCAATAACCTTAAACAGTTAAAGTTGGACTGCCCTGCAAATGCTACACACAGAAATACTGTTTGATGCCACCACTCTCATATCCTAACAAAGGGCAGCATCAGCTTCCTAAATGCTATCATTGCACCATACAACAAGCTATTCCATGGACTCCTGTGGCCATAACGACCAGACAAAGATCATTGCAGTTTAAATGTAGTCTTTGTTCCACTGCCTTTGTGTTTATTTTAAAACTGGTAAACAGCATGACAAAAATACCTAGTAGGGCAGGCAATGTCTTTCGAAGGACTCTCAATTGCTTTCATCTGCGATCACTTCCAGGCTAGAAGTTTACAGTTAAGACACTGATATTACTTTTGGAGTCCCAACACAGGCTAAATGTTACCAAACTTCTTTTGGTATGCACCATTGCAGAAAAATTAGAGCTCTCTCTCTCTCTCTCTCTCGGCCCAAATATGCATTCTCCACTGATTAAGATCCCAAACACTTTTACCATTGTGCCCCGTTCTAAATGACCAGCATCCTCTTGGGAGAGAGCATGTCTACCACCATTTTGAAAAGGTGACATTTAATCTCAATGGAATGCACCTCAGCACTTTTTATGTTATTGTGCCAAACTCCACCATGTTTGTGTTTATGCAATAGGCTTGTAGACATTATCCTATATTTTTAATCTTGTAAGTTGCTGGGAAAGCTCTGTATCTTCATATGACTTTTAGATGTTGTATAGTATTTTCATATGACTTGTATTACAGATGAATGTTGCAATGTTTTCAGCAACACATTAGCTTTGAGAAAATGTTGTCTTGCCTCTCAGCTCGTTGTGAGTTTTATATAATATCTATATTTGTATTCCCATTATACTTATCATAGTAGAATGCATGTCCACATTTGATAAAATCACAGACAATTAATTCCAGTATGTAAAGTCCCCTTCTATGCTTATTAATTGGTATTACCAGTGAAATAGAAGAAAGGTTAGTGGGGAAATGGACCAAATGGCTTCTTTCTATGTTGCAAGGAAATATGAATATGGAAATATGGAAGTTTTCCAGCCCAGAAACAGAACAATTAATATATGGACTTCGATTCCACAAGTAAAATAATTGTTGCCGATTATTTTTTTTTTTTAAACGGGATATTCAGGAGATACATTGTTGGATTCTTCATTTACCAAGCCACAGCTAATGGTCCTTACCTGCTCAAAATTGTGCCTTTTTATTTCAGATTTTCAGCATCTGCAATGTTTTGCTTTTCTCTTACTTTAGAGCTGCACATGGAAATTGTTTTTATTATTATCCCAAATTTTGAGGCAAACTGCAGTTGTCGGGGCAAATCCTCCATGTCATATTTTGCTTGTTGGTTCTCACATTAATAAACAGATCATTTTCACACACCTTCCAGCAAGTTTCAGTTTATTTATTTTACCTTTGCTTTCGACGATGCTGCAGTGGAGATAGTTTAATTTTCTGGCTGTCTGGAGTTAAAAGTTCTTTATAATTCACAGTCAGAATATCTCTCCTTGATGGGATCTCCACATTTTGCTCAAAACTCCAATCCTGCAGTAAAATAGGAAACAAAATAGTTCTTTACAAGTAGCAATAATAAAAGTAGGAATCATAGTTTTAAGATCCACCGATAGCTGCACTAATAGAGAGAAGACTCTTAAGGGGTTGTCCCATTTGGGCGACCTAATCCGCGAGTTCTGGCGAGTTTGCCCTCGACTCACACTCGCAGCATGGTCGACACGAGGTCGTAGGAGGGCTTCGTAACTCTCCTTCATGCTCGAGAGTGGTCTCCGCGTACTTGAGGCCTCAGCTAGGTCGTGGTGTTTTTTTTTCAATATGTTAAAAAATGCCCGAGAGTAAAAAAAATAGGTCGCCATGGAAAAAATCGACACTTTTTTTTACTCGTAGGTTTAGTCGTAGTAGGTCGTCATGTTATTCGTAGGTAATCGAGGGAGGTCGAAGGTAGTCGTAAATAGTCTTCATCATAGTCGAAGGGAGGTCGCCTTCACTCTCCACTATTCGACGTCCAATTTTCCCGAAATTAGTCGTAGCTGGTCGAGGCTGGTCTTCAACATAATCGAAGGAGGTCTTCTACATGTCATTTTTTCAAACTCTTCTAAACTTGCCAATTAGGTCGCCCAAGTGGGACAGCCCCTTTAGGGGAAGCAATACAAATACATGATAATGCTGGCAAACAGCATCAAGCTTGTAAGACCACCAAATGAGAGGCAATGGCTTTACAGCGAAAAGTCATGCAAACCAGAAAGGTCTCAGGTTTGGATGGTAGATGTTCAGACAGGCAGCTCACCACTACCTTCTCAAGGGCAATTGTGGATAAAGGGCATGGACTGGCCTAGTCTTTAATGTACATATCCCATTAAAGAATGTAACAGTGGAGGTAGGTTCCACAGATTTGTAGATCTGAGAAATTTCCACAAGGACTGCTTTTATATAAAAAGCTGAAGTAGACTACCTTCATAATTATACCACACCACGCCAGATTTGGCAGTACAGCAAGTCAAAGAAATCACTGACTTTTGAGATTATCCCTCTTCTATCCCACAATAGGATCTGTATACAGTAGCAAAGGTTTTGATTGAAAGCATCCAGGTTTGGAGTAAGAGACAATTTTATTACTCTGAATATAATTATGTAGGGGAGAGTGGCAAGATGTCCTTACCTCCACTTCACGTTTAACTTGAATTAAGGAGGACATTATTCTCAAAACCATTCCTTTCTTTCTCATTAAAGATCCTGTAAAGATAAAATAAAGTTCAGTCAATAGAAAATATGTGCAGGAGTAGGCCATTCGGCCCTTCGAGCCAGCACCGCCATTCAATGTGGTCTTGGCTGATCATCCACAATCAGTACCCCGTTCCTGCCTTCTCCCCATATCCCCTGACTCCGCTATTTTAAGAGCCCTATCTAGCTCTCTCTTGAAAGCATCCAGAGAACCTGCCTCCACCGCCCTCTGAGGCAGAGAATTCCACAGATTCATCACTCTGTGAGAAAAAGTGTTTCCTCGTCTCCGTTCTAATTGGCTTACCCCTTATTCTTAAATTGTGGCCCCTGGTTCTGGGACTCCCCCAACATCGGGAACATGTTTCCTGCCTCTAGCGTGTCCAAGCCCTTAATAATCTGTCTTTCTCATCCCTCCTTCTCTGTTTACTTTGCTTTCTATGCATTTAGTCACGATAAAAAAATGGGTCAACTCATCCTTGGGATTAGGTGTTGGCTGTGCAACTCCTGGAGTCAGCTCTGCTGTTCAATTGTACCACAGATACTCTGGGTGAGTGCACGCCCAACACTGTTCAAGAAGTTTAATACTATTAAGGAAAATTAAGCAGATCACCCCTTAATCTACAATTCAGTCTTGCCCCATGGTTCAGAATATGGTAGAATGCTAAAGATTCTCAGAATTACACAACACAGAAAAAGCCCCTTTATTCTGCTTTTGTGAACTATTCCTATTTACCACCACGTGGTTTGAAGCCTCCTCTGTCTTGGCATTTAAGTACTTATCCAGATACTTTTCTAAAGATGAGTGTCTCTACCACCACCTTCCAACCCCTCAAATGAAACTAGTTTCCTTTTTTTTTTTTCAACTTCCCTCTCGTTGACAAAGTGCTTTTTCTCAGATCCCCTTCAAACCTCTTATCCTAAACCTGTGGACTCGAGTTTTAGATTGTTCCATTATGAAAAATAAAAGTTACCCAGCACATTTTTAGATTAGTTTAGCTTTAGATACAACGTGAAAACAGGCCCTTCAGCACAGAATTATTAATCACTCTTTCACACTAATTTTATGTACAGTATCCTTCTTTCTCACCCACACCCGACATACTAGGGGACAATGTACAGAGACCAATTAATCTACAATCCCGAGTGTCTTTGGGATGTCAGAGGAAACCCACATGGTCACAGGAAGAACGTGCAAAATCCATACAAAGAGCACCGGAGGCCAGGATCGAACCTGGGTCTCTGGCACTGGGAGGCAGCAACTCTACCAGCCACACTAGTTTGCTGCCCTTGTAATTATTTTAACATCTATATCAGTTGCCTTCTTAGTTTAGGAATAAAGTAATCCCTTACTGAACATCCCGCGGTCTAGGCATAAGCTCAGGGGCGACCGTGCCTTTGCGGTTGCAGCTCCTAGATTATGGAACAGCATCCCTCTTCCCATCAGAACTGCCCCCTCCATCGACTCTTTTAAGTCGAGACTTAAAACTCATCTTTACTCTCAAGCCTTTCTTGACGTCCTCTGAGGGAGGGCTATATTGTATGTATTTATGTATGTACTTAATCTTTGAACCAATGTTGTATAACGTTAGTACCTCCACCAATGTAAAGCACTTTGGTCAACGAGAGTTGTTTTTTAAATGTGCTCTAGAAATAAAAGTGACTTGACTTTTGTCTGAAGTCAGAAGAACGGTCTTAACCCAAAACGTCACCCATTCCTTCTCTCCAGAGATGCTGCCTGTCCCGTGCCTTACTTCAGCATTTTGTCTACCTCCTTTAAACTTTGCCTCTCACATCTTAAAGCAATACTCACTAGTCTTTGACATTTGAGCATTTTAAACTGAAATGGTTCTCCAATATGTTACCATCTTAAAAAATCCCAATCAAATCACCCCACAGGTATCGGCATTCCAATCCATTGTACTGTAATGTATCCAACCCATTGCATTCCAGCTGATGTCTACACACGGATTGTTTCCTCCGACAGATTCTAGAATCAGGGCCATCACACAGAGTTCCGCACTCCTTGCCATGAGCATCAAGCCAGACACTAAAAACTGCAGAAGTTGGAATCTTGAGCAAAACACAAAGTGCTGGAAGAACACAGGTTAGGTAGCTTCTAACATCTAGATGGGACAGGCAACATTTCTGGTCAAGACCCATCTTGAAGATACCAATATGCATATCACAATGAAGTTGCCTTAAGGTCATTAGTGATGGGAGTAGAATTAAGCCATTCGCCCATCAAGTCTACTCCGCCACTCAATCTTGGCTGATCTATCTCTCCCTCCTAACCCTACTATCCTGCCTTCTCCCCATAACCCAATACTCATACTGATCAAGAATCTATCTAAGAGATGCTGCCTGTCCCACTGAGTCACTCCAGCATTTTGTGTCTTTTTTCCCCAGCTGTTAACCTCACATTGACCTCCATTACTAATTTAACCCAATGAAACACCTCCAGCAGCTAAGAGCAAGTCATGGCTTTATTACATATTACAAAGCTATTTTCTGCAATGGATAGAACAATAAATATATTCCATTTACGAAGACTACATGTCAAACTGTTCTTCGCCCTTCCCTCACCAGCCCCCCCTTCGGCCCTACTAGCCCTGCCAGCCCCCCCTCATCTTGCCCCCATTCCAGCCCCCCTCTTGCCCCCAGCCCCCCTCCTTTGCCCTCCAGCCCCCCTCCCTTCCCTTCCAGCCCCCCCCTCTCTCTTGCCCTTCCAGCCCCCCTCCCTTGCCCTTCCAGCCCCCCCCTCTTGCCCTTCCAGCCCCCCCCTTCTCTTGCCCTTCCACCCCCCTCTCCTCCTTGCCCTTCCAGCCCCCCCTCCACCCCCCCCCTTGCCCTTCCAGCCCCCCCCCCCTCCCTTGCCCTTCCAGCCCCCCCCCCTCCCTTGCCCTTCCAGCCCCCCCCTCCCTTGCCCTTCCAGACCCCCCCCTCCCTTGCCCTTCCAGCCACCCCCCCTCCCTTGCCCTTCCAGCCCCCCCCCCCTCCCTTGCCCTTCCAGCCCCCCCCCTCCCTTGCCCTTCCAGCCCCCCCAGCCCCCCCTCCCTTGCCCTTCCAGCCCCCCCCCTCCCTTGCCCTTCCAGCCCCCCCTCTCTTGCCCCCCCCCCCTCCCTTGCCCTTCCAGCCCCCCCCTCCCTTGCCCTTCCAGCCCCCCCCCTCCCTTGCCCTTCCAGCCCCCCCCCCCCCCTCCCTTGCCCTTCCAGCCCCCCCTCTCTTGCCCTTCCAGCCCCCCCCCCCCTGCCCCCCCTCCCTTGCCCTTCCAGCCCCCCCTCCCTTGCCCTTCCCCCCCCCTCCCTTGCCCTTCCAGCCCCTCCCGCCCTTCCATCCCCCCCCCCTCCCTTGCCCTTCCAGCCCCCCCCCTCCCTTGCCCTTCCAGCCCCCCCCCTCCCTTGCCCTTCCAGCCCCCCCTCCTTGCCCTTCCAGCCCCCCCCCCCCTCCCTTGCCCTTCCAGCCCCCCCCCCCCCCTCCCTTGCCCTTCCAGCCCCCCCCTCCCTTGCCCTTCCAGCCCCCCCTCCCTTGCCCTTCCAGCCCCCCCCCCCCCCTCCCTTGCCCTTCCAGCCCCCCCTCCCTTGCCCTTCCACCCCCCCCCCCCCCCCCCCCTTGCCCTTCCAGCCCCCCCCCCCCTCCCTTGCCCTTCCAGCCCCCCCCTCTTGCCCTTCCAGCCCCCCCCCCCTCCCTTGCCCTTCCAGCCCCCCCCCCTCCCTGCCCTTCCAGCCCCCCCCTCCCTTGCCCTTCCAGCCCCCCCCTCCCTTGCCCTTTCCAGCCCCCCCTCCCTTGCCCTTCCAGCCCCCCCCTCCCTTGCCCTTCCAGCCCCCCCTCCCTTGCCCTTCCAGCCCCCCCACTCTTGCTCCCCCCCCCCCCTTGCCCTGCCCCCCCCTTGCCCCCCTCTCTTCCCCCTTGCCCACCCCCCCTGCCCTTCTCTTCCCCATTGCCCATGGTTCCCCTTGCCCCCCTCCCCTTCCCTTGCCCCCCCTCCCTTGCCCCCCCTACTGCCCCCCCCCTACTGCCCCCCCCCCCTTGCCCCCCAGCCCTCTTGCCCCCCCCCTTGCCCCCCTCGCCCCCCTTGCTCCCCTTGCCCCCCTTGCCCTCCTGCCCCCCCCCCTTGCCCCCCCTTGCCCCCCCCCCCCCCCCCTTGCCCCCTCCCCTCCTCCCCTTGCCCCCCCCCCTCCTCCCTTGCCCCCCCCTACCTCAGCTCCCTCTTTGACAGTGCGCCCCATTTAAAAGGCGGGCCACGTGACCCACTCCCCCCTCCCGCCCCGCCCCGCCCGAGGCTCGGTCACGTGCTCCACCCACCCGGTCCCCGGGCTGCGCATGCGCGCCGCCCTCCCGCCGCCGCCGCGGGCCGTTGGGTTTCGAACCGCCCCCCGGCCGCCTGCCATTGGCTCACTGTTGCTAGGCGGAGGGGGGGGCAGGCCGCGGGCGGGAGAAGCAGCAGTCCCCTCACACCACCCAGTGGGTGGTGTCCCGTGTGGATGTGGGGTGCTGCCGCTGCCGCTGCTGGAGGAGCTTAACCTGCTGCTAAACTTCCCCCTTCCCTCCAGAAACCACTCAAGTTAAGACAAGAGAGTTTATTGTCATGTGTCTCTGATGGACAATTAAATTCTTTTTCCCTGTAATAATATTTTTATTAGAAGTAATCCATCATAACAACGGTATAACAACTTTTCAAATACACAACCAACTTATTTCAAAAAGTATACGACTGTTTACGAATAATTCTTATAAACTTCTATTTTTTAGAAAGTAGAAAAAGAAAAGAATAGATTTTAATCAATATGAATAGTGATTAAATAATAATTTTGATTATAGAGAGAGAGAAAGAGAAGAGAGAAAAAAAATATATGTATATATTCTTGTAATATATATTTAATTAAAACAAAGTATTGTGTATATATATATATATATATATATATAAAAAAAAGAGATTATAGTATACATCTTAATAGTGAATAACACAATTTCAAATAGCGATATCAATAGAGACATGTATACAAATAAAACAAAAAACAGAGAGTTGTTTTCATCAAATCCTGCCGGGTATCCATTGAGTTGTGATGCCAAGAACAGCTACCCCTTCAAATATTCTGTAGGACAATGAAATTCTTGCTTTGCTTCAGCACAACAGAACATAGTAGGCATTCACACGGTTATATACACATTCCTTGAAACTCTGTGTTAAAAATATCCAGCCTCAAATAACTTTATCTAACTTTTTTCTCTTAACTTTTTTCTCCTAACTGTTAAGGATACTGAGTTGGATGATCAGCCATGATCATATTGAATGGCAGTGCAGGCTCGAAGGGCCGAATGGCCTACTCCTGCACCTATTTTCTATGTTTCTATCTAAGCTCTATCTAACTCTCTTTTGAATTAGTTAGAGCATTCAAAACAGAGTAAGATAGAGCTCTGAGGACTAAATACAAAATGCTGGAGTAACACAGCGGGTCGGGCAGCATCTCTGGAGAGAAAGAAGGAATGGGTTAAGTTTTCAGTTTGAGGCAATTAGGTCTCCCATTCCTTCTCTCCAGAGATGCTGCCTGTCCCGCTGTGTTACTCCAGCTTTTTGTGTCTGTCTTCGGTATGAACCAGCATCTGCATGTCGAGACCCTTCTTCAGACTCTTAGGGCCAGCAGAATCAAGGCTTATGGGGAGAAGGAAGGAAAGGGGTACTGATTGTGGATGATCAGCCGTGATCACATTGAATGGCTCGAAGGGCCAAATGCCGACTCCTGTACCTTTTGTCTATGTATCTATGCATCTAACTGTCCCTGAATCTGGAGGTGTGCGTTTTCACACTTCTGTACCTTTTGCCCGATGGGGGAGAGGAGGGAGTTACCAGATGATCCAGCAGGCCAGAGCGAAAGTGTTCGTGTAAATGGTTGCCCTGTCTCCGCTCAGTCTCAGCAATGTAAAGGAGGCCACATTTAAGGCGGTGTTCCTTGACATATGGCATGTTTCTAATCCAGCTTGGGGTAGGGGGGGGGGGGGGGGGGGGGGGGGGGGGTGCAGATGTGACCTGAACCCTTTAAGTCTACTTTTGTTAAATTTTGTTAAATGTGAGATAGACACAAAAAGCTGGAGTAACTCAGCAGGTCAGACAGCATCTCTGGATCAAAGGAATAGGTTACCTATTCAAGACTCTTCTTCAGACTCAAATAACTGAAACTCTTAAAAAATCAAGATAGCTTTTTCTCAAATCTGATCTTGGTGATTTTCAGAACAGCAATAAAATAATTATTTGCCACAGACGGCTGTGGAGGCCAAGTCAGTGGATATTTTTAAGGCAGAGATAGATAGATTCTTAATTAGTACAGAGTTTAAGGGGAGAAGGAAGGAGAATGGGGTTAGGAGGGAGAGATAGATCAACCATGATTGAATGGAGGAGTAGACTTGATGGGCCGAATGGTCTAATTCTGCTCCTATTACGACCTTATGATGTGAGTGTAGGAAGGAACTGCAGATGCTGGTTAACACTGAAGACAGACACAAAATGCTGGAGTAACTCAGCACGACAGGCAGCATCTCTGGAGAAAAAGATTAGGTGACGTTCCGGGCTGAGACCCTTCAGACTGAGAGTCATAGGAGAGGGAAACTCGAGATGTGGAAGGGTAAGGTGTGAAAACGACAGATTTTTTGTGTCTATCTTTGGTTTAAACCATCACCTGCCGTTCCTTCCTGCACAGATCAAAGCAGATGATTATCAAGGAGATGTAGATTGATTCATTGTTGGGTGAGGGGAAGGTGATAAAGAGGCGTCCAGTCAGCAAAATTAATCAGGAGGACAGTGAAACTAGTCGGAGAACTAGGGTGGTGGAGGGACGGAGAGAGAGGGAAAACAAGGGTTACTTAAAGTTAGAGAAATCAATAATCATACTGCTGGGTTGTAAGCTGCCCAAGCAAAATATGAGGTGCTGTTCCTCCTATTAATAATAATAATAATAATAAATAATAAAAAATGTTCCTCCTCCAGACAATAAAATAAGAATATTTTCCATGATTAAATCAAGAAAAGGTTCATCTTATAAAATGGATTGACACCCAGTCTGGGATTTATGATATGGGTTGATGAAAATATTATTTTTTGCAACTAATTAATTAATTGTATCAATGGTCCCAAGCTTTATTTATTTACTGTATTTGTTATTTCCCACTCGCCTTTTTATATTATAAATATTGAATAAATACACTATCTTTCTACTTTTGTCATGGAATTCATGTTTCAAAACCTAGCTGCTAAATAAATCTGAACTGAAAATTAAATGTGCTGGAAACACTTTATAGGGCATGGATGAGTTGGGCCGAAGGGCCTGTTCTCGGCAGTTCAGGTGACATGTGCATGGGAAAGGGGATATGTGGAACAGAGATGGTTAACATCACAAAGACAAAAATGATTCCCTCTCCCATTCCCGCTTATAATTAAATGTCAAAATTAATTCATTTCCTCCTGTATAAACCCTCTTTCCATCCCATGAGTGGCAAGGCTGCCTAGTATAATGTATAAGATTGTGAACAGTACCCAATGTAACACTAATTAATGCATGTATAGCCGCGCGAGTGTCGGAAGAGTATAATTTTGGAAAAAAAATCTACCGCAGCAGAAATTGCTGGAAACATTAGCTGGTGAGACACCATCCAAGGGAAGGGAAACAGAGTTAATGTTTCAGCTTAAAAACTGATCGCAGCAGTTTGTTGATTCTTGATCTTCCAGTAATATTTATTTTTGTTACCTTTGTTTTAATCTTCCTACATCTCCCAAAGGTGCTAACTCTGTTTGGATTCAAGTCTCATCATTGCCCGCCAGGCTTCTCCTTTACCTGTCTAGGACCTGATAATGAGTGTTTAGATCGCGGTCATCACAGAATTTGATCGTTCTCATCATCAAGGTGTTCCCAAACTCACACCTCCCAGCAGCAAGTCAATGCGCAATAATATTGGAAAAGGTACAAGCTGCTGATCCAGGGATAACCTACATCGCCACCTTGTCACCATTTTGTAGATAAACAGTTAAAAGGATTTGATTCGCTTTTTTAAACTCACCAGATTTTTCTCCTCCACACTTTTCCTGGAGCCATTCATATTTTGCTAAAATACATATATTTGTGTACATCAAGAGTCAAAATCAAGAATGGTGGCACAGCGGTAAAGTAGCTGCCTTACAACTCTCGAGTCCAGAGTTCGATCCTGACCACGGGTGCTGTCTGTATGGAGTTTGTACGTTCTCCCTGTGACCTGCATGTGTTTCCTCCGGGTACTTCAGTTTGCGCCCACACTCCAAAGACGTACAGGTTTGTAGGTTAATTAGCTTCAGTATAAAATTGTAAATTGTCCCGAAGTGTGTGTCGGATAGGATTAGTGTGTGAGGATGGCGGGTCGGTATGGACTCGGTGGGCAGAAGGGCCTGTTTCCATGCTGTATCCATTAACTGAACTAAACTAAAACTAAGAATGTTTAATTGTCATATTTGCCAACAACAGAACAATGAAAATTTTACTTGCATCTGTAAGTAAACAAAGATTCAATAACGTAATAATCATAATATTGGTGCATAAAAATCTGAAAACCCCTTAGTGCAAGCAAAGACAGCCCATAGAAATTCTTGAGTAACTCAGCGGGTCGGGTAGCATCTCTGGAGGACATGGATAGGTGACACTTTGGGTCTGGACCCTTCTCTGGACTCTTCTTCTTATCGTGTCCACACACAAGATTAATTTGCTCAGCCAGAGCTGAACACACATCTCGGCATCTGCATACAATGGTGTCTGTCGTGGGGTGCTTCTCGTGCGTGGTGGTGGGAAAATTGGTGGAAACAGGGCTGCGACATGAATGCTCTTTCCTTGACCCTTTCTCTAGACTGATTGTTGTAGAGTGAAGAAAGCTGGAAGAGATGTGTGTGTGGGACATAGCCTGGCCAGTGATCGGTTGAGAGCCTTCTCCCCTCAATTACAATGTCTGAAGAAGGGACACCACGACCCGAAACGTCACCCATCCATGTTCCCCAGAGATGCTGCCTGGCCCCTCTGAGTTACTCCAGCACTCTGTGTCTTTTTTGTAAACCAAAATCTGCAGTTCCTTGTGTCTCCATAGAAGTTATTGTTGACCAACTGACACTTCAGTCAAGTAGATGGGTATTATCTGGCTATTTAACTGCAGGAGGTATCACCTTCATGCCAGAGCCACTCCAGCCTCCAGCAAGTGTCATTGTCAAAAATGTAGAGCAGGAAGCCCTATCTAATTCATGAGTCCTGTAGAAAACGCCTCCGTTACTTTTGTCACATTGCAGTGTGTTCTTGGAACCTTGCTGGTGAAGCAATGGGGGGAAAAGTTAGTCTGATTAACTCTTGGCAACTTTCTTCCCCGTAGTTCAGATTTTTATTTTGTAATGCTGACAGAATTGTGGTGGTAGCCTGCCAAGTGGGGGAGGGGAAGGGGGGGGGGGGGGGTAGTTCCACACGTCAACAGCGTGATGGGGCTGAAACAAAAGCAGCAGCAAAAAAAAAATCAGCAGTAATCATTCACTCCCCCTTGCCCCAGTTCCTCAGTTCAATGGTTTATGTCGCCTCAGCACTGTTGCACTCTGTAATAGTAACTGTTCACGTTCATTTTCAGCAAGGTTGTCACTATTTATAAATTAGGGACATCAACAAACACAAACAAACAGGAATGCACGAAAGGAAATTAATGTTAATCACCGCTGATTGTCGCTATCTGTTTCCTAATGATGAGACAATTACTCCAGATGATCTGGGCTTTGAATAGTTAACTAATGAAATCAGCCTCAAAATAAAAAAGGTTTGAGCCCGAACATTCAATTGGTTGAATGTTGTCATCAAATACCATTTATCAAGCTACCCTGGTTTAATTCGATTTCATGCCTAGTTTATCAGCTATTTGGCTGTATATGAGGGTAGTGGAAATTCATTGGCTGATGGGAGGCAAAGTAAGGGATGAGCTTGTTAATAACTAAGCCTCAGATGGAAGTGTTGGACCAATAAACTCTCTATGATGATCAAGAGCAATGAGAACTGGAGTTTGGGGAAGAGAAACACATCCTTTAGGTGTGCTGTAATACGCCTATTTAAAAAGGAATAGCATTTAATAATTAATCCTCAATTGTGTTTTATTTAGGGAAATAAGGTAGGATTAATGCCTTCAAAAAAAGCTGTAGGAAATGCATCTACATGAATTTTTCAGTGCGAGAGACATCGAGGATTTTTTTTCTCCCCATTCAAAGGCATGTGAAGGAGCTGGAGTGAACTGGTTGCTATGGTAATGGGAGGCTGCAGAAGGAGAAAGTGAAATAAGGACGAAGAAAAGCTTTTGTTTGGGTATTTTCTTTTTGAAAAGATTGGAAGAAAAGGGGGGAATGGCGGATCGAATCCCTGGCTATGGCGGGCTGTATGACACCAGTTCCCTGCTGCAGTTTTGCACTGGTAAGTTCTTGGACTGTGAGGCTTTCAGCTTTAGTGCAGGCCTACACGACAGAAGCTAAATATAGAGCTCTCTCTTGCAGCGGAATGGTTTGAAATGCATTACTGTTAAATTAATACCTTGCTTTAATCTCAATCTGCTTATGCTGCAGTAACTGAATGGTTGATTAAATATTTCATTTTAAATAAAAGCCTTCTTGTTTCACCTGATTTTTTTTTTATCATCTTGCATACTTCACTACTGCTTGCCAATGGAGACTAGGATAGTTTAGGGGTATATATTGGCACACAACGACCTATTTTGACTGCTCTTTAAATTCCGTGCATTTATGAGAAAGGTTTGGACACACTAGTAGATATTGTGAATGATTATTCTGTTCACATCCTAGATTGTAACTGGAGAAACCTGTACCCAGAGGGTGTTTCATTTCAGTCTGTTTCACTTGATGTGGAATCTCAGGCTGATTTTAGTATTATAGCAGCGCCAATCTGATTGAGAACCAGCCTTTGTATCGTGTAGATTCATGAAAGTGTGTGGTTGTGAAAATGAACTGAATTTATTTTATAAAGGTGGCACTTTGATGAATTGTCTCTGTATAACTATAGATGTGGGAGAGCTCATGGAAGTCACTGAGAATACACAGTGGAGTGTTTTATTCATTGTGTTTAACACATTGCATTGAATTGTACCAGCATTGTAATTGACAAAGTTACAGTCGTTACTCATTTGCAAAATATTTGGCAACTTTTTAGCTATCTCTTTTAATGCAATGTACTGAAATGTTCTGTATCAATAATGCTACCTACGATCTGGCTTTCTTCAAATCTGTTCCTTTTAAACTTTACAGCTCTCCAGTCAGCAAGTATGGATTAGTAGCTCGTGAATAGTACGTTGCTGATTTAAAATCTCTCTGCAGGCCATACTGTGTCTATTTATCGTGCGCAACTGGTTTGCAATGTAGTTGAACTGATGGAAGAATACGAGTGGTTTCTGACTTCCTTGAGCAGTCTTGAATTGTCAAGTATTTGATTTCAAGATAAGGTGTTCACTGTTATTGATGTGCCTGTGATACTTTCAGAAACGTTCACATCTGTTACAATTGTGGATATTCGCCCAAAATAAATTAGTGATTTTTTTTTTTTTCACGGTGGGAAAGTCAAAGACTCGAGGCCATATTTTTAAGGTGAGAGGGGCAAAGTTTAAAGGAGATGTACAGGGCAGGTAATTTCTTATCAAGGGCGGTGGGTGCCTGGGGTGGTGGTGGAGGCAGATACGATAGTGACATTTAAGAGGCTTTTGGAAGGTACATGGGTGTGGAGGGACATGTGTCACGTGGGATGAAATTGGGCAGATCAGATTAGTTTGTCTTGGCATCATGTTTACCACAGATATTGTGGGCCAAATGGCCTGTTCCTGAATGGCCTGTTTGATGCTCTAAGTTGAGCACATTTGGCTTTTTGATTTCTCTGCATCTTCTTATTTATCTCCTCGGGTCCCAGGAGCCTTCCAGTGCTTTTCCCTTTCAGCCCCTTTCATGTTTGGTGTGGGATGCAATCTCCACCCCAATGCTGGAGTAACATTGTCAGCAGGACAGCCTGCATCTCAGCAGGACTGGCAGCATCTCTGGAGAGAAGGAATGGGTGAGGTTTCGGGTCGAGACCCTTTCTTGGGAGACCTGCTCCATTTTAGAAATTTAAACATTTGCAGCTAGTCTTTCAATAATTCTGGGCTACGGACGTGGCTCTCACTCCGAGACTAGATGAATGTCAACTTTTCTGAGTTTTGTGACAGCACACAAAAGATAGTGCATCTCTGACCCCTCTCACCCTGCTCTTTGAATCACTTCCCTCTGGAAGGCGACTCCGGACTGTCAAAGCTGCCACAGCCAGACATAAAAACAGTTTTTATCCACGAGTAGTTGCTCTACTCAACAGCCAAAAATCTGTAGCCTCCCTTTGATCTGGTATTTTGTTGGTTCACATGCTTGATCAATGGTGTTTTATCATGAATGTTTTATTATTATTAATGTTTAGTGTTTTCTGAGTCATTCGTAACTGTCACTGTATGTCATGTTGTTACTTGCGGGCGGAGCACCAAGGCAAATTCCTTGTATGTGAATACTTGGCCAATAAACTTACTTACTCACTTACTTACTTAAAATAAGTTGCTTCTTGCAACATTATGGCTGTGAGTTCTGTTTCAACAACTGTCAAGGATAGCAAAAATATAATTTTTATTGAAGGTGAATAATGTTCTAACTGTGGTGGGTTGATACAGTGGTGCAACAGAAGTTGTAACGTGGTTCATGTTCTTAAAAAGCATAAACACATATTTTCAGTTTTTTTAAGAAAAACATTTTTTTAAAAAAGCCATGAGTATCTCTATGAAGTTATTTATTCAGAGCCATTGCCATTAGCCATTAGCAAAAGCACACGTATGGAAGATAGACACAAGTGCTGGGGTAACTCAGTGGGACAGGCAGCATCTATGGAGAATTAGGATGGATGACATTTTGGGTCGGAACCCTTCTTCAGACTGAAAGTAGAGTAGAGCAAAGATCCTACAGCGAGCAAGATAGATCACTCAACAAAAAAGATGTAGTACGGTTATGGGCAGATTCATGGGTAATTTTCGGCC
The DNA here is from genome assembly GCA_035221665.1 of Okamejei kenojei. Taxonomy (NCBI): domain Eukaryota; kingdom Metazoa; phylum Chordata; class Chondrichthyes; order Rajiformes; family Rajidae; genus Okamejei; species Okamejei kenojei. Next base: position 1,633,329 of record CM069171.1, read on the forward strand.
CCATTTCCGTAACCGGCTTCCGTCTCCGCACCAAAGATCCCATAGGATACTAGTGTGGAGACGGAAGCCGGTTACGGAAATATCCTCATAAAAAGTTATTTGGTAAAAATCTTCTCCTCATTTTCAGAATTTTAATTTATGAACACAAACTGTTCCCCCGCAACGTTGATTACACTGCGGGTTGGGTCGGGTTATGGAAATGGATGAAAAAAAGGCCCACGTTCCTCTCCGTACTACACGTCATCCCTTTGCATTTAGCAGGAGTGGTCTATCTTGCTCCGCTGTAGGATCTTTGGAGTAGAGGGAACTGGAAGTTTGGAAAAGTCCAGAGCAAAGCAAGGCCGTCAACAGATGACCAAGGAAGGGTGGAGCCCATAGTTGGCTGGGGAAGAGGGGATACAAGGATGCAAACAGTGGAACTAGAAGGACGACGGGGAATGCAAGCGTTACTTGAAATCGGTGGGATTAACATTCATTCCACTGGGTTGTAAGCCCTATGAGGTGATGTTCCTTCAATTTGGGTGTGGCCTCACACCGACAGTGGAGAAGGCCAGCTCGGTACGGTCAGTTTGGGAATGAGAAGTGGAGTTAGTAAGTAAGTAAGTTTATTGGCCAGGTATTCACATACAAGGAATTTGCCTTGATGCTCTGCCCACAAGTAACATGACATACAGTGACAGTTACGAATGACTCAGAAAACACTAAACATTAATAATAATAAAACATTAATGATAAAACACCATTGATCAAGCATGTGAACCAACAAAATACCAGACACCAAATACCAAAATACTGTTTGGCAACTGTAGGCCAAGATGGACTGTGCGTAAGTGACCAATTGTCCGGTCTGCGCTTGGTCTTGCCGATATATAGGAGCCCACATCGAGAAGAATGGATACAGTAGATGAGGTTGAAGTGGGGCGCAAGTGCCCCTCTGCTTGGCCTAAAAGATCTGTCTGGAGTTGAGGGAGAAGGTACAAGGATGGTTGTTTCATCTACTGCGGTTGCAGGGGAAAGTTCCTGGGGAGGGGCTGGTTTGTGGCTTGTTTGGCCTTGCTGCAGAACCATATATCGAGCTGCTCATCTTCGATTGGATTCCCACAGTAGTCCAGTTGCCCTAATGTACTGTGTACTTGGCAGCCTTGCACCACTTAAACAAATTGGCATGCACTTCCAAACTGCTCTATGAACTGTCAATGCTCCCATCAATCAGAAAAAGCAGGATCACTGTCTCCATCATTCCCTCAACTAACACTGTTCACCACTCAAGGACATATCGTCTGATCTGCATTTCTAGCTCCATCAGCAGAGTTTTCCTCAATGCTTCTTTACCATTTTACTCTAGCTTCAGCAGATGCTTCCCAGGTTAGTGGAGTGTAAAACTAGAGGGCACAGGTTTGAGGCGAGAGGAGAAATATTTAAAAAGTACCTGGGAGGCAAGATTTCCTCACAGAAGGCGGTGAGTTTATAGAATGAGTTGCCAGGGGAAGTGATGGAGGCAGGGTCAATTACATCAATCAGAAGGCATCTGGGCAGGTACATGGATAGGAAAACGTTAGAGGGGTATGGTCCACATACAGGACAATGGATGCAGCTCAGGATGATGATGGTTTAGTTTAGAGATACAGCGCGGAAACAGGCCCTTTCAGCCCACCGGGTCCGCGACGACCAGCGATCCCCGCACACTAATACTGTCCTACACACTAGGGACAATTTTTACATTTACCAAGCCAATTAACCTACAAACCTGTACGTCTTTGGAATGTGGGAGGAAACCAAAGATCCCGGAGGAAACCCACGCAGAACTCCGTACAGACAGCACCCGTAGTCGGGATCGAACTCGCGTCTCTGGTTCTGCATTCACTGTAAGGCATTAAATCTACCGCTGTGCCACCTGACCGCCCTGAGGTACAGTTGGATGAGTTGGACCAATGAGTTGCTTCCATTCTGTCTGACTCTTTGTGCCGAGCTGAGTGATGTGAGCAAAATTGGATTAGTCGTCTATAGTGTTCACGCTGTGGGAATAGAAAGTGAAGCTGTGTAGATTCATGAACTTTGGATTGATGACTCATTAACAAAATTATGGGGGGGGGCATAGACAAGAGTAGATAACTTTACCCAAAAACAGTAATGTCAAGATCTAGAGGACATGTGTTAGGAAGAACTTTTCATTTTAGCCCACTCTCTCTCTCACTTATAAAAGCCTCCCACTTGTCAAAGTCACGTTACTTGCTAACATCCTGCCCCAGTTAAATATTGCATTCTAGAATGCCCAAACTCTGAGTGTGGAAGCAGGTCCTCGCAACATATTTGAGGTGCATGAACACCTGCCCGGACTTGCAGAAAAATTGTCTTGCCAAGTGCTAGTATATGTGTAAGTGATGGTTTGACTGAAGGGACTATCAGTGCAGACCTGATGGGCTGAAGGGCCTGTTTCTGTGCTGTCTAGCCCTGTCTCTATGGCTTGGTAGCGTCCTCAATACTGTCACTTGGAAGGCAAATGTTCAGTCAATGATCCTTCAATCCAATGACCTACTCCTTGTACAGTATTTACCCATTACACAGCTGTTGAGTAAAATACTGTGAGTGTATTTACTTTGTTATTTGAATAGTTTGGGCAGTAGGATTGCATCGTGTAGCAGCTCAGACTGTAGCCATCCAGAGAACAGGAAAAAGAGAAGATTTGGTTGGAAGCTGTCAAAGATACAGAAGGAAAATCTTGCTCTACCGGCAGGTGGGTTGTTAACAAGAAGACAGATTGATAATTATTGTCAAGAGGCTCGCTGGCAGGGGTTGACTGGAAGGAGAGTTTTTCTTTTACTTAAGCGAGCTGGCATACTGCTTGAAAGGGTAGTGAAAGTGGATTCAATTGTGATCTCTTTTTAAAAGGAGACTTTGATAGATACTTGGAGGAAACATTTTCAATGCACTGGGGAGAGGATGAAGGTTATAGTGGTACAGCACAGAAAGAGCCTCTTCAATCCGTCAGGTCTTCACTGGCAACTGGGCCACTGACGGGGGCAAAGGATTGAGGAACTGCTTTCTGGATTTTGAAATTGTTCAAAATCATTTGGCGACTCTAATATGGCGCCGGCAGTCGTCGAAAAAAATCGCCAAGTGGGACAGGCCCTTAAATTGTCCCTAGTGTGTGTAGGGTAGTGTTAATGTGCGGGGATCGCTAGTCAATACAGACTGGGTGGGTCGAAGGGCCTGTTTCCGCACTGTAACTAAACAAAACTAAAATGAATAGTTGATGTTTTGGGCCAGAACCCCTTCTTCAGATTGAGTTATTCCAGCATTTTGGGTCCATCTTCAGTATTTACCAGCATCTGCGGTTATTTCCTGTACATCCAGCCTAGAGCTGGCAACTCTGAATTTAATTTTGGAGGGTTGACAGGTGATTTGATAGCAGTTTAGAGGAGAGAGAGGGGGGAAATAAGTGACTTGAAGGTGGATGGGCAATAGACAATATACAATAGGTGCAGGAGTAGGCCATTCGGCCCTTGGTGCCAGCACCGTCATTCAATATGATCATGGCTGATCATCCCCAATCACCACCCACTGGGTGACAGTTGTACTCTCTGGAAATGGGAAAACGAACCTTTTTGTACCTTGCAATCTGCCTCCTGATTGAAATTCAAAGGTCTTTTATTGTCACGTGTACCAATTAAAGTACAGTGATATTCAAATTACCCCACTTATACCCTTGGCATCCTATGCAGGTAAATGTGAATTGAAGTTGAGAAAATTAGGCTACTCATTTCAGACCTCATGTCATCTGTTGTCTCTTGTTTGTAAGGGGAAGGGAGGGGGGGGGGGTGTAAAGCCATGGCAACCATCTGCTGCCCTATGTGGAGCAGCTTTTTTTGTATTGTACCGGATTATCTGAGCTTTACAGATTTCAGTAGGTGACACAGCAAGGTGCCATGGGGCATTGGAAGGTGAGAGCATCTGGCCTTGTTGTTGCTGCGTAGGGCTCAGCTCCTTGTTCGTCTGTTCCTCAAACTGCTCTCTCTCATCTGGGAGCTTGATTTTCCCTGGTGAGGCCTTGGTAATTGGAGCAAAATTAGTAATCTAGGTGGGTTTTTCTGTAGAGTAGAGCCTTTTGTTGCATCACGCAAAAAGAAATGCTTCAGTACTCAGTTCGTTATCGTTCTTGCCATTGAGGGAGTACAGAGAAGGTTCACCAGACTGATTCCTGGGATGGCAGGACTTTCATATGAAGAAAGACTGGATAGACTCGGCTTGTACTCGCTAGAATTTAGAAGATTGAGGGGGGGATCTTATAGAAACTTACAGAATTCTTAAGGGGTTGGACAGGCTAGATGCAGGAAGATTGTTCCCGATGTTGGGGAAGTCCAGAACAAGGGGTCACAGTTTAAGGATAAGGGGGAAGTCTTTTAGGACCGAGATGAGAAAAAAAAAATTCACACAGTGAGTGGTGAATCTGTGGAATTCTCTGCCACAGAAGGTAGTTGAGGCCAGTTCATTGGCTATATTTAAGAGGGAGTTAGATGTGGCCCTTGTGGCTAAAGGGATCAGGGGGTATGGAGAGAAGGCAGGTACAGGATACTGAGTTGGATGATCAGCCATGATCATATTGAATGGCGGTGCAGGCTCGAAGGGCCGAATGGCCTCCTCCTGCACCTATTGTCTATGTTTCTATGTAAAGTGCGACAGTACCTTCAAAATAGAAGGGAAACAAAGCCTTACGACCAGCACTTGTTTTGTTGCTTTCATTATTACAATAGCATCCAAGGTCACGTGACCCTTGAGGTCAATGCCAGCTCCCAGTAGAACAATCCCATCAATACTGCTCCCCTCAAAACACAAAGTGCTGGAGGAACTCAGTGGGTCAGGCAACATCTGTGGAGGGAATGGGCAGGTAACATTTTGGGTCGGAGCCCTTCTTCAGACTCTTCCCTCCGCAGATGCTTCCTGATCTGCTGTGGTCCTCCAGCACTTTGTATTTAGATCAAGATTCCAGCATCTACCATTTCTAGCGTCTCCATTTTAATGCCGTTCCCTCTCTCATTTTCCCCATTATCCCAGCAATTGCATCAATTTTTTGTTCTTCCAGTTGCACCAAGTGTCAACTTTTGGTTAATTAACGTACTGACATGTCACTGGAACATGGGACCCAAAATATCATCTGTTTATGTTCTCTAGGGGGTGGTGCACTGAGTTGCTGCCTTACATCGCCAGAGACCCAGACTATGGCTGCCATCAGTAGGGAGCTTGCGTGTTCTCCCTGTGACCGCGTGGGTTTTCTCCGGTTGCCCCAGTTTCCTCCCACGTGCCAAAAAATTGCAGATATGAAGGTCCATAGGTTTTGGTAAAATAGTAAAATTGTCAATAGACATTAGGTGCAGGAGTAGGCCATTTGGCCCTTCGAGCCAGCACCGCCATTCAATGTGATCATGGCTGATCACCCCCAATCAGTACCCCGTTCCTGCCTTCTCCCCATATCCCCCGACTCCACTATTTTTAAGAGCCCTATCTAGTTCTCTCTTGAAAGCATCCAGAGAACCGGCCTCCACCGCCCTCGGAGGCAGGGAAAATTCCACAGACTCACACTCTCTGTGTGAAAAAGTGTTTCCTCATCTCCGTTCTAAATGGCTTACTCCTTATTCTTAAACTGTGGCCCCTGGTTCTGGACTCCCCCAACATCGGGAACATGTTTCCTGCCTCTAGTGTGTCCAATGCCCTTAACAATCTTATATGTCCTTAGTGTTTAGGCTTGTGATTGCTAGCCAGCATGGGTTGATGGGCTGAAGGGCCTGTTTACACACTGTATCTCTAATGTCTAATTAAATCTGCCCTGTCTCTTCAAAAACTCACTGGATAAAGTCGTCTTAATGGATTTCCAAGTCGCTATTTTGAACATCAAACTCGTGGTCCTGGTTGTTCCCACTCTTTTGCCCGCTGAGGATATCAAGCACATGGTTACCACTCTTCAATGTCCCAAGATCTGATGTGAATCTAGCTTGCCAGTTTCAATTGGCAACTTAAATAGAATAGAGCATTTGCATTGGTTCTGAATTGATTGGTGCTATTAAAATTATTATTTTTTTTTGGTTATAATTTTTATTTCAAAAGCACTTTCTGCGTCAGCGTGGAACTAATGGCTTCAATTTCTGCTGAAGATATAATCTAATTGGAGCCTCTGGTGGGTGAGTGTGGTGTAGGTTTCACAAGTTAAATGAATCTGTGACATTCTGGCATGGGAATTACTCAAACAGATGGGCTTCACTGGGGGTGGAGTGGTGAGACGGGGAGGGGCTCCTGAGAAAAGTCATCTCCATTTGCTCAGTGTCGGTAAGCATAATGTTATCTAGTCTTGAGTAAACAACTGGTCTGTAGTGGAGAAAAGGCGAGACTGCCAATAAACTGCTACAATGGGGCAAGGGGGGGGCTTGGCTGTGGTTGAGCGAAGCACCCACTTGTTGAAGTCAGAACCAAAGATCCTACAGCGAGCAAGATAGATCACTCGATGAAAAAGACGTGGTACGGTCATGGGCAGATTCATGGGTAATTTACGGCCCCATTTCCGTAACCGGCTTCCGTCTCCGCACCAAAGATCCCGTCAGGATAATAGTGCGGAGACGGAAGCCGGTTACGGAAACATCCTCGTAAAAATAAAAGTTATTCGGTAAAAATCTTCTCCCCATTTTCAGAATTTTAATTTATTAACACAAACTGTTCCCCAGCAACGTTGATTACACTGTGGGTCGGGTCGGGTCCGGTTACGGGAATGGATTCCGTTGCGTACTTCACGTCAGCCCATTGCATTTAGCAGGAGTGGTCTATCTTGTTCAAGTCAGAACATCGCGGACTTGACCATCTTCTCTGAACAATGAGCACACAATCGAAGCTAACACACACGCCAAGCTGCACTATTTGAAATGCCTTTGGACAACAGGACAACTGAGTTGGATGATCAACCATGATCACATTGAATGGCGGTGCAGGCTCGAAGGGCCGAATGACCTACTCCTGCACCTATTTTCTATGTTTCTAACAGGGAGTTGGTTATAAGAGCTAAACAGGTAAACGGACTGAAGGCCAAGATCAGATGGATGGACTGGACAGGCTTGAAGATTTACATGGATAAGACCTTGAGTGTGATGGTGTCAATATCAAGAAACGATGATCAAACCGGAGTTAAGATATAAATGCTGGAGAATGCTACCCTAACCCATTCTTTTGTATCCCGTATAAAAATACAAAACTTGTGGACGGGAATATTCAATACCATTTCTAAAACACTCAAAATTCGAGTCTGATTCAAAATTAATAATATTAGGAATGTCAGAGGGCTGCCCTAAGTTAACGATATTCCAAAGATGTTTCCTTGACTGTGGTTTAATAACTGCAAAAAAACTTATACTTAATTTCTGGAAAAAGATAACAGTTCCCACAGTGAAGATGTGGATCACAGAAATGACCGAGACACTACATTTAGAAAAAATAAGGCCTGTCCTGACTGACAAATCAGACCAATTTTCCAAAATATGGTCTCCTTTCATTGAATTTCTTCAACAACATAATGGTTGAGCACAAATTCAAAACCCACGTTAGGGTCGGGTGAGCGGGCGTAGGGTAGGGTAGTGGGATATATCTCCGCTTTAAAAAAAAATTCACTTCTTTGTTAGTTCAGGGGTTTTTGCTTCTTTCTTTCAGACTGAACAAGGGTCTCTACCCGAAACGTCACCTATTCCTTCGCTCCATAGATGCTGTCTCACCCGCTGAGTTTCTCCAGCATTTTTATCTACCTTCGATTTTTCCAGCATCTGCAGTTCCTCCTTAAACATGATCAAACTGGGTCCTTTTTTGTATCCAGTCTGAATGGCAAAGTTCAAGAGGGCTATATCCCCCTTGTGCTTTTTACACCTTTTGTGTGGCTTCAAGTCGTTTGAGGCTTGGTTAAATCTTGTGCCTGTACCTCCTATCTTGGGGGTTACTGGGCCTTGTCCAGTCAGGCTGGTTAGTCACAGAAACATGGAAAATAGGGGCAGGAGGAGGCCATTCGGCCCATCGAGCCAGCACAGCCATTCATTGTGGTCATGGCTGATTGTCCCAAATCAATAACCCGTGCCTGCCTTCTCCCCATATCCCTTGACTCCACTAGCCCCTAGAGCTCTATCTAACTCTCCCTTAAATCCATCCAGTGATTTGGCCTCCACTGCCCTCTGTGGCAGGGAATTCCACAAATTCACAACTCTCTGGGTGAAAATGTTTTTTCTCACCTCACTCTTAAATGGCCTCCCCTTTATTCTAAGTCAAAACACAAAGTGTTGGAGGAACTCGATAGGTCAGGCAGAATCTGTGGTGGGAATAGTTTCAGGTCGGGACCCTTCTCCTCCTGATTGTGTTGAGAAGCTTTATTGCTACTGTCTTGTTTCTGAATATTGAGCAACATTCGTTAGATCACACCTAAGGCGCTGCTCCGGCCAATGTATTTCATGAAAGATATAGAGGTACTGGAGAGGGAGCACAGAAGGTTTACAACAATCTTTTAGACTTTAGAGATACAGCACAGAAACAAGTCCTTCAGCCCACCGAGTCCCTGTACAGCCTACAGCTCACCCTGTACACTTGCAACTTACCAAAGCCAATTGACCTACAAACCAGTACGCCTTTGGAGTGTGGAAGGAAACCGGAGCACCTGGAAAAGGTTACGGGGAGAACGTACAAATTCTGTACAGACAGCCCACATAGTCAGGATCGAACCAGGGTCTCTGGTGCTGTGAGGCAGCAACTCTACCGCTGCGCCACCGCGGGGATCTGCCAGTGTGCCACTTGGGAAGAGACTTGAACTGATTTGGCTGAGAAGCTGCATCCTGATACAAGAAGGTTCATTGCCTCCTGGGTATAAGACGAGGATAACTGAACCTTGTGATCCTGGTGTAGGTCAATGAGTGGGGACTGTAGATATTAACAAGTGCTGCAACAGTGGTTAATGCAAGACCTACTGCTACTAACTGGAAGATTGCATTTCTGTCAGCATGCCCACTATGAACGAAGAGGACCTGACCAGCGATTTTCTTGGCCCCATCCCAATGGCAAATTGGACTGGATTTGGTTCTTTGCCCAGACAGAAAAATGAAAGTTAAGAGAGAGGTAGATAAAATTCTTGGCACATGAAGGAGTAAGGATAGAGATGAAGCATGGGGCATTGAGATGAGAGAATCATTGTATTGATTGGTAGAGCAGAGGTGAAGGGCCAAATGTCCTCCTCATTGAGCCATACAGCGTGGAAACAGGCCCATCTTGCCCACACCGACCAACATGTCCCAGTCCCCCCGCTGCGTTTGGCCCATTACCCTGTAAACCTGTCCTTTCCATGTACCTGTATAATTGTTTCTTAAACGTTGCAATGTTCTATGGCTGGAGGTGGAGGACAGGTTAACCTCACGATTAGCAGAAAGCCTGTGGCATTGAAAGTTCTTGGGCTTCCTGCTGCTGAGGCACTGTGCCAGCGGGAGATTCGTCCCATAGAAATATAGACAATAGGTGCAGGAGCAGGCCATTCGGCCCTTCTAGGTAGCACCGCCATTCATTGTGATCATGGCTGATCGTCCCCAATTAATAACCCGTGCCTGCCTTCTCCCCATATCCCTTGATTCCACTAGCCCCTAGAGCTCTATCTCCTGTTCAGGTCTCCCATGCTGGACAGATGGAAGAGTAGAGTCGAGACGAAGAGCGATCCTCTGGTCCTCCAGGTTGGGGGTTGAGCACAGGGCTAACAACCCTGTCTCGTAAAACAAATACGTTACGGAAACAACAACTGAAGGAATCGACACTACTGGGCGTGATGGGCTTCCAGGGCTATCGACAGATGCTGGGATGAATGTCAATGCAGGAAGCCACTAGCAGGAAGGTGGAAGTTCTAAACGCCAAACATAAGACTAGGCATCATGAGAAGCTGCTGGAACAGGATTGGCCATGTACTGAGAAGAGAACCAGACGGCATCCCAAGAATAGCCCTGCACTGGACAGAGGGAGACCCAAACCACCTGGCGTCGAACTGTCGAGGAGGAAATGAAAACACTGGAGCTGACCTGGGGTAGTGTCCAGAACTGGCCCAGAACATGCAGGAGTGGAGGAACTTTGTTGCTGCCCAACATGCCAGGAGGCTGAATGGGCAGTGAGTAAGTAAGTATTTTAATGAGTACATTTTATTTTTTAAACTTTAATCTTCTTGTAATAAAAAATGTGAGAATCTAGTTTTTAGAGATGCTGGTATACCATAGTGTCAGACCCCAGCCCCACTTGCTGTAGCTGGTAAGACTATGGGGGGGGGGGTGTGTGCACAATCTCAACATTTGTTTGGCCGCTTTGATTCTAAAGTGTTTGATGTGCAGAAACATTTTAAATTGTTATAATTGCTTTCTGTTAAATACATTTATAACATCCGTAATCACTATGAATGAATTAACTTTTTAATCAAATTCATTTAATTTGCTTCACCCATTACAAGGCTCTCCAGTCCTGTGCTGAGCCTCAGTTTGTGGGAGTAGATACTGTATGTGACGTTGTGGAATTCCAGCACAATTATCAGTGGTTTTTGGAATTCAACAATGAATGCGTCTGTGATTCCTATTCACCGCGCATGGACACTAAATACTGGAGTAATTCAGCGGGTCAGGCAGCATCTCTGGAGAGAAGGAATGGGTGACATTTCGGGTCGAGACCCTTCCTCAGACTGGGAGTCAGGGGGAGAGGGAGTCTGGCGATAAGGAAGGGTAAGGTGCGAAAATGACAGTTCAAAGCAGAGGATGGTCAAGGAAATGCTTCCTCCCTCCTTCCCCTCCCTTCCCAGCTCACCCACAAGCCTACTGTCTCCACCACTTCCTTTCATTTCCCTCCCCCCCCCCCCCCCACCCGACCTCAGACTGAAAAAGGGTCTCCACCCGAAACGTCGCTCCATAGATGCTGCCTCACCCGCTGAGTTTCTCCAGCATTTTTGTCTGCCTTCGACTTTTCCAGCATCTGCAGTTCTTTCTTAAACATTGCCTTATCATGTATCTGTACACTGTGAATGGCTCGATTGTAATCATGTATTGTCTTTCCGCTGACTGGTTCGCACGCAACAAAAGCTTTTCACTGTACCTCAGTACACGTGACAATAAACTGAACTGACTCTGGGGTGACGGGTCAGTTCCTGCTCAGTATTGTTCGATGTTCTGTATTAACTAGGAATGGATAACACTTGGAGATGCAAGGAACTGCAGATGTTGATATACAATAAAAGACACAAAGTGCTGGAGTAAAGGGCCTGTCCCACTGTACGAGGTAATTCAAGAGCTCTCCCGAGTAAAAAAAAAAAAAAAAAATCAAACTCGTGGTAAGTACGTAGAATGTACGTCGGAGCTCGGGACGTCTCTTAGCGGCTCATAACGCTAACGGCAGGTACTCGGGAAACGCGGTAAGCTCGTGAAGATTTTTCAACATGTTGAAAAATGTCCACGAGAGCCCCGAGTACCTACGAGCGGCTATTACCGTTATTCTCCGACTTCAAATCAGGGAAAACTCGGGAGAACTCTTGAATTACATCGTACAGTGGGACAGGCCCTTAACTCTCAGCAGGTTAGGCAAAATCTGTGGAGAACATGATACATGCTGGTGACCTAGATCCTGCAACTGAATTTCAAAGTACTTTGAAGACAAGGTCGCTTGTTTTGTACCTGAATAAACCGTATCTTTACACTAAACATCAGTTCAGGTGACAGGTGTGTGATTGAAAAAGCTTTGTAAATTGATTGCAAATATCATCTTGGGACCAGGGCAGATCCAACGAGCTTGAAGTGGGATGTTGACATTGTTTGTGCACTTGTCTGCTGTTTCTTACAGTGAAGAATACGTCTGAGCAAGTCACGAGGAGAGATGAGGAAGCATAGATGGCAGCTCCATTTGTTGGATGGATGCCATTTCAGGTTGGGACCCTTCAGACTTCACCTGTCCGAACAAGGGACCCAATCTGAAATGTTGTCTGTCCCTGCTCTCCAGAGATGCTGCCTGGAGATGAATGGTGGTTAAACGCCCTGGTTACATTGCTGCTCTTTGCTTTCAGTTACACATATTTTCATAAGGCCACACTTTCAACGTGTGAACTGTTCTGATTACGAAGAGATAGTCATAGGCGTACAGCACGGAAAAAGCCCTTCTGCCCAACTTGTCCATGCTGACCAAGATGCCCAATCTAAGCGAGTCCCACTTTCCCAAATGGGATGAGAATCCTGGGAATTTTACTATGTTCCTATAATGGATTCCACTTAATTGCTTGTAAGCTATTTTCCTGAACTTCTTGCCAAATCTAGCTTTATCTTCTCACTGCTCCTTGGGCAAGTAAGCAAGTGTAATTGAAATGGTTGTGGCTTCCCACGCATCAAGGTGGGAGGGCTGTGAACAGATTTGGCGATACAAGGAACTGCTGGTTCTTGCATAGAACACGTTGCTGGAGTACCTCGGGCAGCATCTCTGGAGGACATGGATAGGTGGTGTTTTGGATCAGGATCCTCCTTCAGACTTGGTCAGATTTGATGCTGGTTTTGTAGAATTGATGGGAAATGAACTTGAGTTTGGACAACGGTGTCGGATGTACATTCAACTGGCAAGGGTCCAAGCACTGGAATTCCTTGCCTTATGCACTCTAACTCTTATTTTTTTAGATATTTCATCAAATCTGCAATCTATCCCAGTTCAGTTTAGTTTATTGTCACGTGTACCGAGGTGTAGTGATATCCATCACAAGATTTCGTACTAATATATGCATCTTTGTCAGAGTTTGTGCTAATGCTCCCATGGTAATGGACCTGTCCCACTTGCGCAACTTTTGAGGCGACTACAGGAGACTATGAGGTCGCCACATGCTCGCCGGAGGTTGCCGGGATGTCGCCCGCATGTTGGTGAGTTCTTCTCGTAACTAGTCGCGGCTTCATTCGGGTCCCCAATTAGCGGCGACCAGAATTTTGATGGCATGGAGAGTAGCGAGAATTCTCGTGACGTAGGTGCAGCGGTGGTGGGTCGCCAGGGGTCGTAGGTTGCAGCGGTGGTGGGTCGCCAGGGGGTCGTAGGTTGCAACGGCGGTGGGTCGCCAGGGGTCGTAGGTTGTCGCCGGTGCTGACCACTGAATTTCATTGGCTCGGGGGGGAGAAAAACATACACGATAGTTTTCAGAACCAAGGATAACTGACCGGTAACGTTAATGTCCGCCGAGCTTCACAGCCGTGTATCTCTGGCTTCCTCAAAGTTGTCTCCACTCCTTCTCCCCACCCCATCCCACCCCCTCCTCTCCACCCCTGTTTTAAAGGACTTATGCGACCCTTCCCGTACACTGTGCTTTCACCGTCTGAGTTACAGCGCCAACATTCCTGTTCATCGCGGTGTGTGTCTGTATCTCATTGGCTTTGCACCATGTGAATTTCACTCAGACAGCGCTCCCCCCCGCTTGCCCTGTCCCCCAGCCTGCATAACCGGCTGGAGAAGGAAGTAATGTGTGTGTGTGTGTGTTCCACTCTGACAGTCGCCGGTTTTTCAGCGACCTGCTACGACTTGACATTCGCCGGCAGTCGCCTGAACAATCGCCTAATGTTGTGATAGTTTAGCGATTTTGCGCTGCCTTTAAAAACAATTTGACGGCACATACCAACCAGATTGCATAGCCTACCTTCTATACTCAATTGGCATGGAGAGCAACTACACTTTAGGATAACGGTGTTCTACTTTGATCCTGGATCAGTGCTTTACTCTTACGCTGCTAGTCTGCCCTAGTAGCTGGTCCCGCAAAGACAGCAGATGGCATTGTGGTGTTGCTGTGGTTGTGAGGCGGGGGAGGGCGGGGATGGGTAGGGGGGAGAGAGAGGGAGGAGATGACTGTGTCAGGAATGAGTTAATGCGTGCCCAGATGCGCACACATGCTGGAGAGAGTGTGTGTGTGTCTCCGACCTCTCCTGGTGGATGAATTCCAATCAATCATTCCAATTACTGCCTGGTGTCAGATGTTGGTGGGATTGTGTGCCATATCAATGATGTAAACTCTAGAGGTTGCTCCTGATGCGATTGCGTTTGGCACTATCAACTTACCGTGTCCTTGTGAGTTGCACAAACAGCTGATGTAGTACTTTCCAGCAATTGTTTTGCTGTTAAGTCGTCAGCTTCAGGTATTTTAAAAAGCTCGCTATTATTTAATTAAGGAAAAACAATAAATGCTGTCGTTTTAAGCAGACTACGCTGTCTGTTGTTCTTTATGGCATCTAATGCGAAATTTGGGCTGGAGCCAGTCTGTGATGTGTGTGAAACCTGCGCTCCCTGAGAGGAGGCTCATTATTGCACCGGTCTAATGCTGTTTACATGGAGGTGCCTCCAGTAATGCATGCTGCTCCAGCACCAGGTGACTCGGGCCACGGATCTAATCCAGCAGACCACGAGAACAAGATGGGTGAGTGCGCCTTTAAATCGTTTCTTCAAACTCATTGCGTGAGGGTGGACGAGGTGTTGCTTCCTTGCCTGGGCTCCGGTCTGATTCACCGGAGGATGCAACTGTCTGAGGAGTCAGAAAGATGGATAGACACGTTTACCACGGGGGGGGGGGGGGGGAGAATCAAACCCTCTGGTTTCTCATCTCCGGAATAATCTGGCACTTTCAGACACTGGAGATGGTTCAGTGACTCCTTGCCCTAAATGGGAGGAAATTTAAACAGGATCTTTGGTACATTATTAGGAGTAGGTGCGGAACAGAGAAGAGGAGGAGGGGGCGGGGGAGAATCCAACATTTGGTGGGGAGAGGGGGTGAAGGGGAAAAGTAGCCGTGTGTGAGGAAGGAGGGAGGAAACTGGTTCCCAGTGTCCGCAAGGAGATGAATTACTCTTCTGTGGTGCGACCTCTCCCATCAGCGGAACAGTAGATGATAAGAGATGTGTTTAATGTGACCAGACAGCAAGATTGAAGACGAGAGCTAAAAGCCACTGAGTGGGACACATTGTGATGGAGAAGGGGCTAATAGGGTTCAATGGCCTGTGAACTGCTACATATCTGCAAGGTAATAAATGCATGAGTGGCTCTGTCACTGGGCAAGTATCGTAGTCTCCTAGCAGCTTGGATTAATTCTAAATTTTAGTCCCACCAGGGTAGATTAATAATTTGATTTTTTTTGTTGTTGTGACTGTTGAGAACCAAGAACTCCAGCAAGACAAGTAAAGGGGGTTGGGATCTGAAATGCAGGCTGTCTATTGAAGGGGCATGGCTGTTGGTTTGTGACTTTGGTTAAATACAAAGTTAATGCTTTGTAAGAAGTAAAAAACATTAGAGATAAAAATGAGTTCCACCTTCCCTCCAACTCTACGGCGAGTAGAGGAGACGAGAGGACAATCTCTCACCTCTATATTACAGTCTGAAGAAGGGTCTCATAGAAACATAGAAAATATGTGCAGGAGTAGGCCATTCGGCCCTTCGAGCCTGCACCGCCATTCAATATGATCATGGCTGATCATCCAACTCAGTATCCTGTACCTGCCTTCTCTCCATACCCCCTGATCCCTTTAGCCACAAGGGCCACATCTAACTCCCTCTTAAATATAACCAATGAACTGGCCTCAACTACCTTCTGTGACAGAGAATTGCACAGATTCACCACTCTCTGTGTGACAGTTCATTTTCTCATCTCTGTCATAAAAGGTTTCCCCCTTATCCTTAAACTGTGACCCCCCTTGTTCTGGACTTCCCCAACATCGGGAACAATCTTCCTGCATTAGCCTGTCCAACCCCTTAAGAATTTTGTAAGTTTCTATAAGATCCCCCCCAAATCTTCTAAATTCTAGCGAGTACAAGCCGAGTCTATCCAGTCTTTCTTCATTTGGAAGTCCTGCCATCCCAGGAATCAGTCTGGTGAACCTTCTCTGTACTCCCTCTATGGCAAGAATGTCTTTCCTCAGATTAGGAGCCCAAAACTGTGCGCAATACTCCAGGTGTGGCCTCACCAAAACCCTGTCTCGACCCGAAACGTCACCTATTCCTTCGCTCCATAGATGCTGTCTCACCCGCTGAGGTTCGCCAGCATTTTTGTCTACCTGAGATAAAATAGGTACATCTTAAAACTTTCCTTCCCTTCCTGTCTTCTTTGCAAAGAATGGCTAGTGGCTCGTTCACTCTCTCACAAAGTGGTTTAGTAACCCCTCCATTCTATTGCTGGCATCTCAAGGTAGTGAATTTAAAAAAAGTGCCAGTGGCTATATGTTGTAAACGAAAAACACACACACAGGGCACGTGCAGTTTGCTGTGAACTAGTGGGCCTGTCCCACTTGCGTGACCTTTTTGGCGACTGCTTTCACCCGTCATAGTTGCAGCAGGTTGCTGAAAATTTTCAACGTTGAAAATCCAGCCACGACCAGAAAAAGGTACGACTCTTTGGGCGACTACTCACGACCGTACAGGAGTCATACCGAAGATAGACACAAAATGCTGGAGAAATTCAGCTGGCAGCATCTCTGGAGAATTTATTATGGGTCTGAGCATTTCTTCAGACATCAGACCCAGTGTGAACGGTTCTGACCTGAAAGATCACCTAGTCCTTTTCTCCAGAGATGCTGCGTGACCCGCTGAGTTACTCCAGTATTTTGTGTCCGAGCTGAGGGATCTGTGGCAGGAATATTTCCCAGCTGTTGATATGTTGGACTAACAACAGGTCGACAAAAATGCTGGAGAAACTCAGCGGGTGCAGCAGCATCTATGGAGAGAAGGAAATGGGCAACGTTTCGGCCCAAAACCCAAAGGAAATGGGCAACGTTTCAGCCCGAAACCCAAAGGTAATAGGCAACGTTTCGGCCCGAAACGTTGCCTATTTCATTCGCTCCATAGATGCTGCTGCATCAGACTGAAGAAAGGTCTCGACCCACAACGTTGCCCATTTCCTTCGCTCCATAGATGCTGCTGCACCCGCTGAGTTTCTCCAGCACTTTTGTCTACCTTCGATTTTCCGGCATCTGCAGTTCCTTCTTAAACACTTGGACTAACAACAGCTATTTCCAAGGATGCGTTTCAGTAAGTTACTGGCGATTAACCTACAAACCTGCACGTCTTTGGGACGTGGGAGGAAACCGGAGCACCCGGAGAAATTCCACCCGGAGAAAACTACGCGCTCAAAGGGAGAAGGTACAAACTCCGTACAGACAGCACCTGTAGTCAGGATCAAACCCAGGGCTCTGGTGCTGAGAGGCACCAACTCTACAGAAGGCCATTTGTTCCCACGTGCATACACCTCTTCTTCTTGCGTGTGGCGTGCACAGCCTAAAGTTGTAGGACAACTTGTTCTATTTGATCTTACTTGATTGTGCACGCCAGGTTGATTTGCATTCGTCGAAACAGGGTGGACCACGTGAAGTTTGCAATCTCCCACCCCCTGCATACACCTAACATTCAATAAGATCCCGGCTGATGCTGCCTCACCCGCTGAGTTTCTCCAGCATTAGTGTCTACCATATGATCACGGCTTATCTTTTAGGTTAGTGCCACTTTCCTGCACTAACCCTTATTAACCATCTGTGTTTGAATCTCCACAACCAATCTCCAAATTCAACATCCTCTGGGGAAGAAATTATTTTTTTGGTCTTGAAAGGCCAAACTCTTTATTTTCTAACACTTTTTTTTGAATCCAGGAAAAATATTGTTGACTTCCTGAGATGGCAGCAACATTGTGGAGTGTCAGTCTGACAATTCCCTGCTGATATCTCACCTCAGCTGTTTGAATTGGAAAGCCAGGGCGCACAGAGCCGCAGCTGGTAGAGCTGCTGCCTCACAGCAAGGGTTGCCAACTGTCCCGTATTAGCCGGGACATCCCGTATTTTGGGCTAAATTGGTTTGTCCCATACCTGACCGCCCTTGTCCCGTATTTGACCGCTACTACTCGGGTCGAGGGGTCTGTCGGGTCGGAGCGCCGCGTCTGGCCCCGACGTAGTGCAGCCCATGGAGTGCAGCAGCAGCAGCAGCAGCGCCTCACCCGTGGCCCCATCGGTCGGTCGGCAGCCCGGCCAGCTGTCCGACCTTCGCTTACCACCGACACCACCACCCCTCCTTCTCACGGCCGATCATCGGTTCATGAGTTGGATGGGGTGCCGGACTTTGCGCCCGGGCCAAAACTCCTCAGCTGACCCGCCGGCTGGGCTTGGTGTGCAGTCCAGCACCCGGGCCAACTCCTCATTCACCCAGACACGGCCCAGTCGGTCAACGAATTGCCGTTGGGAACTTGTCCCGTATTTTGACCTTCTGTCCCTTAGTTGGGAGTGGGAAAGTTGGCGACCCTACTCACTGTGCCAGAAAACAGTGCTGTCTGTGTGGAACATGGAAAGGCCCTTCAGCCCATCGAGTACACACCGCCTCTCATCACAGCTCACACACTAATCCCACTTGCTTGTCCCCACACTCCCACCAACACCCTCGGGATCCTTCAGTAGATCCTTCTATTCTGGGGCTGTGGAAAGCATCTTGTCCGGCAACATCTCAATCTGGTTTGGGAACTGCTCTGCAGAGAGTAGTGCGTTCGGCCGATCGCACTATGGGAACTACACTCGCCCCCTCCCCCCCCTGCAGGACCTATACACTAGGAAGTGCAGATCCAGAGCCAGCAACATTATGGGGGACCCCTTCCACCCCAGCAACAGACTGTTCCAGCTGCTACAGAGAGGATGAGACGGAGTTTCTTCCCAGAGGCCTGTAAACTCTGATCTCACCAGAGACTAATTTAACTGTTGTGTTGTGTCTTTTTAAAATTGCTGGGGTTTTTTCAAACATGTGAATACTGGTTCTGTTCTGTAGTTTTTGCTCAATCCTCAGGCGTTGCCACTTTCATTTCACCGCACATCTTGTATGTGTATGTGACAAATAGATTTGTTTTGACGGGTTCTACCATTCACCTACACACTGGGGACAATAACATTATCAACGCCCACTTCTTTGGGAAGTGGAGGAGAGCAGGGCAACCTGGCCCCATACAGTTACTTCCCAGTTGTTATCAGGCAACTGAACCATCCTACCACAACTAGAGAGCGGTCCTGAGCTACTATCTACCTCCAGGTAGACACAAGATGCTGGAGTATCTCAGCAGGAGAGGCAGCATCTCTGGAGCGAAGGAGTGGGCGACGTTTCGGGTCGAGACCCTTCCTCTGCAGGTGAGGCAGCTTCATTGGAGAGAAGGGAACGTCACCCATTCCTTCTCTCCAGAGATGCTGCCTCACCCGCTGAGTTTCTCCAGCATTTTGTGTCTACCTTCGATTTTACCAGCATCTGCAGTTCTTTCTCACACATACTATGTACCTCTGATGTCCCTTGGACTATCCTTGATCGGATTCTGTTCAAGAAGGAATTGCAGATGCTGGAAAATCGAAGGTAGACAAAAATGTTGGAGAAACTCAGCGGGTGAGGCAGCATCTATGGAGCGAAGGAAATGGGCAACGTTTCGGGTTGAAACCTGAAACGTTGCCTATTTCCTTCGCTCCATAGATGCTGCCTCACCCGCTGAGTTTCTCCAACATTTTTGTCTACCTTCGATCAGATTTTTGTCTTTACCTTCCCTTTATCATGTATCGTAAACGGCTCAGTTGTGACCATGTATTGTCTTTCCGTTGACTGGCTAGCACGCAACAAAAAGCTTTTCACTGCACTTCGGCGCACGTGGCAATAAGCTAAACTGAATGGTGACCGGGAGAACGTGCAAACTCCACACAGACAGCACGGCACAATTGAACCCAGGTTGGCTGGCGCTGTGAAGCAGGGGCTCTAACAGCTGACCGCTGTCCCACCGCGATGAATGAAGCTGCATTGTAAGTTAAGGAAGAGTTGTATCGATGAATTAAATGAGTCAGTTTCGTAGTAACGCAGACTAATGGTATGGGCACCACAGACGGTACTTACAACCCAGCGTGGGTTACCAAATCTTGGGCTTCATCCTGTTACACCACCTACTGAAAGGACATCTTGTTAAGATGTAACAGCACAGCCAGCATTTAATCTGAACATATGTCTGAGCTCTGAAGGCAATTGGCATCAGGTATCGTGCATAGTGGTCATCACCTGTCAGTGTTCTGGACGATTGATCAAGATAGATGTGTTCAAATTCTACCAGGGCAGTTGGGAAGAATATAATTCAAGTCATAAAGCCTCACAGCATGGAAACAGGCCCTTCGGCCCAACTTGCCCATGCTGCACAAGGTGTCCCACCTGCTTGCATTTTTTCTCACAGAGAGTTGTGAGTCTGTGGAATTCTCTGCCTCAGAGGGCGGTGGAGGCCGGTTCTCTGGATGCTTTCAAGAGAGAGCTAGATAGGGCTCTTAAAGATAGCGGAGTCAGGGGATATGGGGAGAAGGCAGGAACGGGGTACTGATTGGGGATGATCAGCCATAATCATATTGAATGGCGGTGCTGGCTCGAAGGGCCGAATGGCCTACTCCTGCACCTATTGTCTATTGTCTATTTGGCCCCTATCCCTCCAAACCTGTCCTATCCATGGATCTGTCTAATTGTTTCTTAAACATTGCAGTAGTACCTGCCTCAACTACCTCCTCCGGCAGCTCGTTCCATACACCCTTTGTGTTTATTTAAAATAATGTTACCCCTCTGGTTTCTATTTTTTTTTTTTCCCTCCTTGCTTTCATCCGACTTTGCAAACTGTTCAGTTTACGAACAGTTCTTGGCAACAATAAATCTGTTGTGATCTGTTGTATCGCCCAGATACTAGCCTGTCTTAAACATCACAGGTTGGGGAGATTGCAAGAAATTGTGGACGCAGCCCAGACCATCCCCCCCTCCTTCCATCGACTCCATCTGCACCTCACGCTGCCTCGGCAAGGCCAGCAGCATCATCAAGGACCAGCCTCACCCCGGTCACTCCCTCTTCTCCCCTCTCCCATCGGGCAAGAGGTACAGAAGTGTGAAAACGCACACCTCCAGATTCAGGGACAGTTTCTTCCCGGCTGTTATCAGGCAACTGAACCATCCTACCACACCCAGAGAGCAGTGCTGAACTACTATCTACCTCATTGGTGACCCTCGGACTATCCTTGATCGGACTTGATCTTGCACTAAACGTTACTCCCTTAACAAGTATCTGTACACGGTGGACGGCTCAATTGTAATCATGTATTGTCTTTCCGCTGACTGGATAGCACGCAACAAAAGCTTTTCACTGTACCTCGGTACAGCTGGCTCGTAGGGCCAAATGGCCTACTCCTGCACCTATTGTCTAATGTCCAAACCAAAATAAAAATCCATTAAATTACATCACTCCAAGTTACCTGAAAAAAAACCATTCTGTCAAGCCTCACAAAACTCCCCAAACTCTTGGAATGTGGATGTAAGGATCATGGGACATGTGCAGGCAGAGGAGATATTATGTTATATCCTGTCTGTGTGTTAACCAGCGCTTGCAGGTCTTTGTTTCGAACAAGGAGGTATTTAATTTTTCTTAAAGATAGACACAAAGTGCTGGAGTAACTCAGCGGGACAGGCAGCATCTCTGGAGAGTAGGAATGGGTGACGTTTCGGGTCTCGGCCCTTCTTCAGATTCTGGTTGCTGTCTTGTACAATAACAATAGACACAGGAGGAGGCCATTCGGCCCTTCGAGCCAGCACCGCCATTCAATGTGATCATGGCTGATCATCCCCAATCAGTACCCCGTTCCTGCCTTCTCCCCATGTCCCGTGACTCCGCTATTTTTAAGAGCCCTATCTAGCTCTCTCTTGAAAGCATCCAGAGAACCGGCAGAAAATTCCACAGACTCGCAACCCTCTGTGAGAAAAAGTGTTTCCTCGTCTCTGTTCTAAATGGCTTACCCTTTATTCTTAAACTGTGACCCCTGGTTCTGGACTCCCCCAACATCGGGAACATGTTTCCTGCCTCTAGCGTGTCCAAGCCCTTAACAATCTTATATGTTTCAATGAGATCCCCTCTCATCCTTCTAAACTCCAGAGTGTACAAGCCCAGCCGCTCCATTCTCAGCATATGACAGTCCCGCCATCCCGGGAATTAACCTTGTAAACCTACGCTGCACTCCCTCAATAGCAAGAATGTCCTTCCTCAACCCTGTACCATTGCTGTTTATGGGTGAGGAGGGTTATTGCCAGTAGATGGCTCTGTTACTGCACTGCGATGGCCTGGCTCCTGTTTAATAAGGAGCCAGTGTTTCTGCTCACTCTAGTTTGGGAATTTAATAAGGAGCCAGTGTTTCTGCTCGCTCTAGTTTGGGAATTTAATAAGGAGCCAGTGTTTGGACTCACAGAGAAACGGACAGTCTGAAGACCTGAAACGTCACCCATTTCTTCTCTCCAGAGATGCTGCCTGTCCCGCTGAGTTACTCCAGCACTTTGTGTCTGTCTTCGGTTTAAAAGCAGCACCTGCGGTTCCTTTCTACACAGAGAAACGGACAGTTGCATGTCCCCTCTGTATCTTGTCCGTGAAAGGGAGTTGAGAAATTATTTCACTCGAGTGCATTTATTTGAGTACAAGTACTGTGGGAATTCTCTGCCTCAGAAGTCGGTGGATGCTTTCAAGAGAGAATTGGATATAGCTCTTTCAGCTGACAGTCAAGGGGATATGGGGAGAAGGCAGGAACGGGGTACTGATTGTGGATAATCAACCATGATCACATTGAATGGCAGTGCTGGCTCGAGGGGCCGAATGGCCTCCTCCTGCACCTGTTGTCTATGTATCTCTATAATAAGGGCTTGTCCCACTTTCCTGAGTTATTCATGAATTCTCCCGCGTTTTCAAACTCGCAGAATGTTCGTACCGAGATTGTATGAGGCCGTAGGAGTCTGTGGATATATTGTAGTGGCTCATTATGCCAGCTGTAGCTACTCTGGGAATCGGGTAAGTCGGGATATTTTTCCAGCCTGATGAAAAATGTCCACGAGTAAAATAAATAGCCCCGAGTACCTAAGGTGGGCAAAACGAGCCGCTACGATAGATCCACGGACTCCTACGGACTCGTTACGGACATTCTGCGAGTTTGAAAACTCGGGAGAATTCGTAAATAACTCGGGAAAGTGGGACAGGCCCTTAAGGACCTGAGCAACTAATGCGCTGCGAGAGCTGTATTGCACGCACCATTTCCTCGTCACCCCACCCGTTGTATCTGAGTTTGTACTGATTGTACCCATGTATGGTAGAGCCGATTTGTTTGGATAGAATGGGAAACAAAGTTTTACACATGACAATAACGAACCTAATCAGCACGGAAAATTGAAAGACATAAATAAGGTAAACCTGCGGCACGGTGGCGCAGCGCCAGCGACCCGGGTTCGATCCTGACTACGGGTGCTGTCTGTATGGAGTTTGCACGTTCTCCCTGTCACCTGCGTGGGTTTTCTTCGGCTGCTCCGGTTTCCTCCCACATTCCAAAGACGGACAGGTTTGTAGGTTAATTAGCTTTGGTAAAATTCTCTCTAGTGTGTAGGATAGTTCTAGTGTACGAACTGATCGCTGGTTAGCACAGATCGGTGGGCCAGAGGGACTGGACTGAACTGAACTAAGTCAGAATGTTTTTCCCCGAGTGGAAGTGTCAAAGACGAGATGGTAGAGGGGCGAAGCTTAAAGATGTGAGAGGCAAGTTGTTTTTTAGAGGGTTTAGTTTAGAGATACAGCGCGGAAACGGGCCCTTCGGCCCTCCTGGTCCGTGCCGACCAGCGATCCCCGCACACTAACACTATCCTACACCCACTAGGGACAATTTTTACATTTACCAAGCCAATTGACCTACAAACCTTCACGTCTTTGGAGTGTGGGAGGAAACTGAAGATCTCAGAGAAAACCCACGCAGGTCACGGGGAGAATGTACAGACAGCTCCCGGAGTCGGGATCGAACCCGGGTCTCCGGCGCTGCATTCGCTGTGAGTCAGCAACTCTGCCGCTCTGCCGGGCGGTCACGATGGCGCAGTGTTTCCGTGCGGTGGGACGCTGGGAACCTTTATCCTAGGGTGGTGGGTGCCTGGAACCTGTTGCCGGCGGCTGGTGGTGGAGGCAGATACAACAGTGGCGTTTAAGAGACTCTTAGATGGGCCGGGAAAAGAGGAACATGGATCGCATACAAGCAGAGACCAATTTAACTTGGCATCATGTTTAGAATGGACATGATGGGCCGAAGGGCCTGTTCTTTTGCTGTACTGTTCTATGCTCTAAGTGCTGGGAGTCTGGGACCTGCTGCTGGAAGAGTGATTGGTGGGAGAAGTACTCCTTGGTTGTAAAGATGTAATCTGCAGGTCCATGGACATAGGGACATGGACTAAGAGTCGAACAGTGGAATTAACCCGAGGGTGGATATTTTTTAGGTAGACAAATTGCTGGAGAAACTCAGCAGGTGCGGCAGCATCTATGGAGCGAAGGAAATGGGCAATGTTTCAGGTCGAAACCCTTCTTCAGACTGATGACAAAGGGGTTCAGTCTGAAGAAGTGTCTCGACCCAAAACGTTGCCAATTTCCTTTGCTTCATAGATGCTGCCTCACCGCTGAGTTTCTCCAACATTTTTGTGTACCTTCAATTTTCCAGCATCTGCAGTTCCTTCTTAAACGTGGATATTTTCTAGCTGGCAGGAAGAGAATGGGCCAAGTGGCATTGAGCACCTGTGGTGTGGAGGTAGACCGTTCCCTGAGCGCTGTGTTCCGCTCCCTCCTGCAGATGACAGCGTGTCGGCCGTGAGCAGCATGGACATTGATGACCGCATCTCCTACCTGGAGCAGCGCATGCAGCTGCAGGACGACGAGATCCAGGTGCTGAAGGCGGCGCTGGCTGACGTGGTGCGGCGGCTCGCCTTTGCCGAGGAGCAGCACACCGTGTTCAACAAGCGCGGGCCCACCAGGGGTAGGTCCGAGCAGCCGCGCGCCTTGGCCAAGACAAAGGAGGTCCCGGCGTTGGGAGGTCACTGGGAACAAACGTGGGCCCACCAGGGGTAGGTCCGAGCAGCCGCGCGCCTTGGCCAAGACAAAGGGGGACCCGGCGTTAAGGGGGGGGGGGGGGTCACTGGGAACAAAGGGGGACCCAGCAATTGGGGGGGTCACTGGGAACAAGCGCGGGCCCACCAGGGGTAGGTCTGCACAGCCGCTCACCTTCACCAAGACAAAGGGGACCCAGCTTGGGGGGGGGGGGGGGGGGGGTCACGGAACAAAGGGGGCCCAGCTTCGAGGGGGTGCCATGAACGAAGGGGGACATAGCTTTGGGGGGGGGGAGTGTCCACTGAGAACAAAGGGGGACCATTGGGAATTAAATGGAATATTTGTAACTTTACCGCCATATACAATAGACAATAGGTGCAGGAGTAGGCCATTCGGCCCTTCGAGCCTGCACCGCCATTCAATGTGATCATGGCTGATCATCCCCAATCAGTACCCCGTTCCTGCCTTCTCCCCATATCCCCTGACTCCGCTATCTTTAAGAGACCTATCTAGCTCTCTCTTGAAAGCATCCAGAGAACCGGCCTCCACCGCCCTCTGATGTAGAGAATTCCACAGACGTGGTGACTCCTTGCATACCTCGCGTAAGCAAAACAAAGAATCTCACTGTGACTCGTCACGTGTGATAATAAAGTATTCTTTCATTCACTCACTCCTGCCCCGTCAATAGTTCGTGAGTTCTCGGTGCAGAATTAGGCCATTCGGCCCAGCAAGTCTACTCCGCCATTCAATCACGGCTGATCTATCTCTCCCTCCTAACCCCATTCTCCTGCCTTCTCCCCATAGCCCCTGACACCCGTACTAATCAAGAATCTGTCAATCCACACCTTAAAAATATCCCTTGACTTGGCCTTCACTGCCGTCTGTGGCGACAAATTCCACAGATTCACCGCCCTCTGACTGAAGAAATTCCTCCTTCTGCTTTCTAAAAGTACGTCCTTTTATTCAGTGGCTGTGCCCTCTGGTCCTAGACTCTCCTACTCGTGGAAACATCCTCTCCACATCCACTCTATCCAGGCCTTTCACTGTCTCAGGTTGCAGGCTCTGGGGTGGCACATTGGCACAGCTCCAGTGGCCATTTGGACATTAGAGAGACAGCATGGAAACCGGCCCTTTGGCCCGGGTCTGTGCCGACCGGCGATCGCCCTGTACACTCTGCACAGAAGCCCAGTGTCGGGCCTGTCCGTCTGCCTGTTCATCCTCTTGCTTTACACTCACCTTCTCTTCTGTTTTCCAGCTCGACTTTTCATGCAAGCTCTGCCATCCAAGCCCAGCCTGAGTAACGGAACGGCAACGCCTCCAAAACGAAACAACGCCATACCTCAGTCGCCTGCCTCGCCCCGGAAGGAACCAGTGTCTAAAAGGTGGGAGAAGATCCTCCTCGTTTTATTCTCCATCTCAATGTCACTAGCACCTGAACTAACTAACTAGCATTTGAACTAAATAACTAGCACCTGAACTATCCAACTAACTAGCACCTGAACTAGCCAACTAACTAGCACCTGAACTAACCAACTAACTAGCACCTGAACTAACCAACTAACTAGCACCTGAACTAACCAACTAACTAGCACCTGAACTAACCAACTAACTAGCACCTGAACTAATAACCAACTAACTAGCACCTGAACTAACCAACTAACTAGCACTGAACTACCAACTAACTAGCACCTGAACTACCAACTAACTAGCACCTGAACTAACCAACTAACTAGCACCTGAACTAACCAACTAACTAGCACCTGAACTAACCAACTAACTAGCACCTGAACTAACCAACTAACTAGCACCTGAACTACCAACTAACTAGCACCTGAACTATCCAACTAACTAGCACCTGAACTAGCCAACTAACTAGCACCTGAACTAACCAACTAACTAGCACCTGAACTAACCAACTAACTAGCACCTGAGCTAACTAACTAGCATCTGGAAATTCAACTTGGGGAATTGGACTGATGGGGAATTGTAGACACAAAATGCTGGAGTAACTCAGCGGGACAGGCAGCATCTCTGGAGAGAAGGATTGGGTGACGATTGAGGTCAAGACCCGAATCATCACCCATTCCTTCTCTCCAGAGATGCTGCCTGCCCTGCTGAGCTACTCCAGCATTTTGTGTTAAACTAATCTCTCTAATCTATTATAACTAAACCCCATTTTCCCGCCTTCTCTCCATAACCCCACACAGACACGCAGACAGACACGCACACACCGACATGCCAGACACACACACACACACACAGACACACGCACACTACAGCAGATCAGTGTCGTTTATTGTCACGTGTGCCGAGGTACAGTGAAAAGCTTTTTAGTTGCGTGCTAACCAGTCGGCAGAACGACTACACGTCACAATTGAGCCGTTACAGTGGTAGGGAATACATGACAAGTGTTACATGATAAGGGAATGATATTTGGTGCAAGAGTTGTGTAGTTACAGGAAGAGATGTTGCTGTAGGGGTGGAGATAAAGGGTGTGGAGCGATTGGAATATGTGATTGCACATCTGTGTTTCTGTGGCTTGCAGGCAAATAGTCACGTGGGTTGGGCACCATCTGGGCATGCAGGGGTCTGGGACCACCTGTGGCTCGTGACTGGGCAATAAACAATCTTGTCGTCACCACCTACACATTTGTGAGACGGTTTTGGGCAGGATTTATGGTTTCATATAAGCTTCTTCTGCGAGTCTGCCAGATGGGTGTACTCTGTTTTATGATGTAATGACAGCCTTATCTTGGATTAATTTAAGGTCTAATGCCCTTCTGCAGAAATGTGGCTGGGATCCAATACCAAATGGACAGTCTTCATGTAGAAAGTGCTGGACTAATTGTGTTCTGATCCGAGTCCTTCAGTGTAATGTGAAGGGAAATATCACTCACTCTAACTTTCCCCCCATTAAGACTTGCAACACTTGACACCAACCATTTTCAGAAACCATTAGCAGATGAAGGTTCCCAGGCCAAAGAACCTGTTTCCACGCTGTATCTCTAGAAAACTAAAACAATCCAAAGGATGTGTGCATTTTTGTAATTTAAATGGATTTGTAACTTATAGATAGCGGAGTCAGGGGATATGGAGAGAAGGCAGGAACGGGGTACTGATTGGGGATGATCAGCCATGATCACATTGAATGGTGGTGCTGGATCAAAGGGCCAAATGGCCTGCTCCTGCACCTATTGTCTATTGTCTATTGTATTTTAATTTGCCTCTGTAAATTGTCCCTTCATCCACAGATGGTATCGTCTTTTGCAGTACACATTGCAAATTGAGTTGTTCCTCCTGAAATGAATGGGGGGTTGAGGGAAGGGGGGGGGGGGGAACGTAGCGAGAGGGGATGCAAGGGTTAGTCCCCACTCCAGGTGGGACCTCTAACTCGATAGGAATACCTACTAAAAATAATTCCATTCGGATCATCCCTTGCTGTGGCCATGTCCTGCATGCTGCTCCTTGTAGGACAAGCCAGCATCTGAAGAAGGGTCCCGACTCGAAACGTCATCTGTCATGTCCCAGAGGAAGTGTAAATAGGAGACCGTGTTTAAACAAGAGAACCAGATACATCGAAGGAAAGGATTAAGAGCTGTAAAAATGAGCTGTAGAAATGGTTGGTTCAGTGCCAGGGGTTATGGGGAGAAGGCTGGAGAATGGGATTGAGAGGGAGAGATGGATCAGCCATGATTGAATGGCAATGTATATAGACACACGGAGCGTTTATCTCCTGTTCTGTACTATGTTTACATATTCTGTTGTGCTGCAGCAAGTAAGAATTTTGTTTCCCTATCTGGGACACCTGACAATAAAACACTCTTGATTTGTCTCTTGAGCAGACTCGATGGGCCGAATGGCCTAATTCCGCTCCTATCATTTATGACTAAATCCAGCAGTGTATTCAGCTGGTATTTGTTGTATGTTGAGATTCTTTGCACCAGTTTCCGTGATGGAACTGTGCCATCAACTCTGTTTTGATGAAGTTTATTTTGTTAATGTTTGTCTTTTATAACAGTGCCGGCTTTATCCAGCCTGCACAGCTTCCTTGTTGAGCCGCTGAATGCATCTGTCATTCATCCTTGGCTTCAGATCTCGTCTGTGGCGGGCCCATTGTTCTTTCTCCCACTGTCCGAGTGAGCAATTACTAATTTGAAGGACCAATCTGTTTTGTTTCTTGTTATTTGACTCCAGTGGTCAACATTGCTCAATCCCGCGTGAAACTAAAAGGATTTAAAATAAAAGAATTGGAAGCATGAGGCTGAGGGGAGTTTTGCAATGGCACAGTTGACCTGATGAGAGTTTGGCTTCGCAGTTGAGATGTCAACCATATTTAACCTCTCCCATAACCTTCCCCAAGACGAGATGATGCAGTGAGATGATCACTGGATGTTGCAACATTGGCAATACATTCAGGAGTTGAGGAATTCAGTTTACAATTGATGTAGGATAATTGAGTCAGATTAGGGTGGTGAATCTGTGGAATTCATTGCCACAGCAGGCTGTCAATGGATAATTTTAAGGCAGAGATACATTTTTGGTTCTGGTTTCTGGCTGATTACTGCGCAAACACCTCATGCGTGGCTATCTCGCGTCGGTCAGAGTGAGTAGAGTAGCGATGAAATTTTGAAGTGGGCCTTTCTGACCAAGTTGAGGAGATCTAGTTGCTCAATCCCCTTTTTGGGGTGGGAGATTGCAACCTTCACGTGGTCCGCCCTGTGTCGACTAATGCAATCAACTCGACGTGCACAAACGGAAGATCAAATAGAACAAGTTGTCCAACAACTTTAGGCGTGCATGCCACACGACAGAAGAATAATTCCCTTGTTAAATGACTTAATATCGGGAGCAGCAGCGTGTGTTGGGTGGTAACAGATTCCATTCCCTTATCGTCCTTGGGTAAAGGGAATATTGGTAGCAAAGTTTATTGATATTTAGCGAGTTGATGATGTAGGGACTTGACTTGTTTCATGGCAGTCGGTGCTCTGGGATAACCGGAGATTTGATGGCGTGATTTTGTGAATCTCCTTGTAAATTGCAATCAGTCTTGGCCTGATTCTGCGGAGCTCTAGGGTGTCCCATCCGAGAGAAGTCAGCATATTATTTGAGCTTGTAGCCATGACATATAAAGCGGGCTGCTCGGAGTTGTACTTTCTCCAGGGTGATCTTCTTGTTGTTGAAAGGATCCCATATGGCTCCACGATACTCCAATTTTGATTAGTACGGGTGTCAGGGATTATTGGGAGAAGGCAGGAGAATGGGGCTGAGAAGGAAAGATAGATCCAGAGATGCTGCCTGTCCTGCTGAGTTACTCCAGCATTTTGTTTCCATCTTTGGCTTAAACCAGCATCTGCAGTTCCTTTCCACAAGTTCAAGTTCAAGAGAGTTTATTGTCAGTGTGTCCCTGATAGGACAATGACATTCTTGCTTTGCTTCAGCACAACAGAACATAGTAGGCATTGACTACAGAACAGATCAGTGTGTCCATATACCATCTCCCACCCCACATATTACTGTATTAGTTTTTATACTATTACCCATACTCTTCATGTACAATATAATATACAGTACTGGATATATCTCGGGTTAAAAATATCTTGCCCGGATCACATCTCCGTTTATGCTGTTATAATGACTCTGTAAACAAACCACTTATTTGTTGAGCGCTCCATTTTCCAGGAACATATTTCAAGCACTAATCAAGGGATTGCTGTACCTCATTTCTGTTCAAAAGGAACACAAATTTATCCAATCCTTCCTGGGAGCAAAAATATTTCCATCCTTGTAAATTCTGTGCACCCTCTCCGTTGTAACCCCCTGGAAGTTCTCAATTACTTTCTTCCTCTTCTTCTTGCGTATGGTGTTCACAGTCTAAAGTTGTAGCACAACTTAGAAACATAGACACATAGACAATAGGTGCAGGAGGAGGCCATTTGGCCCTTCGAGCCTGCACCGCCATTCAATATGATCATGGCTGATCATCCAACTCAGTATCCCGTACCGGCCTTCTCTCCATACCCGCTGATCCCTTTAGCCACAAGGGCCACATCTATCTCCCCCTTAAATATAGCCAATGAACTGGCCTCAACTACCTTCTGTGGCAGAGAATTTCACAGACTCACCACTCTCTGTGTGTGGAAAAAAAATGTTTTTCTCATCTCGGTCCTAAAAGACTTCCCCCTTATCCTTAAACTGTGACCCCTTGTTCTGGACTTCCCCAACATCGGGAACAATCTTCCTGCATCCAGCCTGTCCAACCCCTTAAGAATTCTGTAAGTTTCTATAAGATCCCCCCTCAATCTTCTAAATTCTAGCGAGTACAAGCCGAGTCTATTCGGTCTTTCTTCATATGAAAGTCCTGACATCCCAGGAATCAGTCTGGTGAACCTTCTCTGTACTCCCTCTATGGCAAGAATGTATTTATAGCTTGTTCTATTTGATCTTATTTGATTGTGCACGCCGGGTTGATTGCATTCGTCGAAACAGGGCGGACCACGTGAAGGTTGCAATCTCCCACCCCACAATTGTTTTGGTTATTACGTTGTCAAATCTGGATATCCCCTGAAGAATTCAGCCAGATTATTCCTCTAGTTTAAAAGGAATACCAGCAACAACTTCAGGAGACACCTACTGCAGTCTAATGTTCGTTAACTTTCTGGCCAGAGATAGTCGTACAGTGTGGAAATGGATCCTTCAGCCCATCTTGCTCACACCGACAAATATGCACTAGTCCCACCTGGCCTATATCCTTCTAAACCTATCCTATCCATGTACCTGTCTAAATGTCTCTTGCATTTTGTGATGGTACCTGTTTCAACTACCTCGCTGGCAGCTTGTTCCATATGCCCACCACCCTATGAGTGAATAATTACCCCACAGGTACCTTTTAAATCTTTCCCCTCTCATCTTAAACCCATGTCCCATGGTTCATAAGTCCTGGGAGCATAATTGACCCATTGAGTCTACCCCGCCATTCAATCAAGGTTGATTAATCTTTCCCTCCTAACCCCATTCTCCTGCCTTCTCCCCATAACCCCTGACTACCCTTGAATTCCCCACCATGGATAAAAGACAACACAGGAGATATTTTTGCTCCCAGGAAGGATTGGATAAATTTGTGTTGCTTTGAAACAGAAATGACAGCAGGCAGTTCTGTTGTATTGTCTTACAATTACATGTCTTTGAGGTGCATGGTCTGAGGCCTCATTATTTACTGCTTCTTCCAATTCAGCCCAATTATTTTCCTAATCACCTCATTGTTTTTTTTCTAAGCCAGCCTGCTTGCTTAATGAGAGCTAAAGACAGACAACTCCATTGTATCTGAGAACACTCTTTTAACCCTTGCATAACAGCTGTCCATTTAAAATGGAGAAGTTTTTTTTTCTCTCTCTGATGGCTGTGAACTTTTAGAATTCTCTATTGGCCTGATCCAAGACGTCGCCCATTCCTTCTCACCAGAGATGCTGCCTGACCTGCTGAGTTACATCAGGTTTTTGTGTCTATCTTCAGTGTAAATCGATAACTGCAGTTCCTTCCTACGCAAAAGTATTTTAAGTTTGTTTTATTGTTTTTTTTGTTGCGTGCTATCCAGTCAGCAGATATGTCACATGGCTAGAATCAAGTCATCTACAGTTGCACTGATGAAGCTTAAAGGTTGTGGAACTCATCGGGTCAGGTAGCATCTCTGGGGAGCGTGGATAGGTAACAGTCTGAAGGAGGGTCCAGACCCGAAACGTCACCTACCCACGCTCACCAGGAATGCTGCCTGAGCCGCTGAGTTACTCCAGAACTTTGTGTCTTTCTTAGAGAATCGAAGTGGATGGACAGAGTGTTAAAGTTTTTTTTAAAGTATCGATGATAAAGGGAACAAGCCATTGTAAGCTGTTTGTGGTGTGAAAATGAGAAGCTGGTGCGACTAGGGTGGGGGAGGGAGATAGAGATAGAGGGAATGCCAGGGCCCGAAGTGGATGGACAGGTAGACAAAAATGCTGGAGAAACTCAGCGGGTGAGGCAGCATCTAAGGAGCAAAGGAATAAGTGACGTTTCGGGTCGAGACCCTTCTCCAGACACGGGTGGGCGTGTGAGCAAAAATAAATCGCGGGGGCCATGGTTTTTTTGTCTGAACTCTTTCCTGGTCGTGCGGTGTGGCCAGAAGTGTATGTTGTGGGCAAGTGAT
Source organism: Okamejei kenojei (assembly GCA_035221665.1). Classification (NCBI taxonomy): domain Eukaryota; kingdom Metazoa; phylum Chordata; class Chondrichthyes; order Rajiformes; family Rajidae; genus Okamejei; species Okamejei kenojei. The sequence goes on from CM069171.1 coordinate 1,666,421, forward strand.
TATAGGACCATTGGGATTGCCCTGTGCGGGCTTACATTGACATAGCGGGCTGAATGGCCTCCTGTAACAGAGCAAAGTATGAAAGATAATTTCTCTTCAACATTCCTTGAATTTGGAAGTTGTTAGTTTAAAAACTTTCACGAGGTGTTTACATTTGCTACAGTGTGTGTTTGTATAGAGCATAGCCGCTGGGCACTAGCACAGTGACTGTTGCTGTGGCTTGTTCTATCAGCTGATGTTAGACGCTGGTTTAATGTTATTGTTTAATGTTACTGGAAGTCGGCCAACAGGGAAGGGGCACTTGATTGGCTGAGTAACTGGTTGAGTAACGAGTTTCATATGCAGATGAGTTTCCGCTGTACAGAACAGCCATTTGGCTGCAGTTCAGTCAAGTGAAATAAAGTCCAGCACTCTGTCCTGAGTTAGCGCTCAAGTCTGTAGCAACCAGAAAGTCTTCACTCTCAATTAAGATGAAGAAAGCTTACAAGTAAGTGCGTTGATTATGAAGACTGTGCAACAACAGTTAAATTTAGTTTCAAGAAATGAGGAGGGTTTTTTAAATTCCTAATACTGCAGGATGTGGGTTGTGGCTGTCTGTGTATCTATGGCTGACTGTGGGAGTCTTGTGAAGATTCTCGTTGTCTTTCAACTCTATTCCAATCTAGTATTAAAGCTATGTGCTTAAATAAGACATGCCCAAAAAAGTTGATTTGCAAGTTGAATCAGTAGTAAGGCAAGCTTATGCAATGAATATTTTTAAAACTGGAATGTAATGCCGAGGCTTTATAACACAGTGGTCAGGCTGCATTTGGAGTAGTAGGAACAGTTTTGGGCCCCATATTTGAGGAAGCATGTACTGGCGTTGGAGAGGGCTTTGAGAAGCTTTACGAGAACGAGTGGGTTAACATACGGTGAACGTTTGATGGCACTGGGCCTGTACTCGCTGGAGTTTTAGAAAGATGAGTGGGAGCCTCATTGAAACTTACCGAACAGTGAAAGGTGGATGTGGAGAGGATGTTTCCACCAGCGGGAGAGTCCAGGACTAGAGGGCACAGCCTCAGAATAAAAGGACGCCCCTTTAGAAAGGGGATGAGAAGGAATTTCTTTAGTCAGAGGGTGGTGAATCTGTGGAATTCAACGCCACAGACAGCTGTGGAGGCCAGGTCAATGGATATTTTTAAGGTGAAGCCTAATTCCGGATTAGCAAGGGTGTCGGCTGTTATGGGGAGAAGGCAGGAGAATGAGATTGAGAGGGAAAGATAGATCAGCCATGATTGAATGACGGAGTAGACTTGATGGGCTGAATGGCCTAATTCTGCTCCTATCATTATGAACTAAATAGTGCTAGTGTATAGGTGATGGGTGTGGGCCAAAGGGCCTGTTCCTTGCTGTATCGTTAAACTTAATTACAATAGATCATAATATTCATGCTAGGTGTGTCTTGGAACAATGCTGAGTTCATCCAAGATAGACACAAACTGGGGCGGGAGATTGCGACCTTCACGTGGTCCGCCCTGTTTCGACGAATGCCATCAACCCGTCGTGCACAAACAAATAAGATCAAATAGAACAAGTTGTCCTCCAACTTTAGGCTGTGCACGCCACACGCAAGGAGAAGACACAAACTGCTGGAGTAACTCAGCGGCTCAGCACCTCTGCAGAAATGCTGAGTTAATCCAATTGCCGAATACTTTCTCCTTATCTGAGCGTCTTTCTAAAATATTTGTACAATTTTCCCTTGATGGGATGTCTCTGCAACCAATAATAATAATTTGCAAATCCTGCTGAAAGAGTTTACCTGAAGCATGAAAGTTTGCCCAGGTGCACACTGGACATCGAGATGCGCTTTGTCTGTCTGTCTCTTAATTGCTCCCTGTTCTTCTTGCAGTAAACCCAAGGAGTCTGTCTTCAGTGCGGGTGAGTAATACGCTTACATCTTTACAAGAGCAACGCTTCAAATGTGATCTGGACCCTCGACTCTCTTCTGTTCTTCAATAAGTTCATACCTGGTTGGAGTGGAAAATCTCTTGTTTTTATAGCCCTCGATTCCCCTGTCATCCAAATATCAGTTTCAGTTTATTGTCCCGTGTACCGAGGTACAGTGAAAAGCTTTTTGTTGCGTGCTAACCAGTCAGCGGAAAGGCAATACATGATTACAATCGAGCCGTTTACAGTGTACAGATACAGGATAAGGGAATAACGTTTAGTGCAAGGTAAAGCCAGCAAAGTCCGATCAAAGGTAGTCAGAGGGCTTCCAATGAGGTAGATAGTAGTTCAGCACTGCTCTCTGGTTGTGGTAGGATGGTTCAGTTGCCTGATAACAGCTGGGAAGAAACTGTCCTGAATCTGGAGGTGTGTGTTTTCACACTTCTGTCCCTCTTGCCTGATGGAAGAGAGAGTGACCGGGGTGCGACTGGTCCGTGATGATGCTGCTCACCCATTCGCACTCGTTCTACATTATCCCACCTTCACATCCACTCCACACACTTTAGAGGCGATTCACAGAGGGACAATTAATCTACGAGCCCGCAAGTTTTTGTGACGCGGTAGGAAACTGGAGCACCCGGAGGAAACGCACGCGGTCACAGGGAGAACGTGCAAACTCCACACCCGAGGTCATGTTCGAACCCGAGTCCCTAGTGCCATGCGTCAGCAGCTCTGCCAGCTGGTGGCTATTGATCAGAATGTGAGAGGGCATGAATATCTGACCACTGAACACGGGTGCTTAACAATCATTCTAGTCTCAATGAGGCATCGGCCCCATTTCCTTGCTGTGTGGCTCGAATGTTAAGTAATGCCCCTGTCCCACTTAGGAAACCTGAACGGAAACCTCTGGAGACTTTGCGCCCCACCCAAGGTTTCCGTGCGGTTCCCGGAGGTTTTTGTCAGGTTCCCGGAGATTTTTTCAATTTTTTTAAATAATCGCCGGAACATAGAAGAAACGGAAACCACTTTCGACCATTAGGGAGACTGACAAAAACCTCCGGGAACCGCACGGAAACCTTGGGTGGGGCGCAAAGTCTCCAGAGGTTTCCGTTCAGGTTTCCTAAGTGGGACAGGGGGCATTAATACACTTGAAAAAGGATACATTTTCGGGATTGGAGAAGGAAGAACAACCTTAACTATTCTTTTGAGCAGCTATTACAAGTTCAGTGTGTAGAGTGGTTTTTCTTCCATCGTATGAGAATTATAAATATTACATTGGGTGAACCTTTAATGGGTTAGTCGTCAATCGGAAGTCCATTAATAAGTGAAAGGTGCAAACATTAAAGCAAGATTCTCCCTTCTTCCGGATGGTTGCTCCATCACCCAGATACTTTAGCCATTCTCTCGAGACCTCTGCTCAGTCTCCTTTTGCATCTGTTACTCCCCCCCCCCCCCCCCCCCCCCCCCCCCCCCCCCCCACCAGAGAAAGATTCCTTGCAGTGTTGAAGATATTCAGAATTTGAAAAACCTCTTATTAAATTCCCCTGTGGCCTTTGGGAAGGTTACGTTCTGCTTTTAGTGAGTCTTTACGGAAAAGACAATTGATTGCAAGTACAGCAACTACTCAGTGCTGCCCAGATTAAACTTTTAGGGCCTAGTTTACTGCAGATCCTTCGTACCATTGGTTAGCGGCACGATTATAACACTTATTATAAGCGGAGTGACAAAGCCTGCGTGGGCACTCTCTTTAGAGCCTTAGGGACACTCAGCAGGGAACCAAAGGCAGATAGTCCACCTCTTCCAAAGCCAACAATGGATCATTGTGGGCTCCACATTTCCTGGGTCCTTGGTGCCGGCTCGGATTTGTCCTGTACCTTATCATACCTTCCTTGACTCTCAGCCTGAAGAAGGGTCTCGACCCGAAACGTCATCTGTTCCTTTTCTCCTGAGATGTTAGCCTGACCCGCTGAGTTACTCCAGCATTTTGTGTGTCTCTCCTCAGTGTAAAACAGCATCTGCAGTTCCTTCCCACACAAAGTGTACCAAAGGTAAACACAGAATGCTGGAGTAACTCAGCGAATGCTTGGTCAAGAATCTATCTACATCTGCCTTAACATTCTAGGCAGCTTCCATTACTCTTTGAGGAACAAATCTTGCATCTCTCTGAAGAAATAGTCTTCACTTTTTTTTATGTTATCGATGGGTGACACCTTATTTTTAAATGTTTAAGAAGGAACTGCAGATATTGTAAAAATCAAAAGTAGACAAAAATGCTGGAGAAACTCAGCGGATGAGGCAGCATCTATAGAGAGAAGGAATAGGTGACGTTTCGGTTCTCTAATTCAGTGCAAGATACAACAATGAAGTCTGATTAAAGTTCTCCAATTAGATAGATGGGAGGTCAAGGCTGCCTTCTAGCTGGTGAGAGGACAGTTCAGTTGCCTTACACAGCTGGGAAGAGACTGTCCCTGAATCTAGTGGTGTGTGCTTGTCAATCCCCTGAACCTCTTTGGATGTAAGGTGAAAACCGGAGCACCCGGATGAAACCCATGTGGTCACGGAGAACGCAGACATCACCCAAGGTCAGGATTGACGCTGGGTCTCCTGCGCTGTGCGTGCGACAGATCCACCAGCTGGGCCACACTGCCGCAGTTAGAATAGAAACATAGAAAATAGGTGCAGGAGGAGGCCATTCGGCCCTTCGAGCCAGCATCGCCATTCATTGTGATCATGGCTGATCGTCCCCAATCAATAACCCGTGCCTGCCTTCTCCCCATATCCCTTGACTCCACTAGCCCCTAGAGCTCTATCTTAATCTCTCTTAAACCCATCCAGTTAAAGAAGACATTTAAATGAGAGATAGAATTGACGAACTGAATCGATAAATAACATTCATCTCCTCCTCCTTTGATCTTGTTTATATCGCAATAAAGACATTGATACCATCCTGAGCAATAAAACCTGGAAAATCTCCAGTTAATATTCAGGCAGATCGGAAACCTTGCACCCTTTTTATTGATTTGACCACACTTGCCGGTAAATAATGTGACGATGCATAATAATTATCTACACATTAAACGTGTCATTGATTATCTTTGAGCGAGCTAGTGGAAATAGGCAGCAAAATGTCACACTCACTCACACTCACTCTCTCACTCACTCATTCACACTCACTCTCTCACTCACACTCTCTCACTCACTCTCTCACTCATACTCACTCTCTCACTCGCTTCTCTCTCTCACTCTCTCTCACACGGTGGAGCAGCGGTAGAGTTGCTGCCTTACAGCGAATGCAGCGCCGGAGACACGGGTTCGATCCCCACTACGGGCGCTGTCTGTACGGAGTTTGTACGTTCTCCCCGTGACCTGCGTGGGTTTTCTCCGAGATCTTCGGTTTCCTCCCACACTCCAAAGACGTACTGTACAGGTTTGTAGGTTAATTGGCTTGGTAAATGTAAAAATTGTCCCTAGTGTGTGTAGGATAGTGTTAGTGTGCGGGGATCGCTGGTCGGCGCGGGCCGAAGGGCCTGTTTCCGCGCTGTATCTCTAAGATAACCTAAACTAGACTCTGTGGTGTTGACATTGGCAAGCCACCGCTGATTAACACCACGTGACCACCCATGGCTTTGTATCAGTCTCAGAGCAAACACCACGACAGCTGCAATATACCTGAAATGGCCACAGATGCTCCCAATCTGCTAAACATCCCCTGTCGTATCGTAGAGCCTGCGGCAGACCATGCCATACAGTAAACATTGTGTCCTTAGAAACATAGAAAACAGGTGCAAGAGGAGGCCATTCGGCCCTTCGAGCCTGCACCGCCATTCAATAGAATCATGGCTGATCATCCAACTCAGTACCCCGTTCCTGCCTTCTCCCCATATCCCTTGATTCCGTTAGCCCTAAGAGCTACATCTCTCACTCTTGAAAACGTCATGTTGTGACGTTAAGAATTTCATTGTCCTATCAGGGACACGTGACAATAAACTCTCTTGATTCTTGAATCCAGTGAATTGGCCTCCACTGCCTTCTGTGGCAGAGAATTCCACAGATTCACAACTCTCAACTCTCCGTTTGTTAACGGTAAATGAATGGAAAATGGACTCAAATATTTAGAAGCCAGGTTTTATAGATGCCCAGCGTGTAGGAGGTGGTGTATCAATGTGGGGCCCTTGACCAATTGGGGCTCCAATCTCCATATTTCTGTTAGGTTACGTGTCTTGCAGGTCCAGTGATATCTTCCACTGCATGGCAGCCAACACCAAGGCTCGGTGGGGGAGGACCACAGTCTTGGGTGGTGATGTGGTGGAGACACCCCTCAAATGAGGAAAGGGTGTGTCAGGGGTTACGGGGAGAAGGCAGGAGAATGGGGTTGAGAGGAAAGATAGATCAGCCATGATTGAATGGTGTGGACAGGGGTGTTTATATTTGGGGTGGACAAAAATGCTGGAGAAACTCAGCGGGTGCAGCAGCATCTATGGAGAGAAGGAAATAGGCAACGTTTTGGGCCGAATAGGAACCATTTCAGGAAATAGAGTTTCGGCCCGAAACGTTACCTATTTCCTTCACTCCATAGATTTCGGGCCGAATAGGAACCGTTTCAGGAAATAGGCAACGTTTCTGGCCGAAACCCAAAAGGGTTTCGTCCCGAAACGTTGCCTATTTCCTTCGCTCCATAGATGCTGCTGCACCCGCTGAGTTTCTCCAGCACGTTTGTCTACCTTTGATTTTTCCAGCGTCTGCAGTTCCTTCTTAAACAACATGTTTATATTTGGGACCCAACTTGGGTCCACGTCTCTCACTTGTGTTTATTGTCCTGTGCCTTGCAGAGGAGGGCTACGTGAGGATGTTTCTACGCGGGCGACCCATCACCATGCACATGCCCCAAGCGCTGATGGCATCTTACAAGCTCCAGGCCACAAGTGAATTACCGGCCCACAAACTGAAGATGGAATGGGTGTATCCTCTACAGTCCCATTCACAAACCTTCCCCTCTGCATTTGACCCCATCGGGGGATGATGCGTGACTGTCGAGTGATTTGTTATTAACCTTATTTTCCCCCCTGCCACCAAATGAATAGGTTCCTGAATTTAGCAGCAGAGTGTAAATGGCTATTGTGATCCTACAATTAATAGTCAGTGTATCTAGTTTCCTCTACATGTGAGGGATATCTCCACTCTTTGTAGACAGACAACACCTAAGGTCTGGATTAGAAACATAGGTGCAGGAGTAGGCCATTCAGCCCTTCGAGCCACCATACATAGAAACATAGACAATAGGTGCAGGAGTAGGCCATTCGGCCCTTCGAGCCTGCACTGCCATTCAATATGATCATGGCTGATCAACCAACTCAGTATCCCGTACCTGCCTTCTCTCCATACCCCCTGATCCCTTTAGCCACAAGGGCCACATCTAACTCCCTCTTAAATATAGCCAATGAACTGGCCTCAACTACCTTCTGTGGCAGAGAATTCCACAGATTCACCACTCTCTGTGTGAAAAATGTTTTTCTCATCTCGGTCCTAAAAGATTTCCCCCTTATCCTTAAACTGTGACCCCTTGTTCTGGACTTCCCCAACATCGGGAACAATCTTCCTGCATCTAGCCTGTCCAACCCCTTAAGAATTTTATAAGTTTCTACGAGATCCCCCTCAATCTTCTATATTCTAGCGAGTACATGCCAAGTCTATCCAGTCTTTCTTCATATGAAGTCCTGACATTCAATATGATCATGACTGATCATCTACAATCAGTACCCCGTTCCTGCCTTCTCCCCATATCCCTTGATTCCGTTAGCCCTAAGAATTAAATCTAACTCTCTCTTGAAAACATCCAGTGAATTGTCCCCCACTGCCTTCTGAGGCAGAGAATTCAACAGATTCACATCTCTCTGGGTGAAAAAGTTTTTCCTCACCTCTGTTCTAAATGGCCAGCCCGTTATTCTTAAACTGTGTGGCCCTTGGTTCTGGACTCCCCCAACGTTTCGAGGGATATATGCGGGCCACATGCGGGCAAGTGGGACTAGCTCAGATGGGGCACCTTGGTCAGCATGGATGAGTTGGGCTGAACGGCCCGTTTCTGTTCTGGATGACCGAACAAAGTACAGATAGAGTTAGGTAGAAAAAATCATCGGGACTTCTCTTCCTTCAGCCCGGGACATTGCGTGCAAAGGTTGCTTGTCCAAGGCCAGCAGCATTATAAAAGACCCCACACATCTCCTTCACGGACTGTTCACTCTGCTGCCCTCGGGCAAAAGGTATGGCAGTATATGGAGCAGAACGGCCAGGAGTTGCAACAGCTTCTTCCCCCGAGCCATCGGACTCTTGAATCCCATATAATGTGCCGCCACCATTATCTATTTTACCTATTTTATCCTTTTGTCATTTTATGTTGCACGGTGAGCCAGATACAATGTAATTTCGTTCAGACCTGCATCTGTCGGCGTATTTTTGAATTACAATTAAGTCTTTGATTGATTGATAGTTAGTCCTGGCTTGAATTAGCAAACAGACGTAACGGGGAAATTATCAAAGTGCTCACTTGTAACTTTTTTACTGAAACTACTTTGTGTTTTTTACTGTTTGGAGGATGCCGGACCTTTGTGAGACTGACCGCTCATAGATTACCAGTTGAATTGGGTTTTATATGGTTTATTGGAGAAATTGGCTCTATTCTCTCCGCTTCAGACAGCACCCGTAGTCAGGATCGAACCTGAGACTGGCGCTGTGCGGCAGCAACTCTGCCACCGGGCCAGTTAAAGTGTTTGTTTGTGGTTTCAGTGAGTGAGTGTGTGTGTGTGGCCCAGTGATTACCGTCGGTAGTGAGTGAGTGTGTGTAGCCCAGTGATTACCGTCGGCCAGCCTTTGTTTGGCCTTAATCAGCCCCTGCAGGTTCGGTTACCGTGGGCGAGACTGCCGCTCCAACCTGTACCTCCTGCCGACCGGAGAGATTGTTTACTTCATTGCATCGGTGGTGGTGCTGTACAACGTTGAGGAGCAGCAGCAACGCCATTACCTTGGGCACAACGATGATGTGAAGTGGTGAGTGGCCCCGCGACCCCTCGGCCGTGCCTTTCACTGTCATACGGCCAGAAGTAGGCCACTTGGCCCATCAATCGTGGCTGATCTATCTCTCCCTCCTAACCCCATTCTCCTGCCTTCTACCCGTCACCCCTGGCACCCTTACTGATCAAAAATCTGTCAATCTCTGCCTTAAATATATCCACTGATTTGGCCTCCACAGCATTCTGTGGCATAGAATTCCACAGATTCACCACCCTCTGACTAAAGAAATGTAGACATAAAAAGCTGGAGTAACTCAGCGGGACAGGCAGCATCTCCGGAGAGAAGGAGTGGGTGACGTTTCGGGCTGAAGGGCCTGTTCCTCTCCTGTGCTACTCGATGTGCAATGCACCTGTGGGGATTATTAAGGCTGTTACATAGGCCTGACCCTCAGAGTCCAGTGTCCAGCAGGGCCCTAAACCCTGGTATATTCACACAGCTCCACACTGTAAGGGGACACGGTGGCGCAGCGGTAGAGTTGCTGCCTTCCAGTGCCAGAGCCCCGGGTTCGATCCTGACTACGGGTGCTGTCTGTACAAGGTTTGTACATTCTCCCTATAACCGCGTGGGTTTCCTCCGGGTGCTCCGGTTTCCTCCCACAATCCAAAGATGTGCAGGTTTGTAGGTTAATTGGCTTCTGTAGATGATCAATTGTCCCTAGTGTGTAGGAGAGTGCTAGTGTACGGGGTGGTCGCTGGTCGGTGTGAACTCGGTGGGCTGAAGGGCCTGTTTCCGCGCTGTCTAGATCAGATTCCCAGTGTCCAGTGTACAGCAGCACCCTTAATTGGGGTCCTTCCACAGTTCCTATACGGAGCTCGAGTGTGTCCCTCAGAATGTGCAGGAAAACCATCCACTCCTCAATATTTAGAGTGATACAGTGTGGATACAGGCCCTTCAGCCCAACTTGCCCACACCGGCCAACATGCCCCAGCTGCACTAGTCCCACCTCCCTACGTTTGGTCCATATCCCTCCAAACCTGTCCTATCCATGTACCTGTCTAACTGTTTCTTAAACATTGGGATAGTCCCAGCCTCAACTACCTCCTCTGGCAGCTTGTTCCATACACCCACCACCCTTTGTGTGAAAAGGTTACCCCTCAGATTCGTATTAAATCTTTTCCCCTTCACCATAAACCGATGTCCCCTGGTCCTCGATTCCCCTACTCTGGGCAAGAGACTCTGTGCATCTACCCGATCTATTCCTCTCATGATTTTGTACATCTCTGTAAGATCTCCCCTCATCTTCCTGCGCTCCAAGGAATAGAGACCCAGCCTGCTCAACCTCTCCCTGTAGCTCACACCCTCTAGTCCTGGCAACATCTTCGTAAATCTTCTCTGTACCCTTTCCTGCCTTGCCCCGGAAGACCAGCTAGTTTTAAGCAGATCAAAGTGCGTTGAATTTTGAGCAGGTGCCTCGATCCTGGTTCTATTTTGAAAGTGGAACGAGAAGCCAGATATAATGACTCACCTTCCTCTTCCTGATCTGTTTCTCAGCCTCGCGGTTCACCCTGATAGAGTCACCATGGCGACCGGGCAGGTGACAGGAACCACAAAAGATGGAAAGGTATGATGTATATTCAAATTCTCACAGTCAGTCAAACGCAGAATTTAAAATGAAAAAAATAAAAAAAAATTGCCTTCTTACATTCCGTGTCCAAAACCATATATCCCAGCCTCATTTGGTTGTTTGGTTTCCTGTAGAAAGAACTGGTGGTCTTGGTGTGGTGATGTCTGGTCGGATGGGTGGACAATACACAGTCTGGGGTTAATTTAGGCGACCTAATCCGCGAGTTCTGGCGAGTTTGCCCTCGACTCATACTCGCCGCATGGTCGACACGAGGTCCTAGGAGGTCTTCGTAACTCTCCTTCATGCTCGAGAGTGGTCTCCACGTACTCGAGGCCTCAGCTAGGTCGCGGCGCTTTTTTCAACATGTTGAAAAATGCCCGCGAGTTAAAAAAAGGTCGCCATGGAAAAAATCGATACTTGCTTTACTCGTAGGTTTAGTCGTCGTAGGTAATCGAGGGAGGTCGAAGGTAGTCGTAGATAGTCTTCACCAGAGTCCAAAGGAGGTCGTCTTCACTCTCCACTATTCGGTGTCCAATTTTCCCGAAGTTAGGCGTAGCTAGTCGTGGCTAGTTGAAGTTGGTCTTCAACATGGTTGAAGGAGGTCTTCAACATGTCATTTTTTTTAAAACTCTTCTAAACTCGCCAATTAGGTTGCCCAAGTGGGACAGCCCCTTTAGGTGGGCTTTCTTTGCTGTGGAAGGTTAATTCAATCATGAATAGATGGTGTAATCTCAGTTAATTGTAGTTTATTATACAGAAGTATTGTTACAATTAGTAGTTATATAATAACAATAGTATTATTGTTGGTAGACAAAAATGCTGGAGAAACTCAGCAGGTGAGGCAGCACTTATGGAGCGAAGGAATAGGTGATGTTTCGGGTCGAGACCCTGTTACTCCAGTATTTTGTGTCTATCCGCTGAGCCTGTATAGTGTCCACAGTTTAAAGAATGTTTTTTTCTTTCCACTTCTCTCAGCAACTCCCACCTCATGTGCGAGTCTGGGACTCCGTCAGCCTCAACACTCTGCACGTGATTGGATCTGGGTTCTTCGACCGAGGCATTTCTTGCGTATCCTTCTCCAAATCGGTGAGTTCATTTTTCTTTCAAATTTGCCGACTGGAACAATGTATGAGGACTTTGTCAAAATGTAGGAACTGCAGATGCTGGTTTACCTAGAGAAGATACAAAATATTGGAATAGCTCAACGGGTCAGGCAGCATCCCAAGGAGAACGTGGATAGGTGACGTTTCAGGTCGGGACCCTTCTTCAGACAGGCAGTCTAATGAATAGTCCAGGTGTGAAATGTCACCAATCCACATTCTTCAGAGGTGCTGCCTGGCCCGTTGAGTTACTCCAGCACTCTGTGAAACGTCGCCCATTCCTTCTCTCCAGAATACCATAATATCAGATCATTCGCACCCTTAGTAATTGGCACCATTTGAAAAATCACTTATTTTTGGAGAGAAGGGATGGGTGACGTTTCGGGCCGAGACCCAAAGGGTCTCGAGCCGAAACGTCACCCATTCCTTCCCTTCACAGATGTTGCCCGACCCGCTGAGTTACTCCAGCACTCTGTGAAACGTCACCTATCCATGTTCTCCACAGATGCTGCCTGACCCGCTGAGTTACTCCAGCACTCTGTGAAACGTCACTTATCCACATTCTCCAGGGATGCTGCCTGACCCGCTGAGCCACTTTTAGTTTTGTTTCGAGATACAGCGCAGAAACGGGTCCTTCAGCCCAGTGAACCTGCAATCCCCTCACATTAACACTATCCTACACCCACTAGGGACAATTGTTATATGTCACCAAGCTAATAAATCGACAAACCTGCTCGTCTTTGGAGTGTGGGAGGAAACCGAAGATCTCGGAGAAAACCCACGCAGGTCACGGGGAGAACGTACAAACTCCAGCATGGTTTCCATTCTTACTATTGTAAATACATTGAACTGACTTCTAAATATTTTAAGCATTCTGTGCTGGACGCCTGGTAAATGGGGATGGACAATAGCTGGTGGCTGGAAGCAGTGAATGAATGATTAATGCACTAAGCATATGTTTGGCGAGCCTTGCACTCACATGATGTTGGTTCATTCACAGAATGGGGGCTCGCACCTGTGTGCTGTGGATGACTCCAACGAACACGTCCTCTCTGTGTGGGACTGGCAGAAAGAGGTGAAGCTGGCTGAGGTCAAGGTGAGATGGACACTGACCACCTTTTATTCAATTATTTGTTTTTAAGAGAGAACCGCAGATGCTGGAAAAATCGAAGGTAGACAAAAATTCTGGAGAAACTCAGCAGGTGAGGCAGCATCTATGTAGCGAAGGAATAGGTGATGTAAGAAGGGTCTCGACCCGAAACGTCACCCATTTCCTTCGCTCCATAGATGCTGCCTCACCCGCTGAGTTTCTCCAGCATTTTTGTCTTCCTCCAAAAGCAAGACAAATTACACCATAGATATATTTTTGTGCAATTTTTAAAGGCACGCAGTGAACTTTTAGCTTCTAAATAACCTTCGATGAGAATTTTTATCAAATGCTGTCTGGTAATTGAAATATGGCACCTATGGGTGGCACGGAGGTAGAGTTGCTGCCTCACAGCGCTGAGACCCGGGTTCAATCCTGACTACGGGTGCTGTCCGTACAGAGGCAGCATCTATGGAGCGAAGGAATAGGTGACGTTTTGGGTCGAGACCCTTCTTGAGAGAGCTTGGTGTGGGGCCTCGCATTCACCATTACCTTCTAAGAGGTAGGCCAAATCAGCCCAGAGTGAAGCCCAGTGGCAGTCACAGTTAACCACCACAGTCCACAGGGTATCAGCACCCCAGGTGAAGCTCAACCAAGTACTGTCCCACCAACGGACACGAGTCCAGAGCCCAACCAGCCACAGTCAGCGGTAGAGAGGAAGATGGGGGGGGAAAAGCTGAATGGGGCAGTCACTGGCTGTGGCTGAAGAGAAAAGATGCAGTCTGGGCTGTCTCGTGACCATCTAGAGGCTAACCATAAGACACACACTCAGGTCTGATCACCCTGCGGAGGCCCGCCTCGACTGAGGGGTGTCATAGAAACATAGCAAATAGGTGCAGGAGGAGGCCATTCGGCCCTTCAAGCCAGCACCACCATTCATTGTGTTCATGGCTGATCGTCCCCTATCAATAACCCGTGCCTGCCTTCTCCCCATATCCCTTGACTCCACCAGCCCCTAGAGCTCTATCTAACTCTCTCTTAAATCCATCCATTGATTTGGCCTCCACTGCCCTCTGTGGCAGGGAATTCCATAAATTCACCACTCTCTGGGTGAAAAAGATTTTTCTCACCTCAGTCTTAAATGACCTCCCCTTCATTCTAAGACTGTGTGGCCCCTGGTTCTGGACTCGCCCAACATTGGGAACATTTTACCTGCATCTAGCTTGTCCAGTCCTTTTATAATCTTATATGTTTCTATAAAATCCCCCCCTCATCCTTCTAAACTCCAGTGACTACAAGCCTAGTCTTTTCAATCTTTCCTCATATGACAGTCCCGCCATCCCAGGGATCAATCTGGTGAACCTACGCTGCACTGCATCAAGATGTGATAAAAGGCCGAAACACCCAGTGACGTTGAGGTCACAACTGAAGATGTGTCTGACTGGTAGCAAAATCACCTAGTGGTCATCCCCAAGAATACCAAATGTCAATTGTAGTGGGTACACAAAAAGCTGGAGAAACTCAGCGGGTGCAGCAGCATCTAAGGAGCGAAGGAGATAGGCGACGTTTCGGGTCGAGACCCTTCTTCCCAAATGTCAATTGTAGTGATTGAGGGATTGTAACATCCAGTAATACTAATCAGTCAGACGAAGTTTGCCTTCTGCTGTACATTGACCAGACTCGATGGAATTTGTACGTTGAGTTCTAACCCCTGCAGAGTAGCACAACACGCTGGTAAACAAGAATCCTGTGTGTACTGAATGATTTGGTTTGCGAAGTTCCACTTGATTGCCTGAGGGAAGCTTGTTGCTAACCAGCCAACTGTATACAGTCCGTGAGAATAATGGAATGCATTGGATCTTGCTGAATAACCAAATGATTAATATCTTATTTGCCTAAAGGCAAAGCTTACCAAACACAGTGGAAATGTAGTGCGCATAAATTAATGATGAAAATCATGAGAGATGACTGGTTTTGTACGGCCCGCTCTGTAAAATACACCATGTGGAAAACTTTGTGTGATGTTGGGAAGGAATTGAATACAGCTCTACTTTCCCGAATAAGTTAGAGGAGTCATTCGGCTCATTAAGTCTACTCCGCCATCCAAACACAGCTGGGCTGGGAGATTCGCAACCTTCACGTGGTCCGCCCCGTTTCGACTAATGCAATCAACTCGACGTGCACAAACAAGATCAAATAGAACAAGTTGTCCGACAACTTTAGGCTGTGCACGCCACACGCAAGAAGAAGAATCACGGCTGATTTATCGTTCCCGATCAACCCCATCTTCCTGCCTTTGCCCCATAGCCCTTGACATCCTTAATGGAAGTAACACAAAGCTTTGCAGCTGCATGTCTGCCTCGGAGGGCGGTGGAGGCCGGTTCTCTGGATGCTTTCAAGAGAGAGCTAGATAGGGCTCTTAAAAAAATAGCGGATATGGGGAGAAGGCAAGAACGGGGTTGATTGGGGACGATCAGCCATGATCACATTGAATGGCGGTGCTGGCTCGTAGGGCCGAATGGCCTCCTCCTGCACCTATTGTCTATTGTCTATTGAAGACACTTCTTTTCATCTGAACTTTCTCGCTCGCCACAACACTTTGCACTACCTGTTACACTTGTTTTTGGTGATTATATTTTGTCATTATACTTTGGATGATTTGCCTGGATATCACGCAAGATGCAAGTATTTTTTTTCTCTCTGTATCTTGGTCCACATGACAATAATATACCAATGCAGCGAGACCAGGCAGGTTGAGGTGAGCAATTGTACTATCAATAAAAACGGAAACAAGACGCGGCAACACGCGTGACTGACCAGCTGACACGAAAATAGCTCCTGTTGCTGGGAGGAGCGCTGACGGCTAACTGGAAAGCCCGTGAACACAACCTGGCGGTCACCTTACTGAGCCACCGATGACGAGGGTTCTGACCTCCCCAAGCCGCCACTAGGTGCCGCTACACCAAAACCAGTTTATTCCGTTTAGTTTATGGTCACATGGACTGGGGTGCAATAGACAATAGGTGCAGGAGGAGGCCATTCGGCCCTTCGAGCCAGCACCGCCATTCAATGTGATCATGGCTGATCATCCCCAATCAGTACCCCGTTCCTGCCTTCTCCCCATATCCCCTGACTCCGCTATCTTTAAGAGCGCTATCTAGCTCTCTCTTGAAAGCATCCAGAGAACCGGCCTCCACCGCCCTCTGAGGCAGAGAATTCCACAGACTCACCAACTCTCTGTGTGAAAAAGTGTTTCCTCGTCTCCGTTCTAAATGGCTTACCCCTTATTCTTAAACTGTGGCCCCAGTTTCTGGACTCCCCCAACATCGGGAACATGTTTCCTGCCTCTAGCGTGTCCAAACCCTTAACAATCTTATATGTTTCAATAAGATCCCCTCTCATCCTTCTAAACTCCAGAGTGTACAAGCCCAGCCGCTCCATTCTCTCAGCGTATGACAGTCCCGCCATCCCGGGAATTAACCTTGTAAACCTACGCTGGGCTCCCTCAATAGCAAGAATGTCCTTCCTCTCATTACAGTGAAAGGTATTTTGTTGTTGCGTGCGATCCAGTCAGTGGAAAGACGACACGGGGTTACAATCATGGATCCTAAGTGTACAGATACATAATGAAGGGAAGAACGTTTGGAGCAAGATAAAGGGGATCACGTTTACTGCGTCCAGTCCAGTAATGGCCCTATGATTAAAGATAGTGCAAACTGTGTAATGTAACCCATGCCTCCAGCGCCTTCGAGGCCGGCTGCAGGAGGCTGCCCCGGGCCACAGAGATAGCCGGGCGAGGAGAGGGAGGTGAGGTCGCGGGCCGATGGAAGGCGACTCCAGAGCTGTTGGGGACCAAAGATGGCCATTCGCGGGTCCAGGCAGCGGGCAGTCGACGGCCTGCCTGCCCCTTTTCCGGGGTTGCGTCCGAGCCCGCGTGTCCACGGGAGGGAACACGCGGTGTCCACGGGGACTCTGGAGGCCGTCCGTGAACGCTGGTCACCGCGGGAGGTCGAGTGTATTGTTGATAAAAATGTTAATATTTTAATTTGCTAACTTTGTGTGCAAATACTGCCAGTATCGGCATTCCTTGATCGTGTTACTACTTTTGTATTTTTGTTTGTTCTGAATAAAAGCATTTTGTATGGGGGGGGAGGGAGGGAGGAACAAAAAGGTCTTGGGGATGCCAGGATTGGGAACTACTCCCGTGGACTGGGCGTGTGGACAGACTGGACTTTGGAAACGGCACTAAATATGGCGGGGCTTGCAAGTGTAAATATACAACCAAACAAATCACTGTATTGTCAGTTGCACATGTGACAGATGAACCACCCTTGGACCATTGCAGTCAACATCTAGATTCCTGGTTTGTATTGATTCAGGGGGTATGGGGACGCTTTGTTCCAGTATTGAGGCCTCTCTCTGAACCTGCTTTGCTTTATCCTTGTTGCAGTGCTCCAATGAATCCGTGCTGGCCGTGAGCTTCCACCCAACCGAAGCCAATCTCATCGTTACTTGTGGAAAATCCCATATTTTCTTTTGGACGATGGAAGGCAACACTCTGTCCAAGAGGCAGGGCATTTATGAGGTGAAGTCTGTTGGTTCTCCTCATCTGGAGTGGGGCCGAGGGGCGATGATGGAGAAGGTCTCTTGATTGGATTGGATGGATCCAACTGAAGCTACTCGGAGTCAAAGTGTCACACCGCATGGAAACGTGCCCTTCGGCCCATCATGCCCATGCTGACCAACGTGACCCATCTTTTGCCCCCTATTCCTGTCCTTTCCATGAATCTGGCGCAAAGCCCCTGTCCCACGATGTCAGTTTACCCAAGAGCTCTCCCGAGTTTAAAAAAAATCAAACTTGTGGTACTTCATCACGAGTATTTTTTTACTCTTGAACATTTGAAAAAAACTTCACGAGTTACAGCATTTCCCAGGTACCTGACGTTAGCATTAGAAGTCGCTACGAGACACCCACGAGCTCCGACGTACCCGCTACGTACATTCTACGTACTTACCACGAGTTTGATTTTTTTTTTAAAACTCGGGAGAGCTCTTGGGTAAACTCATATTGTGGGACAGGGGCTTAAATGGTTCTTAAAGATGGACACAAAATCACAATCACAATAATACTTTATTAGCCACGTACGAGGAATTTCATTTGCCATACAGTCATACAAATAAAAAGCAACGGAACACACAAAATACATTTTAACATAAACATCCACCACAGTGACTCCTCCACATTCCCCACTGTGATGGAAGGCGAAAAAAAGTTCAATCTCTTCCCTTCTTTGTTCTTCATAACCTTCTTCAGATTAAGTTACTCCAGCATTTTGTGTGGGCGCTGCTGCCTGACCCGCTGAGTTACTCCAGTACTCTGTGTCTTTTTATAAACCAGCACCTGCATTTCCTTGTTTCTTCAAGAGCTGCACAAAGGAGAAGTCTGACGAGACAATGCTGGAGTAACTGAGCGGATCAGGCAGCATTGACACAACTGGAGAAACTTAAGGGCCTGTCCCACTTGGGTGTCATGTACGCAACATCATTTACACGTCACGAAGCACATGGTGACGTGCATGGTGCGCATTACGCGCGCATGATGCGTGCTGACGTACGCAGTAACGTGTGGTGCCCCACCATTTTGGGATGTACGAAATCTTCGCGCGCCATCTGCGCAAATGACGCCCAAGTGGGACAGGCCCTTTAATCTGAGGAAGGCTTCCGACCCGAAATGTCACCTATCCACGTTCTCCAGAGATGACGTCTGACCCGCTGAGTTACTTCCGCATTTTGTGTTGCGTCTATCGTGCACGAAGGAGAACGTAGCTGAACTGTATTTGCCAGAGCCTCAGTTGGCCAAATAGCCTGCAAGATTTTATCATTTTTACCTGTGTTTTTTTTTTTTAATTGTTTCTCAGAAACAAGAAAAGCCCAAGTACGTTCTGTGTTTGGCTTTCTCCGAGAACGGGGATGTGATCACAGGCGACTCCAGCGGAAACCTGGTCATCTGGGGAAAAGGTGAGGACGTTGCTGGCAATCTGTTTGTCTCTTTGTTAATATCCAGGAGCCCACTTTCCCATTCTCAACTTGCCAAATGCATCAACGTTCAACGATAGACCTGGATAAACTTAGTCTGATGAAGAGTCTCGAACCTGAAACGTCACCTATTCCTTCTCTCCGGAGATGCTGCCTGACTCGTCGAGTTCCTCCAGCAGTTTGTGTCTGTCTTTGGTGTAAACCAGCACCTGCAGTTCCTTCTTACACACTGGATTTATACCTCTTGTGAACCCTGATTTCCCAAAGTGCTTGGCATCTCTAGAACTGTTCCCTACAGCACATGAACAGGCCCTTCGGCCCACAATGTTTGTGCTGAACATGATGCCAAGTTCAATTCATCTCATCTGCCAGGATATAATCAATAACCCTTCATTCCCTGCATGTCCATGTGCCTTTCTCAAGGCCTCTTAAACACCACAATTATTTCTCTACCCACCACCACCCCAGGCAGCACGTTCCAGGCGCCCACCAATCTCTGCCTAAAAATAAAACTTGCCCCGCACACCACAAGGAAACGATGGATGTTTAAGATGCAGCGTGGAAACAGGCCCTTCAGCCCACTGAGTCTGCGCTGAGTAGCGATCACCCTTACACTAGTTCCCTCCTTTGCCCGAGAGACAATTTACTGAAGCCAATGAACGTACAAGCCGGTACGTCTTTGGATTTGAATGTGGGAGGAAACCGGAGCACCTCGTAGAAAACCCACGCTGGTCACAGGGAGAGCGCGGAAACTCCGTACAGACAGCACCCGTAGTCAGGATTGAACCCGGGTCTCGGGCACTGTGAGCCAGCAGCTCTACCACTGTGCTGCTGTATGTGCTATATTTCAATTTCCAGACAGCATTTGATAAGGATTCTCATCAAAGGTTATTTATTTAGAAGCTAAACGTTCACTCAAAAAGTGACTATAAAAATTGCATAAAAATATATCTAAGGGGTGTAACTTGTCTCGCTTTTGGAGGAAGACAAAAATGCTGGAGAAACTCAGCGGGTGAGGCAGCATCTACAGTGGCTTGCAAAAGTATTCATACCCCTTGAACTTTTCCACATTTTGTCACGTTACAAACACAAACGTAAATGTATTTTATTGGGATTTTATGTGATAGACCAACACAAAGTGGTGCATAATTGTGAAGTGGAAGGAAAATGATACATGGTTTTCAAATTTTATTACAAATAAAAAACTGAAGAGTGTGGCGTGCAAAAGTATTCAGCCCCCCTGAGTCAATACTTTGTAGAATCACCTTTCGCTGCAATTACAGCTGCAAGTCTTTCGGGGTATGTCTCTACCAGCTTTGCACATCTAGAGACTGACATTTTTGCCCATTCTTTGCAAAATAGCTCAAGCTGTCAGATTGGATGGAGAGCGTCTGTGAACAGCAATTTTCAAGTCTTGCCAGAGATTCTTAATTGGATTTAGGTCTGGACTTTGACTGGGCCATTCTAACACATGAATATGCTTTGATCTAAACCATTCCATTGTAGCTCTGACTGTATGTTTAGGGTTGTTGTCCTGCTGGAAGGTGAACCTCCGCCCCAGTCGCAAGTCTTTTGCAGAACAGGTTTTCTTCCAAGATTGCCCTGTATTTGGCTCCATCCCTCGTCCCATCAACTCTGACCAGCTTCCCTGTCCCTGCTGAAGAAAAGCATCCCCACAGTATGATGCTGCCACCACCATGTTTCACAGTGGGGATGGTGTGTTCAGGGTGATGTGCAGTGTTGGTTTTCCGCCACACATAGCGTTTTTCATTTAGGCCAAAAACTTCAATTTTGATCTCATCAGACCAGAGCACCTTCCTCCACATGTTTGCTGTGTCCCTCACATGGCTTTTGGCAAACTGCAAACGGGACTTCTTATGGCTTTGTTTCAACAATGGCTTTCTTCTTGCCACTCTTCCATAAAGGCCCGATTTTTGGAGTGCACGACTAATAGTTGTCCTGTGGACAGATTCTCCCACCTGAGCTGTGGATCTCTGCAGCTCCTCCAGAGTTACCATGGGCCTCTTTGATCAATGCTCGCCTTGCCCAGCCTGTCAGTTTAGGTGGACGGCCATGTCTTGGTAGGTTTGCAGTTGTGCCATACTCTTTCCATTTTCGGATGATGGATTGAACAGTGCTCCGTGAGATGTTCAAAGCTTGGGATATTTTTTTATAACCTAACCCTGCTTTAAACGTCTCCACAACTTTATCCCTGACCTGTCTGGTGTGTTCCTTGGGCTTCATGATGCTGTTTGTTCACTAATGTTCTCTAACAAACCTCTGAGACCTTCACAGAACAGCTGTATTTATACTGAGATTAGATTACACACAAGTGGATTCTATTTACTAATTAGGTGACTTCTGAAGGCAATTGGTTGCACTGGATTTTATTTAGGGGTATCAGAGTAAAGGGGGCTGAATACTTTTGCACGCCACACTTTTCAGTTTTTTTATTTGTAAAAATATTTGAAAACCATGTATCATTTTCCTTCCCCTTCACAATTATGCGCCACTTTGTGTTGGTCTATCACATAAAATCCCAATAAAATACATTTACGGTTGTGGTTGTAACGTGACAAAATGTGGAATAGGTCACCTATTTCTTCGCTCCATAGATGCTGCCTCACCTGCTGAGTTTCCGGAAGGGTCTCGACCCGAAACGCCACCTATTCCTTTGCTCCATAGATGCTGCCTCACCCGCTGAGTTCCTCCAGCATTTTTGTCTACCTTCGATTTTTCCAGCATCTGCAGTTCGTTCTTAAACACTACATTTGGAGGACGGAGTTTGGTGTTTTCTCCAGATATCATTCTGTAACGGTTTTGTTTACATCACATTGTGTAACTTCTCAGCTACTTGGTTCTAATCGCATCTCTGTACGTCCTTGTGCAGGAACAAACCGGATCAGCACTGCTGTCCAGGGGGCTCACGACGGAGGTATATTCAGTCTCTGCGTACTGAACGATGGAACCCTGGTCTCGGGAGGAGGGAAGGATCGGAAAGTCATCCTCTGGGACAGGCAGTACCACAAGGTTCAGGAGACAGAGGTGAATAGCAAATTCCGTGGAAGAATTGCAAATCCCCAAGGAACTGCAGATGCTGCAATCTTGCAAAGTGTTGCGCGATGCTTTTGGTGTAACTGGTAATAATAATAATAAATACTTTATTGATCCCCCTCAGGGAAATTCGGATGTCCAGAAGCCCCCAACCAACAAACCCACACATTCAGAACGAACGCACAGAAAATACATAAAATACAATGTGGACAATACCTGACAGCAATAAATACTTAAAAAGACCAATAATTAACAATTAAAAATTTAAAAAAGGCAAAAACGCATCCCCCAACAGCCTAGTGGTCCGAATTATAAAATCTAATGGCTGCAGGGGTGAAGAACCGTTCCGTTGCTACAGCGCAGGGAGAGGAGGCACTTGGTGTTCCAGAATTACATGGAGGGGATGCCCGGGGTTTTTTCAGTGGAGCTGCTGCCTCACAGCGCCAGGGACCCGGGTTTGGGTGCTGTCTATGTGGAGTTTACACGCTCTCCCTGTGACCCTGTGGGTTTCATCACACATCCCCAAAACGTGCACCTTTGTAGGTCAGGTTTGTCTGCAAATTGCCCCAAGTGTGGAGGGAGTCGATGCTTAAATGGGACCTACAGTATGTGAGTGGATGATCAGCAGGGACACGATGGGCTTAAGGGCCTGTTTCAATGCTGTATCTTCCAATTAATCACTATCCTATAGTTGCTCTCTGGAGGGATTGCCCAGGAAGTTGCCCCGTGAGCCTGGCATTGGCCATTGTGCCAGTAGGGTTTATAAAGGGGATTCTAGGAGGAGATCCCAGCTGGGAGCCAAGTGCAGGCTTTCCTGCCATTTCACCAAACATTTGCTCTCGGTCTCCCCAAGACCGACTGGACCTCCCGGCTGCTAATCATTTTAATTCCCCTGCCTATTCCCACACTGACATTTCTGCCCTGGGCCACCTCCACTGCCAGACTGAGGCCAGTCGCTAACTGGAGGAACACCCCCTCGTGTTCTGCTTGGGCAGCTTACACCCCAGCGGCATGATCATTGAATTCTCCAATTTTAGGCGCAGCGGTAGAGTTACAGCCTGACAGTGCCTGGTTCGATCCTGACTACGGGCGCTGTCTGTACGGAGTTTGTACGCTCTCCCCGTGGCCTGCGTGGGTTTTCTCCGAGATCTCCGGTTTCCTCCCACGCTCCAAAGGCGTAAATGTTTGTAGGTTAATTGGCTTGGTGTAAAAACAAATGTTAAAAAATTGTCGTTAGTGTGCGGGGATCGCTGGTCGGTGCGGACACGGTGGGCCGAAGGGCCTGTTCCGTGCTGTATCTCCAAACTAAAGTTCAAAACCCTCCCTCTCTCTATCTTCTACAACCCGTAAACCCTAGAGAGGTCAAGTCTTTGAATCACTTCTCTCTGGAAGGCGACTCCGGACTGTCAAAGCTGCCACAGCCAGACATAAAAACAGTTTTTATCCACGAGTAGTTGCTCTACTCAACAGCCAAAAATCTGTAGCCTCCCTTTGATCTGGTATTTTGTTGGTTCACATGCTTGATCAATGGTGTTTTATCATGAATGTTTTATTATTATTAATGTTTAGTGTTTTCTGAGTCATTCGTAACTGTCACTGTATGTCATGTTGTTACTTGCGGGCGGAGCACCAAGGCAAATTCCTTGTATGTGAATACTTGGCCAATAAACAAACTTACTTACTTACTTAAATCTTGCAGCAGAGTTGTTTGACTTTTCCTGTGGTAATATCGCAGGTCCCGGAAGCCTTTGGGCCAGTCCGAACGATCGCAGAAGGGAAGAATGATGGCCTGTTCATTGGAACGACAAGGAACTGCATTCTCCAAGGCACCTTGAGTGGAGGATACGGCCCCATTGTGCAGGTAGCAAACCACATTTCCGTCCTGCACGGTTACCCTGTAATCCCGTGCTACCTGCTCCATGGTCGGATAGTTGGCGCCCCAACCGTCTCCCCCACCTGGTTCGCCAGGTGAGGAGGGGGGCTGTGGACCCCCAGCAGGACCAAAGACAAGATTTGTCAAAGGTTGATACTAACTGTGTGTTGCAGGGTCATACGGACGAACTCTGGGGGCTGGCGGCTCACCCGAGCGAGGAGAGGTTTGTGACGTGCGGACACGACAAGCTCGTTCACTACTGGGATCCGTCCTCACACCAGCCCGTTTGGACCAAGTCCCTGGACGTAAGTTGCCGGCAAACAAATCTCACCTCTCTGCAAATTTAAAAAACATTTAGAGCCTGTCCCACTTACGGGATTTTAATCTGCGATTTGCCGCCACCCGTCATATTCGCAGCAGGTCTCCGAACATTTCCAACATGTTGAAAATCCAGCGGCGACCAGAACAAGGTACGACAATTCTTTGGGCGACGACTCACGACCATGCAGGCTCCACCCCGCGACATGTCGCCAGTGCGGTCGTGAGTCGTCTCTCAGTCGCCCAAAGAGCTGTAGCGTCTTTCTGGTCGCCGCTGAATTTTCAACATGGTGAAAATGTTCGGCAACCTATGACGGGTGCCGGCAGTCGCCTGTAAAGGTTGCGCAAGTGGGACAGGCCCAAAACACTAACATCCCTGTCCCACGGTGCGAGTTCATTCCAAGAGTTCTCCCGACTTTGCCCTGATTCGAACTCGGAGATTTACGGTAATGGCCACACATCGGTACTCGGGGTTCTCGTGGAAATTTTTCAACATGTTGAAAAATCTTCACCAGTCTTCCCGTGCTAACCTGCCGTTAGCGAGTCTTCCCGAGTACCTGCCGTTAGAGTTACGAGCCGCTAAGAGATGTCCCCGAGCTCCGACGTACCCGCTACGTTCATTCTCCGTGCTTACCACGAGTTTGATTTTTTTAAACTCTTGGAATGAACTCGTACCGTGGGACAGGGCCATTAGTGTCATCCTTAAGCTTTGTCGGAGTCTGAGAGAGATGCAGCATGGATATGGGACCAGCAACATAAATAAATTAGAGAGATAGACACGTTGATTGATACTTTATTTTCACGTGTACCTGGAGCAGTGAGACTCTTTGTTTGCATGCAATAAGAGGATGCAAGAATGTCCAATTCGGCTCTGATAAAATTACAAGTGTATTCTAATCCCTCTTTGTTGTGACAACAACTGGAATAGCCGAGCGTGGGTTCGAACCAGCGGCTCCTAGGTTATGGGTCTCTTGCTCCACCAGTATCTTTATTTCAGATTTCCAGCATCTGCCGGGTTTCTTTTACCCAAGAAGTGTTTTGTTTCTCTGAAAGAAAAAGGGCTAAATAAGTCACCCAATCCTTCTCTCCAGAGATGCTGCCTGTCCCGCTGAAGTTACTCCAGCTTTTTGTGTCTATCTTCGGTTTAAACCAGCATCTGCAGTTCCTTCCCACACATTGATTCTAACACATTTGCTTTGCATGCGATTATACCTTAAGTAAGTAAGTAAATTTTATATATATATAGCACATTTATGTTGTATTATTATTAATGTTTAGTGTTTTCTGAGTCATTCGTAACTGTCACTGTCATGTTATTACTTGTGGGCGGAGCACCAAGGCAAATTCTTTGTATGTGAATACTTGGCCAATAAACGTACTTACTTAAATCAACTCGCGTTGAAACTAAAGTGCTTTACATAGAAGAAATAATTAGGTTTCCGTACATCCATAGAAACATTTTTAAAAAGAGCGGGTAAAAATAAAAGGCTGTCAATTCTATCTTTTTTTGGGGGTTGGGGGGGGAAAGAGGGAATTTACAATTTCTGTTTTCCGATTCTCTATTTTGACAGGATCAGAGCCAGTCGGTTGGTTTTCATCCCAGTGGGTCGGTTGTAGCTGTCGGGTCGCAGACTGCAAGGTAAGGCTAAACAGAGGCTGCCGTTCACTGGCGGCCTCTGTTTAGAACAGAGCCGCTTTAAACAACAGCCGCGGTGATTTCATGCCGGGGGTGGTGAAGGCAGATATGGTAGTGGTGTGTATGAGGCTCATTTGTATATGCCTCTATCACAGGGGTTCCCAACCTTGTTCGTCCTGTTTCCCCAGGCAACGTTAACAGCACATAACAATATTATTTCACGTATTTATGAACAACTAATGATGAACAGATACCGGTATACCAGAGCCAGACACAGTCAGTCATTGAGAAAAAATATCTACAAATCCGCAATCAACAAATGTACCCCTTTGGGGGTAAATGTACCTCTGGTTTGGAACCCATGCTCTAAAAGGAATAAACTAATGGTTTCACCCCAGTAAGGACACACTCACCTCCAGGATATTTGTCCAACCATTACCAGAGAAGTGCCCAGGTCAGGCTAAAGTCCTCCTGCGACCTTGTTCAATGCGGGTACCATCCTGGGGTTCACCATCAATGCCCCAAACACCATTGACAGGGCTCAGTGGAAGAGCATAGTTGTGTTAAACTCTGCTCACAGCCTCTCAGTCTCACCACGGAGCTTCAGCCAGTGCTTGCGTTTCTGTTAGTTGCTGTGGAAAGTACCCTTTCATAATTGGCCCAGGTTGGGAACCCTTGCATTATGTTTGCTCCTTTAGGGAGGGAAGAGACAAGGACTTTAAGACTTTTGCCATCCATCACAGTGAGGAGGTGCCTGGTAGACTCACTGTGGTGGATGTTAAATTGTGTTAAGTGTGTGTTTTGTTATTTTATTCTATGTTATGACTGCAAGGTATACAATTTCGTTCAGACTGAAATGTCTGAATGACAATAAAGGATACTTTACTTTAACAATGCCATGCTACTATGTCATAAGTGATAGGAGTAGAATTAGACCATTCGGCCCATCAAGTCTACTCCACCATTTAGTCTCTCCATCCTAACCCCATTCTCCTGTCTTCTCCCCATAACCTCTGACTCCCGTACTAATCAAGAATCTATCTATCAACGTAAGCAGCTTGTCGGAAAAAGGTGCATTGCCACCTTACTCCCTCTGGTGACAAACAGACATCTCTTTTCTGTCTCAGGTGGATGGTTTTCGATGTCGAGACGAAGGATCTTGTCACCGTTCACACTGACGGAAACGAGAGACTCTCAGTGATGCGCTATTCACCAGGTACGTGAAGGCCAGCAGGCAAGCGGTGTACTGAAGGACACAGAGTGCTGGGGTAACTCAGCGGGTCAGGCAGCATCTGTGGAGAACATGGATAGGTGACGTTTCACAGAGTGCTGGAGTAACTCAGCGGGTCAGGCAGCATCTGTGGAGAACATGGATAGGTGACGTTTCACAGAGTGCTGGAGTAACTCGTTCAAGAGAGTTTATTGTCGTGTGTCCCTGATAGGACAATGACATTCTTGCTTTGCTTCAGCACAACAGAACATAGTAGGCATTGACTACAGAACAGATCAGTGTGTCCATATATCATAATATACATATATACACACATGAATAAATAAACTGATAAAGTGCAAATAACAGATAATGGGTTATTAGTGATCATAGTTTTGTCCGAGCCAGGTTTAATAGCCTGATGGCTGTGGGGAAGTAACTATCCCTGAACCTGGACGTTGCAGTCTTCAGGCTCCTGTACCTTCTACCTGAAGGTAGCAGGGAGGTGAGTGTGTGGCCAGGATGGTGTGGGTCCTTGATGATGCTGCCAGCCTTTTTGAGGCAGCGACTGCGATAGATCCCCTCGATGGAAGGGAGGTCAGAGCCGATGATGGACTGGGCAGTGTTTACTATTTTTTGTACTCTCCAGGGCACTCAAGTTGCCGAACCAAGCCACGATGCAACCGGTCAGCAAGCTCTCTACTGTGCACCTGTAGAAGTTAGAGAGAGTCCTCCTTGACAGACCGACTCTCCGTAATCTTCTCAGGATGTAGAGGCACTGGTGAGCTTTCTTGATAATTGCATCAGTGTTCTCGGACCAGGAAAGATCTTCAGAGATGTGCACGCCCAGAAATTTGAAGCTCTTGACCCTTTCAACCATCGACCCGTTGATATAAACAGGACTGTGGGTCCCCATCCTACTCCTTCCAAAGTGTCAGGATATTAACGAGGATATAACCGTATAATTGCAGCCCGTTTGAAAAGAATTGTAAAGTCCAGTCCGTGAAATGCCATTACGTCTTCGATCATTAGTTATTGATCATTTATCACTCCACAAAGATCCTAATTGATTTTCTATTCTTCCTGTTAGATGGTAATTTCCTGGCCATTGGATCCCATGACAACTATGTTTACATTTATGGTGTGGCGGAGAACGGCAGGAAGTACAGCCGTGTGGGGCGATGCTCAGTAAGTGATGCCCGACCAGCTCTCAAAGTTGCTCTCTCATTTCAAATACAGTATGAATGCTGATTTTTCTCATTTCATTCCTTCATTCCCATCCTGGTCGTCCTGCCAGTTAGAAACATAGAAAATAGGTGCAGGAGGAGGCCATTCGGCCCTTCGAGCCAGCACCGCCATTCAATGTGATCATGACTGATCGTCCCCTATCAATAACCCGTGCCTGCCTTCTCCCCATATCCCTTGACTCCACTAGCCCCTAGAGCTCCATCTAACTCTCTCTTAAACCCATCCAGTGATTTGGCCTCCACTGCCCTCTGTGGCAGGGAATTCCATAAATTCACAACTCTCTGGGTGAAAAAGTTTTTTCTCACCTCAGTCTTAAATGACCTCCCCTTTATTCTAAGACTGTGGCCCCTGGTTCTGGACTCGCCCAACATTGGGAACATTTTTCCTGCATCTAGCTTGTCCAGTCCTTTTATAATTTTATATGTTTCTATAAGATTCCCCCTCATCCTCCTAAACTCCAGTGAATACAAACAGTTCCACTGTTTGCCTCCATACGTCCCTTCATCACCACTCCCACAGCCAACAATGGACCATTGTGGGCTCCACCTTTCCTGGGTCCTTCCCTTGGCTCTGATTGTTCTGAATCTTCTCATATCTCTAGTCTTACCCCCCCCCCCCCCTCCGATTCTCAGTCTGGAGAAGGGTTTTAACCCGAAACGTCGCTTATTCCTTTTCTCCAGAGATGCTGCCTGAGTCGCTGAGTTACTCCAGCGCTGTGTCTATCTTTGGTGTAATTCAGCAGCTGCGGGACTTTGTGTTCTACACTAGTTTATCTGGACATTATGTACAGTATGGCCATTGTGGGCCGAAGGGCCTGCTCTTGTGCTGTACTGTTCTATGTTCCAAAAAGGACCCCAATTAGTTTAAATGAAGCATTGAACGGGAAAGTGTGCATAGGAGTCGTTACTGCTCTCAAGTTGTCCGCCAACTTTAGGCTCTGTGCACGCCATTCGCAAGAAAACGAAGATTACCACTCTGCCAGTCATTGAGGTTTTTTGAGTATTTAACAGTAGATAATCAGTTTTATTGTAACCTTCCTCTCCTGACTTTAAAAAAAAAATCTACAGTACATCCTGATACCTTCTGCTTATCGCAGAGTGTATGATATGAACATAATTATCTCAGAGATCTTCGGATTCCTCCCACACTCCAAAGAAACACAGGGTTGTAGGTTAATTGGCTCGGTATAAAGGTAAAAGTTGTCCCTAGTGAGTGTGTGTGTGTGTGTGTAGGATGGTGTAAGTGCGCGGGGATCGCTGCTCGGCGCGTACCTGGTGGCAGAAGGTCCTAGTTTCTGTGCTGTATCTCTAAACTAAAACTAAACAACACAAGTGGCAAATCAAACATGCATTTGATTAAAAAACCTGCAGTAGTTTAGCGGGGATTTTGTTTCCACACATGAGCAGCGATTGTTGGCATGAGACGGCCGGTGGTGAGGAAGTGAAAACCATCAAAGAATGTTTTCATTCACAAAGTTTGGTCTTAAATTATTCCTTATATTTAAGAAAGCAAAGTCTATAGGCAGTTACAGTTCGGCAAACGCAACAGAAATATACTTGAAGCCCGCAAGTGTGAGTAATTGTGTCGGAAGGAACTGCAGATGCTGGTTTAAACCAAAGATAGACACTAAAAGGTGGGATGGGCAGCACCTCTGGGGAGTGGGAATGGGTGACGTTTCAGGTCGAGACCCTTCTTCAGACTGATGAAGTTCTGAAGGTCTGAGGAAGGGTCTCGACACGAAACGTCACCCATTCCTTCCCTCCAGAGGTGCTGCCGGTCCCGCTGGGTTACTCCAGCTTTTTGTGTCTATCTTCAGTGTGGGTAATGGATTTTGCTCTGCGACTTGTGTGGTTTACAGATGTACTCTTTAGATTTTTATACAAAACCTTTTTGTTTCCCATCTCAGGGGCACTCGAGTTTTATAACTCACCTGGATTGGTCCACGGACAGCCGCTATATAATTACCAACTCCGGAGACTATGAAGTTCTGTACTGTGAGTATATAGTTCGGCATCCCTCTCACCTCAGCCTGGCCCACTGCGAAGATGGACACAACATGCTGGAGTAACTCAGCGGGACAGGTAGCATCTCTGGAGAGAAGGAATTAGTGACATTTCGGGCCTTGGAGAGGAGGAATGGGTGACGTTTCGTGTCGAGACCCTTTCCTCCTCTTCCTCTCATTCCTCCTCTCCACAGATGCTGCCTGTCCTGCTGAGTTACTCCAGCATTTTGTGTCTATCTACCTTCAATTTAGACAATAGACAATAGACAATAGGTGCAGGAGTAGGCCATTCGGCCCTTCGAGCCAGCACCGCCATTCAATGTGATCATGGCTGATCATTCCCAATCAGTACCCCGTTCCTGCCTTCTCCCCATATCCCCTGACTCCGCTATTTTTTAGAGCACTATCTAGCTCTCTCTTGAAAGTATCCAGAGAACCCGCCTCCACTCCCCTCTGAGGCAGAGAATTCCACTTAAAAAAAAAACTAGAAACAAGAAATTTAAACTTGCATCGGCAGTTCTTTCATATACACACACACACACACACACACACACACACACACACACACACACACACACACACACACACACACACACACACACACACACACACACACACACACACACACACACACACACACACACACACACACACACACACACACACACACACGGTCTATTGTGAGTTTGTTGAAGGTAGTTTGGAGAAGGCAGCTGCACTTCACACGTGGCTTGTTTACTTAGTAGCTTGATCATAATATTTTAGCATCTTGCTTGCCATGGGCAAGTTGGCTAAAGGGCCTGTTTCCGTATGATTCTCAGACTGGGTGTTTGCGTAAAAGGTGTTGATCGGTGATGCCAACTCAATTGAAACTGGCACCAAATTTTTTGCTAAGGCACTTGGACCAATGGTGTACATTTACCTCCTGATCTTCCAACCTACCCCATTGTGGCCCTTGCAGTTTTTAACAGCACTTTCTCTTTACTGCTATAACACTGTAACACCATATTCTGCACTTGGATTTTTCTCTTTACACAACCTGTTGTACTTCTGTAAGGCTTGGTTGTGTTTGTGTATTGTAGCTGGGAACTGGCAGACAGAGATAGACCAAGCGTGGGTGTAGAATTATTGCTTTGCTCCGGATTCCAGCATCTATGGTCTCTTGTCATCCACATGTCCTGAACTTCAGGGTAGGGTTCCTCTCTGGACATGCAAGGAACTGCAGATGCTGGTTTACAGAAGAGGACACAAAGTGCTGGAGTAACTGAGCAGGTCGGGCAGCATTTTTGGTAAACATGGATAGGTGACTTTTCAGGTCAGGTATGTGTGCAGAAGGGTCTCAACCAGAAACGTCACCTATCCATGTTCCCAGAGATGCTGCCTGACCCGCTGAGTTACTCCAGCACTCTGTGTCCTATCTGGGCCTTTGGTGCACGAGTGATGTCCACTCCCTGATACGTACGTCCCTGCTTGGCATTGAACCGCCCACTTCCTTCCACAGGGACCCCCAACTGCAAGCAGGTGCCGAGTGCGGACGTGGTGCGGGATGTGGAGTGGGCCACCTCCACCTGCGTGCTCACCTTCCAGGTGTTCGGTGAGTGCAGTGTACAGGTGTTCAGTGCCGCATCGTCAGTGGGACGGGCGCTGGCAATCTAGAGATGCTTGTATTCTCCAGTTGGTTGCTCTGTAAAATGGTTACTGGACCTTCAGAAAATACTCTACCCAGCTTTAAAAATAATGTATGCGCGCGAGCGTCTTCACGTGTGTGTGTGTGTGCACACACGTGCCCCTACATGTGTCTGTGTGCGCGCACGTGTGTCTCCACATGTGTCTGTATGCGGGTGTCCCCACATGTGTCTTTGTGTGTGCATGTGTCTGCGTGAGTGTGTGTGCGCGCACTCGCACGTATATGTCTGTGTGTTTGCCCGTGCGTGTCTGTGTGTGTCTGTGTGTGTGCGCGCGTGTCTCTGTGTGTGTGCGCATCTGAACAAAGTAACTGTGACCATGTACACTGATAACCTGCCGTGATCATCTGCATCACTTTCTTGCTGACCGTTTTGTCATTTATTTTCCTGGCCCCAGGCATTTGGCCAGAGGGAGCTGACGGGACGGATGTAAACGGCATCTGCCGGTCCCCTGACAACCGACTCCTCGCTACAGCTGATGATTTTGGAAAAGTAAACCTGTTTTCATATCCCTGCTCGCAGCCCCGGGTAAGTACGTGACGTGATTTGAGGTTCCCTTAGCAAGGGCGGCGTGCTAGAACAGCGGGTAGTGCTGTTGCCTCACAGCGCCAGAGACCCGGGTTTGATCCTGGCTACAGGTGCTGTCTGAAAGGAGTTTGTACGTTCTCCCCGTGACCAGGTGTATTTGCTCTGGTTTCTTCCCACAATACAAAGATGTACAGATTTGTTGCCTTCAGTAAGTTGTAAAAATATCCCCGGTATGTAGGATACTGCTGATGTGTGATCGCTGGTCAGTGCAGACTCGATGGGCTGAAGGGCCTGTTTCTGTGCTATATCTCTAAATAAAGCTGAGACCTTATGTTATAATTAACAGAGCTGCGGACAATATTAATCGAGTGGCGGTGTGCAGGCAGGTAGAGAGACTGCTTGGAAAATAAATCTATTTCCTGCCAGACTTTGTCCTACAATCAATCTGAAGACGTTCCCTGATCTGAAACGTCACCTATCCATGTTCTCCACAGATGCTGCCTGACCCTCTGAGTTACTCCAGCACTCTGTGAAACGTCACCTATCCATGTTCTCCACAGATGCTGCCTGACCCGCTGAGTTACTCCAGCACTCTGTGAAACGTCACCTATCCATGTTCTCCACAGATGCTGCCTGACCCGCTGAGTTACTCCAGCACTCTGTGAAACGTCACCTATCCATGTTCTCCACAGATGCTGCCTGACCTGCTGAGTTACTCCAGCACTCTGTGAAACGTCACCTATCCATGTTCTCCACAGATGCTGCCTGACCCGCTGAGTTACTCCAGCACTCTTTTGTTAAGGAAGCAGGCCCTTCGGCCCACTGAGTTCAAGCTGACCTTCGATCACCTGTTCACGCTAGTTCTATGTTATCCCATTGTCTCGTCCACTCCCTACACACTAGGGACAATTTACTGAAGGCAATTAACCTACAATCCCGGAGGTCTTTGGGATGTGAGAGGAAACCCAGTCACCGAGAGAACGTGCAAACTCCACACAGACAGCACCTGTAGGCAGGATTGAACCTGGGTCTCTGGTGCTGTGAGGCAGATGTTTTACCACCTGTGCCTCTGATCAATGGCCGGTGAGATCTCAGTGGGCTGAATGGCCTGTTTCCATGTTGTATCTTTTGCAATCAACCTTTGGGATGTGGGAGGGAACCGGAGCACCCGGACTAAACCCACTGGGTCGCAAGGAGAATATGTAAACTCCACAAAGGCAGCACCCAAGGTATCTGGGGCCTCTGGCGCTGTGAGGTTGCCGCTCTACCCACTGAGCCACCTTGTTCCTGTTCTTGAGTAGGTGCGGTCACTTGTGAATCTGACCAAAGTGACCAAATCTGACCAATCTGACCTAAAGTGGGGTGTGTCAGCAAGTGCCTGTTGCCTATGCTATAACTCAGTGATGTGTGTCCAATCCCAGCCAGCAAGCTGTGGTTTTGAGCAGTTCATAGTACTTGATGCAACATATATCACATATGCAATAAGGTGAAACATTCACCAGAGTCCGGGGAGCTTCTTTTTATACACGTAACAACAATTTGCACGGTCAATAATTATAAACAGGAAATTGGACCGCTACCCTTGTGATTTATTCACCATCCAAGATAGCCCGGGCACTGGGCATTCTGCCAGAGGAACCCTCCTCTCAAATATATTCTGCCTCTCCCTTTCCTGTAAGATCTTTCTTTCATCCTCCCGCTTGAATTGCATGAAACATTTAGCATGGAAGCAGGCCCTTCAGCCCATCAGTTCCATGTTATCCCACTTTCTCGTCCACTCCTTGCACACTAGGGGGCAATTTACAGAGGGGCCGATTAACCTACAAACCCGCACGTCTTTGGGAAGTGGGGGGAATCCCACCCGGTCACGGGGAGAACGTGCAAACTCCACACAGTGGCACCCGAGCTTGGGATCGAACCTGTGTGTCTGGCGCCGCTGGATTTTCAACATGTTGAAAAATTTCGGTGACCTGCTGCGACTAATGACGGGTGCTGGCAGTCGCTGAAAAATTTGTGTAAGTGGGACAGGTTAAACTAAACTCTAATTACCCCGATCATAGCAAGTGTGTTGCAGGAAAAATGTTCCCAATGTTGGGCGAGTCCAGAACCAGGGGCCGCAGTCTTAGAATAAAGGGGAGGTCATTTAAGACTGAGGTGAGAAAAAACCTTTTCACCCAGAGAGTTGTGTGTTTGTGGAATTCCCTGCCACAGAGGGCAGTGGAGGCCAAATAGCTGGATGGATTTAGCGAGAGAGAGAGTTGGATAGAGCGTTAGGGGCTAGCGGAGTCAAGTTGGATGATCAGCCATGATCATATTGAATGGCGGTGCAGGCTCGAAGGGCCGAATGGCCGCCTCCTGCGCCTATTTTCTGTTTCTGTGTGCTGCAACTGTGTGTGTGTGTGTGTGTTTATTTATTGCAGGCACCATGTCACAAGTACAGTGGCCACAGCAGCCATGTGACCAACGTTACCTTTCTCCACGACAGCAACAGTCTCATCTCCATCGGTGGCAAGGACACCAGCGTCATCCAGTGGAGTGTTCTCTAGACTACAGCACTTTATCCAGAGGTGCATTCCAGCCGTGCAAGCCGGGAGGTGCTACGAAACGTTCTTTGGACGCCCCCACAAGATGCCATTTTGCTATTTCTTTTTACTGGGAGGATGTGGGGTGTTTACGTTTCCTCGCGTTTAGTGTCAATATCTGCACTGAACTCTTCCAAGGAGATCTGTTCCTTGGATAGAGTCACTCGCTAGACTTGAGGACATTCCCAATGCATCCTTCAAATCCATCCTCAAACTCTCTCTCCCTCGCGCTCTGCAGTTTGCCTCTGTTGCAGTTCCCTCTTGCTGGAATCGTGCATGTGCGACAGAAGTCTGGGATAGTATAGCCGGTGTGGGGAATGGCTCCCCTGGCTCGCTTTGAAATTCGAAGAGGAGTTAGTTATTTTTCAATTTGGGAGGTGGGGGAAAAAGTAGGGAGGTTGGAGTTGTAAGGGAAGGAATTGCTGTCCAACACATTCCTGATATAGATGGAAGGAACTGCAGATGCTGGTTTACAAGAAAGCCACAAAGTGGTGGAATGACTTAGCATCTCTGGAGGTCATGGATAGATTACTTTCTGAGTCTGGACCCTTCAGACCAAAATGCTGTCGGTCCATTTCCCTCTACAAGGAAATGGACAGAAGACGTTTTATTCTGAAGAAGAGCCCCAGGCTCAAACTTGTCTTTCCATATCCTCACAAGGTCATAAGTGATAGGAGTAGAATTAGGCCATTCGGCCCATCAGGTCTACTCCGCCATTCAATGATGGCTGATCTACTCTCCCTCCTAACCCCATTCTCCTATCTTCTCCCCATAACCTCTGAAACCCAAACTAATCAAGAATCTATCTATCTCTGCCTTACAAATATTCACAGCCTTCTGTGCCAATGCATTTCACAGATTCACCACGCTCTGCCTAAGGAAATATCTCCTCATCTTCCTAAAAGAATGTCCTTTAGTTCTGCGGCCATAACCTCTGGTCCTCCAGAGATGCTGCCTGACCCACGGAGTTACTCCAGCACTTGGTGACCTTCTCAACCTAGTTTCTTCTGATTGACATGGGAAGGTCCATTCCACTTTGAAACGGGAAGTTTAAAACAAAATCTTGCACCATATGAAGGCCACCCAATTGGATATTATTGGATATCCACTGCCTTATCATTCCTTTCTGATTCCCTTCGAAATCTGAGAATGGAATTGCTGTGAATCTTGTTTCTTCCTACTACTGAGAAAGCCAGGGTTTGCAGTGACTCTCTTGCCGTTGGTTAACTTGTTGGGGATTTTATTCGGAGCCTTGAAATGTTTCCAGTCTGTTCCTGTGCAAGAATCATCAAAGAGTCAGAGGAAAGGTGGAGGTTGAATTGGAAGCATTAGTTGTCTTGGCTCGAGTCCCAGTCACAAATTGTTCTGAAGTAAAATAGCGTCAGGGCTGCCCAATACACTTTGTGTGATTAAAAAAAAAAATTAATTAATTACGGGGGCTTTTAACTAGATTCCCACAAAGTGATCGATTGCAATCATTGTGTTTAAGTGGGGAAAGATTGTGGTTTGAGAAAGCCCTTATTTTTTTCTGGTGGAATTGTTTTGGGTTCTTGGTTTATCTCTGGGGCATTGCATAAATTTTGGACCGTGTGAGATACTGTCATCCAATCTCCCAGATGGGTGACCCGATATTTCCTTTCTTTTAGCTTTGTGGGTGGCTGGCTCTTGGGGCATTTTTTTTATGTGTGGCCTGACCACACAAACTAAATCTCTGGGCGTTTCATTTAATGGTTTATCACAAGCTCAGACCACAGTTGTGAAGCACCATTGAGACAGGAGAGGAGATGCAAGGAACTGCAGGTGTTGGAACATTGTGGAGAATACAAAGTGCTGGAGTAACTCAGCAGGTCAGCCAACATGAGGACATGAGTTGGCAACATTTTGGGTCAACCTGCCACCTACCAGCACCCTTCTTCACCACTAGCACCAACCCTGGTTGTGTCTGAAGTTGGAGACTGGGACGGGGAGATTTGTGACCTTGTTATTGGCTGTCCATGACATAAATTGCCAACCATTTGGTTGATTTTCTCAGGTAGACAAAAATGCTGGAGAAACTCAGCAGGTGAGGCAACATCTATGGAGCGAAGGAAATGGGCGACGTTTTGGGTCAAGACCCTTCTTCAGATTTTCTCATACCCATTCAAACGGGCTCATTGAAACTCTCGAGCCAACGAGAGATGGGGAGGAGAGATGTCCACACCTGTAGCATCTTTGTTTTGAGAATGCAATACAGGTGGATGATTGAGGCCAGCAGGTTGCGTAGTGTTGAATATTTTCAATATCTGATGGCAGAGGCAAATGTTACAGAGGAGGGGGATTATTGTTAATCCCAGCCCTCAGCCAATCATAATCTTCCCCCAACTTCCTGTAACTTTGGCTTCTCAGCAAAGTTCCACAACCCAACGATGAGATCGAACACGTCTGATGCAATGACCTATAACGGGCAATGGTATTTTAATTGAATTTCCCAATTCTCTGAAACAGGTTGTGAGAAGGGGAAATTTTCATTCTCGCATTTTTTTTTTCTAAGGTCTAAAAACAAAAGTTAGTGTGGGACGAGGTCACGCCGGGGTTGGGTCTAAATTCCAACACTGATCCGATACCCAGCTCTCTCCTTGTCACCTGAAACTTTCTTTGGTTCAGGAAGTCAAAGGGTACCAGTACCTGGCACAGTGTGGGCAGTCTGTCTTTCAAAATACTCCCTAATTTGACCCCTGGGTGAGTTGATAACTTGGAAAAATCCCAAGTAGTTTTCAGCAGTTTTGATTTTGTTTTCCTCATAACTTTTGTTTTACAAAGAAAAAAGATTTAAGAAATATATTTCTTGATTGAACATGCAGAAGTTTATTTGATTCATTCAGATGTAAATGTGTGTATTTTCTCAGGTGAGATTTATAAGATGATTATTTTGTGTTACATTAAGAATAGATATTGATATTGATCAGTGAGTTGATTTTCTGCTTGTGTGCGAACAGATAAAATAATGAAATGCAATGATGTTCCTTTTATTACAGAAACTTAGAAAAGAGAAGCAGTGGTAGGCCATTCAGCCCTTCGAGCCTGTTCTAGTGTTCAATGGTGTCAGGGAGACAGAGGGCCAAAGGCATGGAAACGGGGGTAGAGGGGGCAGTAGTTTCCCAGAGGGAACCCCGTGTGGCCACAGGGTGGTTGATGCTCTATGTATGGAGTTTGAAAAAAGGTCAGGATTAAAACCAGGCCAGTGAAGGTGCAAGGTCGCATCCCTACTGGCTGTGATACTGTCCGCAGCTAACAGGGCAGCTAATGTCCACACACAGCTCTGGAATTCACAAGATTCGCCAGGTTCTCCTTGTGATGGCTTCTAAGGCGTTAATGATTCAGGGACCCAGCATCTTCCCTTTTAGTTCAGTTTCGGAAACAAGCCCTTCGGCCCACCGAGTCCACGTTGGCCGGCCATTACCCGTTCACGCAAGTTCCACGTCTTCCCAGTTTCTCAGCCTGAGCTCCAGGGGACAGTTGACGGAAGCCAATTAACCTGCGAACCAGCCCGTCTTTGGAGTGTGGGAGGGAACCGGAGCACGCGGAGAAAATGCGCACAGTCGCGTGAGATCCATACAGACAGCACCCGAGGTCGGGTTCGAACCGGGGTCGGAGGCGTAGTGAGGCAGCGACTCTACCCGTTGTGCCACCCTCCAAGAGAAATGCCAGAGAGGTTCGGTGAAGCTTCTATTTAAGATCCCACGTGTCTAGGGGTTGCCACTGGAAGTAGGTTGATAGTTCTTAGAGTTACCAGCTTTTGGAAGGGTGGACTCAATAGAGTAGGGGGACAGATTACCCTTTTATTTATAAAGTTCAGTTATAAAATATGTTTTGCCAGAAATACTGCCGAGAGGAATGCTGCCAATCGTTTCGCCCTTCGCAGACAGGCACAGCCTTGTCTTTGTTCATTTCTGGATGGGAAATACATTAATTTAATAATTAACTTAATTTCAAGGAAATATATAATTTTAAAAAAAACAAAACTTTTCGCTCAAAAAAAAGGGAAATATATAATTGAACGAGCTCTAGACTGAAACTGATAGGCAACTTTTGGCTGAGTCATAGAGTCTTACAGTGTGGAAACAAGCCCTTCGGCCCAACTTGCCCACACCGGCCAACATGTCTCATCTACACTAGTCCCACCTACCTGCGTCCGGCCCATATCCCTCTAAACCTGCCCTATCCATGTACCTAATGGTTTCTTGAACGTTGCCATGGTACCTGCCTCAACCACCTCCTCCTGCAACTCATCTGCCACTCTTTGCATGAACAGGTTCCTATTAAATCTTTCCCCCCCCCCCCCCCCCCACCTACCTTAAATCTTTGGTTCTTGATTCCATTACTCTGGGCACGAGACTGTGTGCGTCCACCAGATCTATCCCTCGAATGAGGCTTTCACTTGCTGGCACAAGCGGTAGAACTGTTGCCCACAACTCTAGTGACCCAGGTCTACCCTGACCTCTCCCGCCGTCTTTGTATTTTATTTCTCCTCTCAACTGTGTGGGATTCCCGCTGGGAGCTCCAGCATCCACCTACATCCCAGAAGCACACAGGCCAGTAGGTTGGTTGGCCCAAGTGTGTAGGTGAGTGATAGAATCTGGGAGAAACCTGCTGAGAATGTGGGAAGATTAAAAACAGGATTGGTGTCAATGGGAGGTGGGGACTCAATAGACAATGGATGCAGGAGTAGGCCATTCGGCCCTTCGAGCCAGCACCGCCATTCAATGTGATCATGGCTGATCATCCCCAATCAGTACCCCGTTCCTGCCTTCTCCCCATATCCCCCGACTCCGCTATTTTTAAGAGCCCTATCTAACTCTCTCTTGGAAGCATCCAGAGAACTGGCCTCCACCGCCCTCTGAGGCAGAGAATTCCACAGACTCACCACTCTCTGTGAGAAAAAGTGTTTCCTCGTCTCCATTCGCAATGGCTTACTCCTTATTCTTAAACAGTGGCCCCTGGTTCTGGACTCCCCCAACATCGGGAACATGTTTCCTGCCTCTAGCATGTCCAAACCCTTAACAATCTTATATGTTTCAATGAGATTCCCTCTCCTCCGACTCGATGGGCCAAAGAGCCTGTGTCTTAGCTGAATCTCTCTGACTCTATGGCTACCCACCCCATGGAAATGAAGATATACTATGTGTGACTCAGTCTAGCAGACAAAGTTCCTCAGTAACAGGAGATCCTCAGCCATAATTACAACTCTACCATGTCTAGGCTTTGGGTGAAGATGTCCCTGGATGTTCTCCAGTATCTCAGTGAAACGTGGAAGCTCAGAAACGGGGGCATTAGTCAAGTCAAGAGAGTTTATTGCCATATGTCCCAGATAGGACAATGACATTCTTGCATTAAACCAACTAGGATCCTGGAGAAGGCATCACAATTGCCAAGAGTTGAGGTTCACTGGAACTTCACAAAAAACATCTTAAAATAACTTTTCCACCCTGATTAATTTAATTTGGACTTCTTGGCTACCACTGAATTGCTGCTGAAGGTGTGAGAACTAATGGTGGTTTCATTAAAGATGAAGACACAAGGAACTGCAGATGCTGGTTCACAACAAAAGGCACAACGTGCTGGAGTAATCCAGCGGATCTGGCAATATCTCTGGAGAATCGTGGTGTGAAGATGGGTCCCAACTGTAGAAATGCAATTTTGTTCAAACCAAGCTCTTTGAATGACAATAAAAGGCATTCTATTCTATTCGAACCCAGAAATGTCGTCTCGCCACGTTCTCTGGAGATGCTGTCAAATCTGCTGAGTTACTCCGGCCCTTTGTGTGGTTTAATGAAAATCTGGCTTCCAAGAGAGAATTGAGGAAATTCAGCTCAAAGGCGCGAGGTATCTGATTGTGCCAACCTCACCGATATTCCGCTAGAACCGATTGAATGAAAATGCACATTTTGCCAAAATTGGCACCGGTAGAAGAAGAATTCTGATTGGCTGAAGGTATTGGCCATAAAACATTTCATTTGTCTCGAGTATCATTTATTCAATTGTCACTTGGTGGTCAATCAAATGCAACTGAAGGCATTGTAATGTAACATAGAGGCATTAGTGGTAAGTGGAACTCTGTGGTCTCGAGTTATGTTCTGGTGAAGCTGTTTTGTATTTTTACAGGAACCCCGTTGCGATCTGTGTGTCAGTGAACTCAACCGTTTTCAAACCCAATGCACATCACTTCTTATGTTAGTGCCTGAATGCTGTGTTGGTGTTTTGTTAAGTGTGACGTTAGTAGTAACTAAGTGGGAATCTATTGCACATGAGTTGACCATCAAGTTATTTTCTTTGTGTGTGTGTGTCTTCACATTTCCTCTTCCCTTCTGGAAACCCTCAGAGGAGGAGGGAGATTGTGATAACTGGCGATTAACGATGATGGCTGGGAGGTTGACCAAAATATTCATTCAATGCCAACTCCAACCCAAAGGGAGTGAGGTTGGCCAATGTGGATAAGTGTAGAAGCCAAACTTAACACTGGATAAGACAACATATTGATCATTAGTTCAGGGGGGGGGGGGGGATTTCATCGTGGTGACCAACAGCCAACTTCAACAGCCTAACTACTGGGTCAATCAACAGATTGGATAATCTATTGTTCGAAACGGGAAACTGTATCATGGACAGATCGTGGGATGAAATATTTGGAGCTGTTCCTGAATAATACAGACGGACTTCACCCTTTGTTTAAAAAAAAAAGGAGTCCTTTACAGCTCTTGTTTCGCTGAAGACTTGTTCTCTCTGGTTTGTTGGCCATGCAGTCACTTGAGCAACAACTGATCCACAGTTCATCCTCCAATGGTGCTTCTGAATCCTCGTTATGCTGCTAAACTTTTTGAGAAACCTAAGGAGTGAAGAGCAACTCCTCACTGAAGACCAGTGAAAGACTCGGGCAATACTCGGCGTATGCAAGCCGTGAAACGCCAGCCGAGAGAGGATCCCATGCGCGGCGGGGAAGCGAGTGGGACAAGTGTGGCTGGTTTCATGGTGTAGTTACTTCTGGACCAAGGCGCTGATACATAGACGGGGGGAAAGATAGTGGTGAATTCGTGCAGCAAATTTGGGTTTTGCAAGTGCAGGTAGGCTGGTCAGACTCAACAGGTTGAGAGTTTGGGAAATTGGATTTTTGGGATGCAGATGGTAAATTTGCCCCAACCCACTCTCACTCTCACTCTCTTACAAGTGCTCGGAAACCAGCATTGGCTTTCCAACTACCATCAGATGCCCCACCTTTGACACTCGGGAGCCTCACTTATAAGTCAATGGTAGTAGAAAATGGAAAAGGTCATTGGGCAGAAGATGGTTTGGGATGGAGTTCGCTATAAGTTGAAATAATTTTAGGTCATTAGCTGAAAGGATAGTGCAGAGGGTGGTGATGGTCTTTTGGCCGACCGTTCAGATGACCAATAGAGAGGGGCGATTTCCAATGGAAATCGGAAAATAAAATGTAAATGTTGGAAATCCGAGATTAGAAAAATATGCAAGCAACACTCCATCCAGTACCTTCTGTGGAAAGAGAAACGGCTAATGGACTCTTCAACAGAACTAATGAACAAGTTCAAACCCAATAACTCGCAAAGGGTCATGGACCTGAAACGTTAACAGTTTCTATCTCCACAGGAGCTGCCTGACCCGCCGAGTGTTTCCTGCATTTTTTTTTTTGTTCTCTGGATATGTGCGGAAGTAATGAGGATTGTAAGAGCACAGAGACTGGCAGAAGGGACAGATAAGTAGCAGGTGATGTTTAAATGAAGTGTGTGAAAAGGATGTAGTTTTGGCTGAAAGAATAAGAGAATGTGGATAAATTGGCACTGTTCTCAAGGAAGAGAAGGAATAGAGGAGTCGCATGTATATTGGTGCTTAAATCTTGGAAAGGGTGAGGTCCTGTAGAGACAAGGGTCAACAAAGCCCTTGAGGTCCTTACCTTTGTAAATGGAGGCTTAGAGCACAAGGAAAACAAACGCCAAGTGCTGGAACTCAGCAGGTCAGGCATCACCTCTGGAGATGCTGGGAAATGCAGATGCTGGTTCACAGAGGATAAACAACACAAAGGGCTGGAGTATCTCAGAGAAGTCCAGCTTGGAGCACAAACGCAGGCAGGTTATGTTGAGGCGCAAGAGATTGCAGATGCTGGGACCTTGAGAGAAAGAATATAGAAACATAGAAAATAGGTGCAGGAGGATGCCATTCGGCCCTTCGAGCCAGCACCGCCATTCATTGTGATCATGGCTGATCGTCCCCAATCAATAACCCGTGCCCGCCTTCTCCCCATATCCCTTGACTTCACTAGCCCCTAGAGCTCTAACTCTCTCTTACATCCATCCAGTGACTTGGCCTCCACTGCCCTCTGTGGCTGGGAATTCCATTAATTCACAACTCTCTGGGTGAAAAGGTTTTTTCTCACCTCAGCCTTAAATGAGCTCCCCTTTATTCTAAGACTGTGGCCCCTGGTTCAGGACTCGCCCAACATTGGGAACATTTTTCCTGCATCTAGTTGTCCAGTCCTTTTATAATTTTATATGTTTCGATAAGATCCGCCCTCATCCTTCTAAACAAAGTGCTGGAGGAAATCAGTGGGCCAGGCAGCATCCGTGGAGGGAAATTGATGGTCAATATTGTGTCTGTCTAGTTCCCTGCTCGGATGCTGCCTGACCCGTTGAGTTCCACCTGCAGGTAATATTGAGCCTTTTGAAAACACTAGTTAGATCTGACCACCGCTCCTCCACGAGGATCTGAAAGTCCTGGTGAGGGTGTGGGATCAATGTTCTGAAAGGATGAAGGACTCCAGCGACAAGATTACCCTGGAGAACCTGGGGTGGGTCTTGTCTTCAACAACGAAGGTTGAACGATCTGACATGTGGACATCAGTAGATAGTTCAGTCCAGGGACCACCGGGTTTAAAGAATGAGCAAGAGACTGGTTTCTGAAGGAAAAATATTTAATGCTTATCGGGGCTGCACGTTGGCTGTTGCATTGGTAGAGTTGCTGCCTTGCAGAGCTGTCTGTACGGAGTTTGCACGCTCTCCCCGTGACCGTGTGGGTTTTATCCGAGATCTTCAGTTTCCTCCCACACTCCAAAGACGTACAGGTTTGTAGGTTAATTGGCTCGGTGTAAATGTTAAATTGTCCCCAGTGTGTGTCGGATAGTGTTAATGTGCGGGGATCGCTGGTCAGCACGGACTCGGTGGGCCGAATGGCCTGTTTCCGCGCCCTTCGGCCCAAACTAAATTAAGATAAATTTCTCTAAACTAAATTAAGAAACTAAATAATTACAATCTGGAATTAATTGACTGTGTTTCCGCCAGTGCTTCATGTATTTCTCATCTCTTCAGAGAAGTTCTTAATTCAATTGCACAGACTTAAACTTTTCATTTTCCCACAATTGATATCAAAAACTGTGCACTTTGTACTTAAAGGTCAATATTTGGGCGGAGATGTGGTCAGGAATGG
The DNA here is from genome assembly GCA_035221665.1 of Okamejei kenojei. Classification (NCBI taxonomy): domain Eukaryota; kingdom Metazoa; phylum Chordata; class Chondrichthyes; order Rajiformes; family Rajidae; genus Okamejei; species Okamejei kenojei. The sequence continues at coordinate 1,710,803 of CM069171.1, forward strand.
CTCGGAGGGCGGAGCAGGGAGGAAATGAATTGGCTGGAACACTCCTTATATTTTTTTATAATTATTTAAAAATGCCAGTCTGACTGGAAACTGTTGCGAAGCATTGAGCCATCTCCAAGATGCAAGAAATTCAATAAAATATGACACCCACTGGGCTAGTGCGGGGCAAAGGTCCCACTGATAAATGTTGCCCATTGAACCAAGGTGGGACGCACAGATGGTGCCATCTTTGGCGAATGAAACAGATTGCTTGCAGACAAATATTCCATTGAATATCCGCTATCTAGGCTCGCCTTCTCCTTAGTGAGTTGTTACCAAAAATAGACACACAATGGTGGAGTAACTCAGCGGGACAGGCAGCAGCATCTCTGGAGCGAAGGAATGGGGTTACCAAGGCAGTTCAGTTCAGAATAGAAGAAAGTCATTGGGACAAGATGACACAAACCCTGTTGAGGTAAGATTCATGAGTTATCATTGATTATATCTCTGACTCAATTTGTTTATAGATATCCAATACTTATTGTGGACCAAGACTCGCAGTTCTACCCAAACCAACACTGAGATACTTTCCTCAGGATTTTTCCCTGGAATGAAAGTTGTTTTGGTTGCTATTCCAAATTGGAAGGCACCCACAAAGTTGACACATTCACCGCCTGGCATCTAGGTACGATCACCTTGTGTTTCAATGTGTTTCCAGGTGTGGTAGCGGTGAGCTGCGGGAGATTGGTCAGTGAGCAGTTACCGATTTAGTCGATGCCAACTGCTTGAATCAAGTTCAGCTGGGATTTTTCAGTTTGAAAAAAAAAGTAACACAGTTAGTGTCCATACCATGAGCTCCGTGGCAATGGAAGAGATACCAGGAGTGGATTTTGTGCATGGGCGGACCACGTGCAGGTTGTAATCTTCCATCCCGGAAGAAGACTGATGCCCAGTTAGTTGCCTTCTTCCCATTGACCATGCCTTCTGCAGAACTAGATTTATCATACACCACTATTTTGTGGACTCAACAGCAAAAACAAAACAGTTCTCAAGTGACCAAAACAAATGGAAAAGACCAAGGAAATAAATTCCATGGCAGTTGATGGGAATGTGGTGAAAAATGAAAGATCAATGTAACTAGTGAGATGGTTGAGAGTAGACCCTGCCTAACAGGGTAAGGTGACACTAGACTTGGCTCGCACCAGGTCCAATAAGCGAAGCCACTATGAAACCTGAATCTGCCGTGTTTAATCTTGCTGTGAAAGATTGTTATAATTCTGATTGTTACAGATTGGTTATTGTGTAAGCAGACACGCTATGGTTTATGCATGGTTATTTTTATATGCTGGAATTAAATCTTTATAACCAAAATATACAGGCAGGCTACAGAGCTGGAGAAACTGAAATATTAAGATGGCTTTTTAGCTGCATTGCAGTTTTTTTTTAAAACAGAGAATTTATGTTGTGTGTGTACATTTGATCAAATAAAATATGGAAACATTTTTTTTGTGTCGTGAATGTGTTGGCGAATATAAATAGGGACACATTCTGGACAGGAAGGAGTAGAAAGAATAAGAAGGAACTGCAGTTTACTGGTTTAAACCGAAGATAGACACAAAATGCTGGAGTGACTCAGCTGGACAGGCAGCGTCTCTGGAGAGAAGGAATGGGTGACGGTTCGGGTCGAGACTGTCCCTGCCCCACTGTACAAGTTCATTCGCTAGTTCTCCCGCGTTTGCCCTGATTCGAACCCGGAGGTTTACGGTAAGTGCCGCTCGTAGGTACTGGGGGCTCTCGTGGACATTTTCCAACATGTTGAAACATCTTCACGAGTCTTCCCTTGCTTACCGCGTTTCCCGAGTACCTGCCGTTAGCGTTACGAGCCGCTGAGAGGCGTCCCCGAGCTCCGACGTACCCGCTGCGTGCATTCTACGTGCTTCCACGAGTTTGATTTTTTTTTTGTTTTAACTCTGGAGAGCTCTTGAATAAACTCGTACAGTGGGACAGGGCTTTTAATTGTCACGTGTAGCGAGGTACAGTGAAATTTGATTTACCATACACGGTAAACACTGAGATCGGCGCGCTCCCTCCGGGTCCCCACCAGCGCAGGCAGCACGTCCGTCTTGTTTCTCGGCAACCTCACATTCCCCACTGTGATGGAAGGCGAATAACATTTACCTCCTTCCACCTTTTCTCCCGTGGTCGGGGCGATCGAAACTCCCGCCGTCGGGACAATCGAAGCCCCCGCAGTTGGGGATCGAAGCCCCCACATCGGGGCGATCGAGCTCCCGAAGCCAGCTCCACGAAGTTAGGCCGCAGTATGGATGGAAATACGATACAGAAAAAGTCTCGTCTCCATCGAGGGAAGAGGTTAATAAGGTTTCCCTCAACCCCCCCCTTCTCCCCCAGCTGTTGGCGATGCTGCCACTTAATGCCCAAAACATCACCAATTCCTTCTCCCTCGGTTCTAACTGCAGGTGCTGTCTGTTCGTTCTCCCCGTGACCTGCGTGGGTTTTCTCCAGGTGCTCGGGTTCGCTCCCACACTCCAAAGACGTGCGGGTTTGTCGGTTCAATGATTCGAGTATAACTATCGTCATGTACCAAGGCACCATGAAATCCCGTAAACTCACGCAGCAAACGTCTCCTCGACCGTACGCAAAGAGTCGCCAAGTTTCTGGTGCCGACAAAAGTTTTCATAAAATTGTAAATTGTCCCTAGTGTGTGGGGTCGTGCTAATGTACGGGGCACAGACTCTGTGGGCCATGGCGCCTGTTTCCACGCTCTATCTCTAACGTCTCAATACTCTTTTAGAGATGTCAATCTGCACCAGGGCCACGTTATTGCGGAGATTCGGGTTAAACTCGGACCGTGTTCTGGAAATCAGATTCTCGGCAGGAACGGGTCACCACGTACTGATGTCAACTCCGTGGTTCCACTCGTGACTCTAGTACAACCAAGCAACACTCTTAAAGGGCCAGTCCCACTTACGCAACCTTTACAGGCGACTGACTGACTGCCGCCACCCGTGGTAGGTCGCCGGAATTTTCAACATTCAGCGGCGACCAGAAAGACGTTACGACTCTTTGGAAACCGCTCACGACCATAGAAACATAGACAATAGGTGCAGGAGGAGGCCATTCGGCCCTTCGAGCCTGCACCGCCATTCAATATGATCACGGCTGATCATCCAACTCAGTATCCCGTACCTGCCTTCTCTCCATACCCCCTGATCCCTTTAGCCACAAGGGCCACATCTAACTCCCTCTTAAATATAGCCAATGAACTGGCCTCAACTACCTTCTGTGGCAGAGAATTCCACAGATTCACCACTCTCTGTGTGAAAAATGTTTTCTCACCTCGGTCCTAAAAGACTTCCCCCTTATCCTTAAACTGTGACCCCTTGTTCTGGACTTCCCCAACATCGGGAACAATCTTCCTGCATCTAGCCTGTCCAACCCCTTAAGGATTCTGTAAGTTTCTATAAGATCCCCCCTCAATCTTCTAAATTCTAGTGAGTCCATAGGAGACCTCTCGGACCATACCGCCTGCGTGGTCGTGAGGGGTCTCCAAACAGTCGTAGAGTCTTTCTGGTCGCTGCTGAATGTTCAACATGTTGGAAATTTTGGCGACCTACCACGACGCAGACGCCAGTAACGGTCGCATAAGTGGGACAGGCCCTTTAGTCTGAAGAAGGGACCCTACCCGAAACGTCACCCATTCCTTCTCTCCAGAGATGCTGCCTGTCCCGCTGAGTTACTCCAGCATTTTGTGTCTTTTCTCTGATTTAAACCAGCATCTGCAGTTCCTTCCTACACAACACTGTCGAATCCCTTGACTCGGAATCATCCTTTAGTACTCCTGATCGCGTGCTAACTTGCCGATGTCATTTTAGCGCTAATGAAAGCAAAAAAAAAATAATCTTTTGTCAAAAGCCCCAAGAGCGATCTGGTTTTGCTTTGAATGGGAGCAGGAGTTTGGGGGTTTATTACCTCGACACCTTTGGGAGTTGTGTCATTCTGCAGTTTTTGACTCAACATTTATTGCAGAATGAATCAAAGAATCCTGGAAACCCAAACCCAATTGATCTATTTATGACTCTGAGAGTTTAACAAAGATACTGATACTTGCTGCAAACATTTTAGAATCCTGTTTGAATGACTGATACTAAGAGTAAGTGGTGATAGACACTTTTTGTGTGCTGGTTAATGCAGTTGATAAGCTTAGCACTTATCCAGTTGGGAAGGCCAGCTTTGGTTCCTGAACTTCAAAAATTCACAAGTCATAGGAGCATAATTAGGCCATTCGGCCCATCAAGTCTACTCCGCCATTCAACCATGGCTGATCTATCTCTCCCTCTCAACCCCATTCACCTGCCTTCTCCCCATAACCCCTGACACCCGCACTAATCAAGAATCTATCTATCTCTGCT
>CM069171.1:1720211-1760354 GCA_035221665.1 Okamejei kenojei
CTTTCTCTCCAGCGTGGAGTTTCTTTCGCAGTGCCTTGGGACTTTTAGAAAATTCAGAACCATTTTTTGAGGCATTGTGTTATTTCCCTGAGCCCACCAATGTCAGCTCGATGTTGACCAAAGATTTACAGAGCTGGTGATCTATGTTTATGAAGGAACTGCAGATGCTGGAGAAATCAAAGGTGGACAAAAATGCTGGAGAAACTCAGCGGGTGAGGCAGCATCTATGGAGCGAAGGAATAGGTGACGTTTTGGGTCGAGACCCTTCTTCAGTCCGAATGTACTCCCTAGACCTGACCAATTAACCTACAAACCGGCACATCTTTTGGATGTGGGAGGAAACCGGAGCACCCAGAGAAAACCCACACGGTAGCAGGTCAGGATTGAACCCGGGTCTCTGGTGGTGGTGGTGAGACAGCAGCTCTACCCGCTGCACCACCGTAAATGTTGACCAGGGGGCCACGGTCTGAGAATAAAGGGGAGGTCATTTAAGACTGGCGTGCGAACAAACGTTTTCACCCAGAGAGTTGTGAATTTGTGGAATTCCCTGCCACAGAGGGCAGTGGAGGCCAAGTCACTGGATGGATTTAAGAGAGAGTTAGATAGAGCTCTAGGGGCTAGTGGAGTCAAGGGATATGGGGAGAAGGCAGGCACGGGTTATTGATAGGGGACGATCAGCCATGATCACAATGAATGGCGGTGCTGGCTCGAAGGGCCGAATGGCCACCTCCTGCACCTATTTTCTATGTTTGATGAACCCATGGCCTGTCTCAAAAGCTGATATCAAATCAGCCACTCTTGGTCACCTGGTCTGGTTGATGTTTTAGGGAAATCCTGTTTGTGGCTTGTAAGTTCCTGCCTTGTTGGGAAATGTTTGTTCCATTGCTTACTTCACCAGAAGTGGGAACAAAGGGAAATTATCAGTGGATGAGAAGGTCACACGTGGGAAATTAAACAAAAACTTCGCGGCTGAATTTTAGGAACTATCTAGAGGGAAGGCGATTTGGAAGGAACTCAGGGGAAAAAAAATAAACTGTGGGATGAACAGCGGGTCAGGCAGCGTCTGTGGAGGCTGAGGGGTGGTGGGCGTCTTGGGTCAAGACTTCTTCTTCTGTCGTATGTGTTTTAGACCTGCAGCTCCGTTGAGGCAAGCCAGGCCAACGTGTCATCGTCCAGGTCAATCAGACCTCGTTCACCATTGGGTGGCTGGTGTTTGGGACAACTGGTGACTATGTGCTCCACTGTCTGCGTTGGGTCCCCACACTGGCAGGAGGCGCTCGCTGGTCCACGAGGCCCCACCTCTTCATCGCTACTCCATAGTGTCCGACGCCTGTCCTCAAGCGGTTGAGGGTTGTCCACTGCTTTCGGGGCAGGTCCTGGCCAGGGACGTCCAAGGGGTCATCGATGTACTGGTGCAGCCTAGATGGTTCCGCTGACTTCCGCTGGTCACTCCATCTCGTCTAGACCTCTACGCGGTCTCCTCCACGAGTAGCTTACAGGCTCACAAGCCCACAAAACGAAACCAATGTCTTTACCACGTCTGCAGACCGCTAAAAGCCATGCCTCCCCAGGCCAGGTGACACCGTTTTGGGACAAGACCATCCCTCAGGACTGAGAGTGGACGGGGAGGGAGGGAGAGGTGAGATGGAGGTTGGTTGGTGAGAGGCGGCCAGAGCGTGGAGTGCACGGAGAAAGAAAGAAAGAACTGCAGATACTAGTCGATGAACAAAGTGCTGGAGTTACTCAGCGGTTCCGGCAGCGTCTATGGAGGGAGTGGACGGACAACGTTTGTGGTCAGGACCATTCCTTAGACTCCACTCAAACAGTCACCCATCCATTTGAGGAAGGACATCCGTGATTGAGGCAGTGCAGCGTAGGTTCACCAGATTGATCCCTGGGATGGCGGGACTGTCATATGAGGAAAGATTGAAAAGACTAGGCTTGTATTCACTGGAGTTTAGAAGGATGAGGGGGGATCTTATAGAAACATATAAAATTATAAAAGGACTGGACAAGCTAGATGCAGGAAAAATGTTCCCAATGTTGGGCGAGTCCAGAACCAGGGGCCACGGTTTTAGAATAAAGGGGAGGTCATTTAAGACCGAGGTGAGAAAAACCTTTTTCACCCAGAGAGTTGTGAATTTGTGGAATTCCCTGACACAGAGGGCAGTGGAGGCCAAGTCACTGGATGGATTTAAGAGAGAGTTAGATAGAGCTCTAGGGGCTGGTGGAGTCAAGGGATATGGGGAGAAGGCAGGCACGGGTTATTGATAGGGGACGGTCAGCCATGATCACAATGAATGGCGGTGCTGGCTCGAAGGGCCGAATGGCCTCCTCCTGCACCTATTTTCTATGTTTCTATGTTCTCCACAGATGCTGCCTGACCCGCTGAGTTACTCCAGCACTCTGTGTCTTATTTCTTGCAAACTAGCACCTGCAGTCTTTATAATTTATTCGCTGCCCTTCTTCATGAGTTTCGGGGAAGTCTTTCTGACTTCTCCTAAACCGCTAGTGTGTGTCTCCTCCTCATTACTGCCGACTGCCCCCCCCACCCCCACCCCTCCCACTGCCCAATAGCCCCGTCGCTCACTTTCCACAAGTCATATTTCTCCCAATGAGCAAAAGCCCGGCAAGTCAAACTAAGATGAAACCTGTGCGCTCTGCATTGAGGGAGATGAGTGAGTCACCTTGAAGCAGCCTGGCCTCACCCCCTGCTCCTCTGGCGAGATTTGCATGAATGCAAATAAGGTCGGCCAGAACCCCCTTTGAAGGAGTGAGAACGGAATGATAACGTGAGATGCGTTTCATTAGCCTTGAACGTCAGGAACGCCAGGCCGTGCGATCCAGAGAACTTCAGCGAGCAAGGATCAGGCGACGTGGATTAGTCCAAACCTTCGCCATTAGCTCACGGGACAAGAGCGATTACAACTGGTGGTAAGTAAGTAAGTAAGTACATTTTATTTATATAGCACATTTAAATCAACTCGCGTTCAAACCAAAGTGCTTTACATAAAATAAATAATTACGTTTCCATACATCCATAGAAAAATTAAAAATAAGATAAATGACACAACACATCTGGTGTCCACTAGAACCAGTCAGGTAACCATTTGAGTTTAAATAACCTGAAAGAATTGGCAGGCATGCAATGCTCAACCTGGGAGTCAGGGGAAAAGGAAAAGAGAGATATAGATGGTCACAGACATATAGAACAAATGAATGAAAGACATGCAGAAAAGCAATAATGATCAAGGAGGGATGGAGCCCACAATGGTCCATTGTTGGCTGTGGGCTAGCCTATATCTCTCTACATCACCATCCAAATCTTTTGTTTCCCTTTCCCCTGACTCGCAGTCTGCAGAAGGGTCGCACGATATGACATCAATAGCACGCGTGGAGAGGGGAACATAGACTGATACAGGCCCACCTTGCACACACCGGCCAACATGTCCCATCTACACTAGTCCCACCTGCCCGCGTTTGGTCCATATCCCTCCAAACCTGTCCTATCCATGTACCTGTATAACTGTTTCTTAAAGGTTGGGATAGTCCCAGCCTCAACTACCTCCTCCGGCAGCTCGTTCCATACACCCACCACCCTCTGTGTGAAAAAGTTACTCCTCCCACTCCTATTAAATCTTTTTCCCTTCAACTTGAACCGATGTCCTCTGGTCCTCGATTCCCCTACTCTGGGCAAGAGACTCTGTGCATCTACCCGGTCTATTCCTCTCATGATTTTATACACCTGTATAAGATCACCCCTCATCCTACTGCGCTCCAGGAAATAGGTCCCAGCCTGTTCAACCTCTCCCTGTAGCTCACACCCTCTAGTCCTGGCAACATCTGTGTAAGCTCATACTTACTGCATAAAGCAGGATTCTTTGAACCTGTGTCCTCTGGTGTGGAAGGAACGAGCTGGAGTAACTCAGCGGGACAGGCAGCATCTCTGGAGAGAAGGAATGGGCGACGATTTGGGTCGAGACCCTTCTTCAGACTGAGAGTCGGGGGAGAGGGAAACGAGAGGTGTAGAGAGATATAGAACAAATGAAATGAAGGATATGCAAAAAAGTAACGATGATAAAGGAAACAGGCCATTGTTAGCTGTGGGCTAGGTGAAAATGAGTTACAGACAATGAGACTCACCAAGACAACTATGAAGCTGGTACAACTTGGGATGGAGTGAGAGGGGATGCAAGAAATCAATATTTATATCATCCTCTGGTCCTCGATTCACCTCCAAGAGTCCATGTCGCAGGTCAGACATCGTGCATCAGACCCATGGTCAGTAACGTTTAGGCAGGGACTGCAGATGCTGGTTTAAACTGAACACAGATACAAAAAGCAGAAGAAGGGTCTCGACCCGAAACATCGCCCATCCCTTCTCTCCAGAGATGCTGCCTGTCCCGCTGAGTTACTCCAGCATTTTGTGTCTGTCTTCGTCATAGACAACAACTTCTGGCCCAGGTCAAAAAAGGTCGGAAAGTTTGAGATTTGCTCTTGTGATCCCAGCTCTCTCCCCTCGATGAGGGGGGGGGGGGGTCAGTTAGACCTCAGACTTAGCGTAAGTAGCAAAGCAAAACCAAGACTCCGGGAATAACAGCGAATGCAAAATATAAAAATGAAAGTGAGTTGACCATTTCTTTCACTTTTGCTGGGTGATATCAGACAGATGCAGTCACTTCTGCCTGGGTGTACAGACAGTCTGAGTAAGCACCACCTTCCCTACACCCCACTTTCTATCGTTACGACACAGCCTAAAGGCTCATTCTTTACCCAAACCATCAAAGCTGACTTGTTAGTTTAGTGATACAGCGTGGAGACAGGCCGTTCGGCCCACCGGGTCCGTGCCGACCAGCGATCCCCGCATATTAACGCCATCCTGCACGCCCCAGGGACAATTGTTAAATTTATACCAAGCCTATCTACAAATGTGCACGTCTTTGGAGTGTGGGTGGAAACTAGAGCTCCTGGAGGAAACCCACACAGGTCACGGGGAGAAGGTACAAACTCCGTACAGACGGCGCCCAGAGTCGGGATCGAACCCGGGTCTCTGGCGCTGTGAGGCAGCAGCTCTACCCGCTGCACCACCGTGGTGGGAGATAAGATAGTAACCTATAAGATGCCTATAGATAGGCACGTGAATATTGATGTGAAGCGGGAGGGCAGACAATAGACAATAGACAATAGGTGCAGGAGTAGGCCATTCGGCCCTTCGAGCCAGCACCGCCAGAGACGGTGCCAATAACACACACGAGTACATGAGGTGGTAAAGAAGGCGTATGTTATGCTTGTCTTCATTCCTAGGTGTGATTATAAGAACCAGAATGTCCTTCTTCTTCTTGCGTATGGCGTGCACAGCCTAAAACTGTAGACACCAAAACACTTACATCTATTTGTCGAAACAGGGTGGGCCCACGTGAAGGTTGCAACCTCCCACCCAGATGTCCTGATACAGCTCTATAGGACCTTGGTTGGGCCACGGTAGTTCTGGTCATCCCATTACAGGAAGCATGGAGAGGGTGCAGCGAAGGTTTACTGCCGGGATTAAAGGGCTTCAGCTACTGGCAGAGGTTGGATAGACTTGAGGTTCCCACCTCTCCCTCAGCCCTCGGGCCCTGGCATTCCCTCTCTCTCTATCTCCCTCCCCCACCCTAGTCGCACTAGCTTCTCATTTTCACACCACAAACAGCTTACAATGGCTTGTTCCCTTTATCATCGATACTTTTTTGCATATCTTTCATTCATTGTTCTTTATCTCTCCACATCACCATCTATATCTCTCGTTTCCCTGATCCCTGACCAGTCTGAAGAAGGGTCTCGACCCGAAACGTCGCCTATCTCCTTCGCTCCTTAGATGCTGCTGCACCCGCTGAGTTTCTCCAGCCTTTTGTGTACCTTGGATAGATTTGCATTGGTTTTTTCTGGAAGAGAAACATAGAAACATAGACAATAGGTGCAGGAGTAGGCCATTCGGCCCTTTGAGCCTGCACTGCCATTCAATATGATCATGGCTGATCATCCAACTCAGTAACCTGTACCTGCCTTCTCTCCATACCCCCTGATCCCTTTAGCCACAAGAGCCACATCTAACTCCCTCTTAAATATAGCCAATGAACTGGCCTCAACTACCTTCTGTGACAGAGAATTCCACAGATTCTCTGTGTGAAAAATGTTTTTTCCTAAAAGACTTCCCCCTGATCCTTAAACTGTGACCCCTTGTTCTGGAGTTCCCCAACATCGGGAACAATCTTCCTGCATTTAGCCTGTCCAACCCCTTTTTATAAAAATTTTATAAAAGTTTATAAAATTATGAGAGGCTTAGATAAGTTAGACCAGGGGTGGGGAACCTGCGGCCTTCTAAGCCATTAAGTGAGGCCTTTTGAACAAATCCAAATTTTGTGGAACAAATCCTTTTATTTTTATTAACATGTTTTTGTTCGTCTTTTATTATTTTTATTTTAATCTTAAAATGATTTATTGAAAACACCAAAGAGTAAAAGAAGATTCAACTAAATAATCCTATTTCTACTTGAAGAGTCTAGGATGCGGCCTAATTAGATTACAGCTAACTTAATGAGGCCTTCCGAACATGAAAAGGTTCCCCACCCCAGAGTTATCCGGAACTTTTTTTCCCCAGGATCTAGCACTAGAGGGCACAGCTATAAGGCGAGAGGGGAAAGTCTAAAGGAGATGTGCGGGGCAGGTTGTTTTACACAGAGGGTGGGTGGGGGCCTGGAACACGCTGCCAGGGGTGGTGGTAGAGGCAGATACGATAGTGGTGTATAAGAGGCTTTTAGTCAGGCACATGGAGGTGCAGGGAATGGAGGAATACGGATCATGTACAGGCAGACGAGATCATGTTCGGCAGATTGTGGGCCAAAGGGCCTGTTCCTGTGCTGTACTATTTAGTTTAGTTTAGAGATAGAGCGCAGAAACAGCCCCTGCGGCCCACCGAGTCCGCACCGACCAGAGATCCCCGCACACTAAAGGGCCTGTCCCACTGTTTACCCAAGAGCTCTCCCGAGTTTAAATTAAAAATCAAATTTGTGGTATGTACGTAGCGGGTACGTCGGAGCTCGGGACGTCTCTTAGCGGCTCGTAACGCTAACGGCAGGTACTCGGGAAACGCGGTAAGCTCGTGAAGTTTTTTCAACATTTTAACAAATGTCCACGAGAGCCCCGAGTACCTACGAGCGGCTATTACCGTAATTCTCCGAGTTCGAATCAGGGGAAACTCGGGAGAACTCGTGAATTACCTTGTACAGTGGGACAGGGGCTTGACACTATCCCACACACACTGGGGACAATTTACACTTACACCAAGCCAATTAACCTACAACCCTGCACGTCTTTGGAGTGTGGGAGGAAACCGAAGATCTCGGAGAAAACCCACGCAGGTCACGGGGAGAACGTGCAAACTCCGTACAGACAGCGCCCGTAGTCGGGATGGAACCCGGGTCTCCGGCGCTGTGAGACAGCAGCTCTACTCCATGTATATTCATTTGTTCTACACCCCTTCTAGATCTCTCATTTCCCTCTCCGCTAACTCCCACTCTGAGGAAGGATCTCGACCTGAAACGTCATCTATTCCTTTTCTCCAGAGATGCTGCCTGACCCGCTGAGTTACTCCAGCATTGTGTGCCTGTCTTCTGTACAGATCCATGCTGTACAGTTCTAAATTGGCTGCCGTGTTTCTGGCAATCCAACAGCAATGAAAAACTAGCTGTAAAACAGCCCCTGACACCTCGAGAAGTTTGTGTAAAATTTGGCGATCAGTGCCTTCTTCTTTCTCAGTTTTAGCTGCCAGACATGAAAAATAGAATTCCAGGGACTGAGTTTCATGGTAACACGGCCTGTATCCATGAGGGAATCTCTCTTCCCTTTCTGTCTACTCAAATTAGATGTCCTCTGCCGTGAAAGGGTTACAGTGCAAAGACAGAATGGGGATTTCCAAAGGAAATCGATTTTTTTTTTCTCTGCACGCCTTGTTGAAAAGGGCCAATTATGAAAGGGTACTTTCCACAGCAACTAACAGAAACGCAAGCACTCACTGAGGCTCAGTGGTGAGACTGAGAGGCTGTGAGCAGAGTTTAACTCAACTATGCTCTTCCACTGAGCCCTGTCAATGGTGTTTGGGGCATTGATGGTGAACCCCAGGGTGGTACCCGCATTGAACAAGGTCGCAGGAGGACTTTAGCCTGACCTGGGCACTTCTCTGGTAATGGTTGGACAAATATCCTGGAGGTGAGTGTGTCCTTACTGGGGTGAAACCATTAGTTTATTCCTTTTAGAGCATGGGTTCCAAACCAGAGGTACATTTTGCTGACCCAGGGGGTACATTTGTGGATTCTGGAATTGTAGATATTTTTTCTCATTGGCTGACTGTGTCTGGTTCTGGTATGCCGGCATCTGTTCATCATTAGTTGTTCATAAATAAGTGACATAACTTTGTTTATGTGCTATTAAAGTTGCCGGGGGGTAAACAGGACGAAACAGGTTGGGAACCCCTGGCTTAGAGGTACACGAGGCATGTTCTTGTTTCTCAAACTGTCTCAGCTTTGCGCACATGTTCCTCGAGAGGAATAGATCGGAAAAAGTCTTTTAGCCAGAATAAAGGAATAGAGAACTGGAGGACTTGGGTTTAAGGTGAGGTGGGAAAATATATTATTGGAACCTGAAGGGCAGCTATTTCTACACAAAGGGTGGTATGTGTATGGAATGTGCTGCTGGAGGCAGGTACTATCTAAACATGTATGAAACAGTTAGACAGGTACATGGATAGGACAGGTTTAGAGGGATCTGGGCCAAACGCAGGCAGATGGGACTAGTGTAGATGGGGCATGTTGGCCGGCGTGGGCAAGTTGGGCCGAAGGGCCTGTTTCCCACGCTGTTTCACTCTCTCTATGACTCTACAAAGTTGGAGAATGTGGAGATCTGATCATTACCGATCTTCCGTTACAGTTTTCTCTTCGCTTTACTTGTTTAGTGTCAAATGGTTAATGGTGTCGTGAATCTTCATAGATCATTTGTCCAGGTGGGGGTATGTTATATAAAAACTTACTTTTGACAGGGTTCTGTTCTGCCTTCTGGTGACCCACAATGGTTGCTCACTTACTGTATACTTATACTGGCTGCCGTGGTTTTGTTTTAATGGACTAGGAAGATAGCCATGCTAGTATTAATGGGCTGAATGGCCTTTTCCTGAATAATTAAGCTTGAGAATCCATTCTTTTGCGAGATAGAATGGCCTGCATTTGTATAGTGCCTTTTACTACAACAGGGTAACAATAAAAGATAGACACAAAAGGCCGGAGCAGCTCAGCGGGCCTAATGCATGGTCTGAAGAAGGGTCTCGACTGGAATCATCACCTATTCCTTTTCTCCAGAGATGCTGTCTAGCCCGCTGAGTTGCTCCAGCTTTTTTGTGTCTATCTTCAGTTTAAACCAGCAACTGCAGTTCCTTCCCACATAAGATAAGACAGCTCTCCCAGTGAGATATCTTCTCTAAACAAGTCCTGGGAGAAGTGTTCTGGACACATGTGAGTTTGTCGACACAATGAACGGCAAAGAACTGGTTAATACACAACAGGACACAGAGTGCTGGAGTAACTCAGCGGGTCGGGCAGCATCTGTGGAGAACATGGATAGGTGACGTTTCACAGAGTGCTGGAGTAACTCAGCGGGTCAGGCAGCATCTGTGGAGAACATGGATAGGTGACGTTTCACAGAGTGCTGGAGTAACTCAGCGGGTCAGGCAGCATCTGTGGGGAACATGGATAGGTGACGTTTCACAGAGTGCTGGAGTAACTCAGCGGGTCAGGCAGCATCTGTGGAGAACATGGATAGGTGACGTTTCACAGAGTGCTGGAGTAACTCAGCGGGTCAGGCAGCATCTGTGGAGAACATGGATAGGTGACGTTTCACAGAGTGCTGGAGTAACTCAGCGGGTCAGGCAGCATCTGTGGAGAACATGGATGGGCGACGTTTTGGGTTGAGATCCTTCTTCAGTCTCCATCTGAGACGTCACCTATCCCTTTTCTCCAGAGATGTTATGTGACCCGCTGAGTTACTCCAGCACTCTGTGAAACGTCACCTATCCATGTTCTCCACAGATGCTGCCTGACCCGCTGAGTTACTCCAGCACTCTGTGTCCACGTGCGTTTGTAGGTCTGTACTCAAGTAACTTATTGACATTGGACACAATAAAAATGGAATCTAATATGGGCCATTCGGCCCCTCTTGCATACTCTCCCATTTGATGAGATCCTGCTGATTATTTCACCCCCTTGTCCATTGATTCCCTTGATATCTGTGGAAGGGTCAGACAGGGTCATGGATAGGACAGGTTTGGAGGGATATGGGCCAAACGCAGTAGGTGGGACTGGTGTAGCTGGGACATGTTGGCCGGTGTGGGCAAGTTGGGCCGGAGGGCCTGTTTCCACGCTGTATCACTCCATGAATCTATGACTCTATCTAAGTCTATCAAACAAATGGTGTCATAGTCACACAGCACGGAAACAGGCCCTTCAGTCAAATCCCCCACACCGCCCAACATGCCCCATTGATGTGTCAGAACTGCCCATGTTTGGTTCGTTGCACTCTAATCCTTTCCTATCCATGGATCTGTCCTTTAAGTAGAGTCATTACACAGAGAGCCCAAGAATTTGTCAATGCCTAAAGAATGGAATTTCTCTTCAACCATATCCCAAATGGCTGACCCTTTCTTGAGAGTTTCTCATGATCCCAGCCAGAAGATCAAATCAGTGTCTTTCCGTTTGTTTATTTTAACAAGACCACCTCTAATCCTTTCAACTTCAAGAGCATACAAACCCAGTCAACATCATCTATCCTCAGATGACTAACTCACCCTTTTAGAAACCAAGTGAACCTGCATTGACCTCTGTCTTGCCTTTAACAAAGTCAGCCTGAAGAAGGGTTTCAGCCCGAAACGTTGCCTATCTCCTTCGCTCCATAGATGGTACTGCACCCGCTGAGTTTCTCCAGCATTTTGTGTACCCTTGCCTTTAACAAATATGATTTGCTCGCATGGTGTAACGAAGAAAGTCTTCACTGTCTGAAGAAGAGTCTCGACCTGAAACGTTGCCCGTCCATGTCCTCCAGAGCCGTTGAGTTACCCCAGCACTTTGTGCTCTATGTACAGAGTGACCAGATCGGTTTATATTTCAACACAGTCATACAACATGGAAACAGGCCCTTCGGCCCAACTTGTCCATTCTAATCAAGATGCCCCATTCTAGGCTAGTCTCATTTGCTCACCTTTGGCCCGTATCCCTCACACAATATATAGAGACAAGGAACTGCAGATGCTGACTTATACCAAAGATGGACACAGAGTGCTGGAGTAACTCAGCGGGTCAGGCAGCATCTGTGGAGAAAAAGGATGGATGATGTTCTTTTTTTTGTGCACATCCTTCGGAAGAAGGGTCCTGACCTGAAACGTCACCTATCCATGTTCCCCACAGATGCTGCCTGACCCGCTGAGTTACTCCAGCACTCTGTGAAACGTCACCTATCCATGTTCCCCACAGATGCTGCCTGACCCGCTGAGTTACTCCAGCACTCTGTGAAACGTCACCTATCCATGTTCTCCACAGATGCTGCCTGACCCGCTGAGTTACTCCAGCACTCTGTGAAACGTCACCTATCCATGTTCTCCACAGATGCTGCCTGACCCGCTGAGTTACCCCTGCTCTCTGTCTATCTCCCACAGAGGGTTGGTTGAGGGACGTGTGTGTTGCCCAAGAATCGTTTCCTTTCTCCAAATAGTGTTTCTTTTTCCACCTCAGACGAGATAGATGGGTGAAAGTTGACAGCTCTCTGAAGTGGGGGCACATGTGCATCGGAGCTGAGGGCGAGTGAGTGTGATTAACACATTTAGTTCTATTACACCTGGCTTGGATAGAGGCGTGAGAATAACAACTCACTAACATGGTTGGCTCTCACCAGCTTTATTTGTCACAACTCTGGACCAATTTCAATTTAGAAACATAGAAACATAGACAATAGGTGCAGGAGGAGGCCATTCGGCCCTTCGAGCCTGCACCGCCATTCAATATGATCATGGCTGATCATCCAACTCAGTATCCTGTACCTGCCTTCTCTCCATACCCCCTGATCCCTTTAGCCACAAGGGCCACATCTAACTCCCTCTTAAATATAGCCAATGAACTGGCCTCAACTACCTTCTGTGGCAGAGAATTCCACAGATTCACCACTCTCTGTGTGAAAAAAAAAATTCTCATCTCGGTCCTAAAAGACTTCCCCCTTATCCTTAAACTGTGACCCCTTGTCCTGGACTTCCCCAACATCCCCAATTTAATAATTGCATACAGTACCAGGGATAGTCCAGTGACATCGCAGTAGAGATGCAGCGTCACAGGGCCAGAGGCCCCGGTTCGATCCTGACCTCGGCTGCAGTCTGATGGCCTTATTTTCCAAGGTCCTGTAGACTGATGATCTTCCTGTACATCCCTGTCGATCTTTCTACCCCCATTTTCGTAGCTTTATGAAACAGACCTTGCGTAAAAAATGTCATCATGACATCTAAAGGTGGAGCATGTGACTGCAGCCGAGAGTGGCTGGCTGGACTTCCCCCGCATGCTCCGGTTTCCTCCCGTCTGAAACACGTGCCCTTTGCTAGGCTAATTGACCACTGTAAATTGCTCTGGTGCATGCGTACACACACCACCCTTTGCGCGAAAATGTTTCCCCTCAAGTTCCTATTAAAATATTTCCCTTCTCATCTTAAATCCATGCCCCCTTATATCCCAGCAATCTATGCCTTGCCAACATCCTCGTATTTACCCTATTTCTGCCTCTCGTGCCTTAATAGTTTTCCACAGATTCACCCACCTTTGCAAGAAGCATATTTGTTGTTAAAACCAATCTTGTTAACACGGATCAGTCCGGATAAGATTCCCAACCCGAAACGCCGTCTGTCCATTCCCTCCGTAGATATTTAGTTTAGAGATATGGGAAGAGGCCCTTCAGCCCTCCTAGTCCATGCCGACCATCCATCACACTGTATTACACTACATTTGTACCCACTCCATACCCCCTGGGGCCAATTAAACCCGCCCGTCTGTGGGAGGAAACCGGAGCACCCGGAGGAAACACACTCGGTCACGGTGAGAAGGTGCAAACTCCACACAGACTGCACCCAAAGTCAGGATCGAACCCTGGTCTCCGACGCTGTGAGGCAGCAACACTACCCGCTGCACCATCGGATTCCTCGTTTCCCTTTCTTCCTGTTTTGTTGCCTTCCTTTCTTCACAAGCCCTTGACTTTTATCAAGACCTAACATCAGACCAATGGTTAGAATTAACTTGCAGGATCTAAGTGGTTTGTTTCTATAACGTAAAAGGCCTTGTTTGTCAGCACTAGATACAATCAGTATAAGTTGGCACAGTGTCAACGAACTTTTGCAAAGTGTTATTCATTTATTCTCTGGGTTAGGCAGCTTTCACTGTCTGGCAGAGAGTGGAGCCCATTGCCTGGACGCTATTTTGGAACCAAGTTGATGCTATTAAAGCAGAGACAATAGACAATAGACAATAGGTGCAGGAGGAGGCCATTTGGCCCTTCGAGCCTGCACCGCCATTCAATATGATCATGGCTGATCATCCAACTCAGTATCCCGTACCTGCCTTCTCTCCATACCCCCTGATCCCTTTAGCCACAAGGGCCACATCTAACTCCCTCTTCAATATAGCCAATATTCAATGTGATCATGGCTGATCATCCCCAATCAGTACTCTGTTCCTGCCTTCTCCCCATATCCCCTGACTCCGCTATCTTTAAGAGCCCTATCTAGCTCTCTCTTGAAAGCATCCAGAGAACCGGCCTCCACCGCCCTCTGAAGCAGAGAATTCCACAGACTCACCACTCTCTGTGAGAAAAAGTGTTTCCTCGTCTCCGTTCTAAATGGCTTACTCCTTATTCTTAAACTGTGGCCCCTGGTTCTGGACTCCCCCAACATCGGGAACATGTTTCTTGCCTCTAGCGTGTCCAAGCCCTTAACAATCTTATATGTTTCTTGCCACAATAGTCAGGCTGTTGGATTGCATCATGTGTAGTCTTGTGCTGCGTAAATGGAATCAGAGGTACGTATCAAAAGCAGAGAGGTTAAGTACCAGAGATAGACACAAAAAGCAATAGGTGATGTTTCGGGGTCGAGACCCTTCTTCAAAATCAGGATGGGGGAGAGGGGTAGGAGAGATATAGACAGTCCCTAACACAAACAAATGGAAGATATGCAGACAGCAAAGATAAAGAACGTCAGCCATGCCTTCTCTCCAGAGATGCTGCCTGTCCCGCTGAGTTACTCCAGCATTTTGTGTCTACCTTCGATAATCGAGGGACCGGCCCCCGGCAGTAACCACGAGACTCCCTTCTGTTGGAGATCAGTTTAGTTTAGAGATACAGCACGGAAACAGGCCCTTCGGCCCACTGAGTCCGCGCCGACCAGCGATCCCCGCACACTAACACTATCCTACATTTACAATTATACCAAGCTGAGAACTTAGCTGGCGTTACCTTGCACTAAACATTATTCCCTTATCATGTATCTGTACACTTCTTCTCTCGTGTGGCGCGCACAGCCTAAAGTTGTCGGACAACTTGTTCTATTTGATCTTCCGTTTGTGCACGTCGAGTTGATTGCATTAGTCGCAACAGGGCGGACCATGTGAAGGTTGCAATCTCCCCCCCCCCCCCCCCCCCCCCCCCCATCTGTACACTGCGGACGGCTCGAGTGTGATCATGTGTTGCCTTTCCGCTGACTGGTTAGCACGCAACAGAAGCTCTTCACTGTACCTCGGTACACGGGACAATAAACTGAACTGAACTAAACTAAACTGCAGATGCTGGTTTACGAAACAAGACCCAGAGTGCTGGAGTATCTCAGCAGGTCAGGCAGCATCTCTGGAGGTTACGGATTGCTGACGGTTTGAGTTGGGATGCTTCAGTTTCACTGTACCTCGGAACACGTGACAATAAACTACACTGAACTGAAACTGTATTAACCTCCAATCAAAGATGTCACTAGATTAACCCTCGTTGTTCTCTTTGCTCCCAGCGTGCATTCACAGTGCCAATGGCTACCAGTTGCCCCCCGGACCGGCTGAAGCCGTGCCTGTACCAGCCCCCGAAGGATTCTCCCCCCGACGGTGGGGGTCGATTGCCGGGGCTCGAGGCAGAGGTGCCTGAAGGGGGTCACACAGAGGAGTTTGTGGAGCCGGTGGATGACAAGTACAAGTGTGAACAGTGCCAACGGGTGCTGCGCAGTGCCATGCAGACTGGGTGCGGGCATCGCTTCTGTGACAGCTGTATCAGAGGTCTGCTTCGGTAAGTACACCGTGTAGCACCGGCAAATGAGGCCGTTCACTTACGTTTACTTCAGTTTTGTTTCCGCACCTGTGTCCGCGCTGTAGCTCTAAACTAGAACAAACTAAACCAAGCCAAACCAAACCAAACTGAACTTAACCAAACTTAACTAAACTTAACTTAAGAAAACTAAACTGAACTAAACTAAACTAAACTAAATTAAACTAGTTTCATTTAGTTGACTTTCATTTATTTTAGTTCAGTTTAGAGATACAGCACGGAAACAGGCCCTTCGGCCCACAGAGTCCGCACCGACCAGCGATCCCCGCACACTAACCCTATCCGACACACACTCGGGATAATTTTGACATTTATGCCATGCCAGTTAACCTGCAAACCTGTCCGTCTTTGGAGTGGCTCAAGGGCTTTAGAGTGGCTGGAATCCAGGCTCAAGGTTGTGTTCGGTTTAACTCAGTTCAGTTTAGTTTATCGTCACGTTTTCCGAGGTACGCGCTATCCAGTCAGGGGAAAGACAATACATGATTCCAATCGAGCCGTTTACATAGAAACATAGAACATAGAAACATAGACAATAGGTGCAGGAGGAGGCCATTCGGCCCTTCGAGCCTGCACGGCCATTCAATATGATCATGGCTGATCATCCAACTCAGTATCCCGTACCTGCCTTCTCTCCATACCCCCTGATCCCTTTAGCCACAAGGGCCACATCTAACTCCCTCTTAAATATAGCCAATGAACTGGCCTCAACTACCTTCTGTGGCAGAGAATTCCACAGATTCACCACTCTCTGTGTGAAAAATGATTTTCTCATCTCGGACTTAAAAGACTTCCCCCTTATCCTTAAACTGTGACCCCTTGTTCTGGACTTCCCCAACATCGGGAACAATCTTCCTGCATCTAGCCTGTCCAACCCCTTAAGAATTTTGTAAGTCTCTATAAGATCCCCCCTCAATCTTCTAAATTCCAGCGAGTACAAGCCGAGTCTATCCAGTCTTTCTTCATATGAAAGTCCTGCCATCCCAGGAATCAGTCTGGTGAACCTTCTCTGTACTCCCTCTATGGCAAGAATGTCTTTCCGCAGATTTGGGGACCAAAACTGTACGCAATACTCCAGGTGTGGCCTCACCAAGACCCTGTGCAACTGCAGTAGAACCTCCCTGCTCCTATACTCAAGTGTCATGCATCCTATACCTACAGTGTGTGGATGCATGATAAGGGAATAACGTTTAGTGCAATGTAAAGTCCGATCAAAGATAGTCTGAAGGTCATCAAAGAGGTAGATAGTAGTTCAGCGCTGCTCACTGCTTGTGGTGGGCAGCAGGTCAGGCTTTCTCTGGAGGAAAGGGACAGGTGATGTTGTGGGTCGACACCCTTCTTCAGACTGAGGAAGTGTCTTGACCTGAAACGTCACGCATTCCTTCTCTCCAGAGATGCTGCCTGTCCCGCTGAGTTACTCCAGCATTTTGTGTCTATCTTCAGTGTAAGTTCCTCGCTGCACATTAGGTTTAGATAGGCCTAGAGATACAGCATGGAAAAGGGGCCCTTCGGCCCACCAAGTCCGTGCTCACCAGCGATCGCTCAGGGTCAGGTACCATCCCTGGAGAAAAAGGAATATTGTGCTCAATATTTGGCTCGAGACCCTTCATCAGACTGAGGGTCAGGGGAGAGAGGGAAATGAGAGATACGAAAAGGTACGCAACAAATGGAGGAAAGATATGCAAAAAGCAACGATGATCAAGGGAAGATGGAGCCCACAATGGTCCATTGTTGGCTGTGGGGTGTAATACAGTGAAACTCAGCTGGACGACAATGAAACTAGTACAAGGGTGAGCGTGCGACGATTAGTGCGGGTGTCAGGGGTTACGGGGAGAAGGCAGGAGAATGGGGTTAGGAGGGAGAGATAGATCAGCCATGATAGAATGGCGGAGAAGACTCGATGGGCAGAATGGCCTAATTCTGCTCCTATCACTTATGAGAGAGGGAAAGCAAGGGTTACATGAAGTAAGAGAAGTCAATGTTCATACCACTGGGGTGTAAGCTGCCCAAGCGAAATATGAGGTGCTGTTCCTCCAACTGGCGCTGGGTCTCACTCTGACAATGGAGGAGGCCCTGGACAGAACGGTCAGTGTGGGGATGGGAGGGGAAGTTGCAGAGTTTGGTAACTGGGGGTTTGTACGTGACTATAGACACTGCATCTCCACACAGGCTTCACCACCAACTCCAGGGCAAGTTTGTTGCAGATTTTTATTCATTTTTAACGTGATTTACTTGTAGGGACCCAGGTCACGTTTGTCCCGTGGATCAGGAGCTCCTGTATAGCAGCAAGGTGACAGATGGGGGGGGGGGGGGGGGGGGGGGAGGGGGAGATGGGGAGGGGGAGATGGGGAGGGTGAGATGGGGAGGGGGGGGGAGATGGGGAGGGGGGGGATGGGGAGGGGGAGGGGGGAGATGGGGAGGGGGAGAGATGGGGAGGGGGTGAGATGGGGAGGGGGTGAGATGGGGAGGGGGAGATGGGGAGGGGGAGAGATGGGGAGGGGGAGAGATGGGGAGGGGGAGAGATGGGGGGAGGGGGGAGATGGCGAAAGGGAGATGGAGAGGGGGAATGGGGATGGGGTGGAGAGGAGATGGGGAGGGGGAGATGGTGAGGGGGGCGGGTTGGGGGGAGGGGGAGGGAGTGGGGAGATGGGGAGGGGGAGAGATGGGGAGGGGGGGAGATGGGGGGAGGGGGGAGATGGGGGGGAGATGGGGAAAGGGGGATGGGGAAGGGTGAGGGGGAGGGGAAATGGGGATGGGCAGAGAGGAGATGGGGAGGGGGAGATGGGGAGGGGGGCGGGTTGGGGGGAGGGGGAGGGAGGAGGGAGAGGGGAGATGGGGAGATGGGGAGGGGGTGTGAAGGGGGAGATGGGGAGGGAGATGGGGTGGTGGGGAGGAGGGAGGGGAGAGGAGGATGGGGAGGGCGATGGGGGAGGTACTTGGGTCACATGCTGAGGGAGTTTTACCCACTGCCACTCCAGTCGTGAAGACCACCTCATTGACTTTCCACAGGTCTTCATTGACAACTGTTGTCGGAAGGAGATAATGGGACTGTGGGTTTTCTGCAGGAACCACAAAGCTGGCTGCAAAGTGCAGATACCACTGGGCGCACTGGAGGTGAGAACTGGCGTAGAAGGGTCTCGACCCGAAACGTCACGCATTCTTCTTCTCAAGAGATGCTGTCTGACCCGCTGAGTTACTCCAGCATTTTGTGTCCTTCTTACATTTGACAAAATAGACTTAAAGGGGTCAGGTCACACCTGGAAGCTGAGCGAACAGAGGAAGGGAAAGCACAGGGTAACCTGGGAGGTGCGGGCAACAGGTGTGCACAGAGGCCATGGGAAAGTGAGGCAGACAAGGGGTTTTTACTTAAAATTGGAGAAGTCAATGTTCATACCATCGGTTGTAAGCTGCCCAAGTGGAATATGGCGTGCTGTTAACTAAGTTAATCTCCCGCCTCCTCTTCTCTACTTATCTGACACTATCTTGTCTGCTGTTCATCTCTAGTCTTTGTCACCTACTCCACCCATCACTTCACCTTTCACTCCCCCCTCTCCCCTCTTCACCTGACGTCCTCTAGTCTCCTTTTCATGTGGGGTTGCAGTAGGTGTGATGGGGTTGGGGCTCATTGGGGTGGTCTATAGTCGGAGAGGTGGGGTTGGGCTGGGGTCAATGTTGTGGGATTGGGTGGGGCAGTGGAATTGGGTTGGGATCTGTGTGGTGATGTTGGGTTGGGTTGGGTTGGGTTGCGTTGGATTGGGTTGGGCTGAGATCAGTGTGGTGGTGTTGGGTAGGGTTGGGTTGGTTAGGGTTGGGTTGGGATCAGTATGGTGGCATTTTGGGTAGGTTTGGGTTAGGGTTAGTTAGGGTAGGGTTGGGTTGGGTTGGGTTGGGATCAGTGTGGTGGCATGTTGGGTCAGGTTGGGGTAGGGTGGGTAGGGTAGGGCTGGATTGGGGTCAGTGTGATTGGGTTGGGTTAGGTTGGGTTGGGTTGGGATCAGTGTGGTGTGTGTGACTCAGCATTGTGGGGTTGGGTGGGATTCAGTGTGAGGGGGGGGTTTGTGATGGGGCCCGTACGGTGTTGTTGATGGGTCATTCTGGTGAGATGGGTTAGGGCCAATATGATGGGGTGCGGTCAGTAAGATGGGCTTGAGTTGGGGTCAGTGATGTGGGGATGGGATGAGGTTGGAGTGAGACATTGTTGGGTTTGGGGTCAGTGTGGAAAGGATGGGTCGGGGCCTACACTGATCTTGGTGTCACTGCTGTGGGCTGTGTTTGAGGTTCTCTCTGGTACATGGACATTCACCATGATTTATGGTTCCCCCTCCAGGGCCATCTGAAGACTTGTTCCTTCCAGCGGGTCCCGTGCTCTCGGCCTGGCTGCTCCGAACTGGTTCCGCAGCAAGACCTGAGGGACCATTTAAACCTCAAATGTCGACAGCGGGAAGTGAAGTGTGAATATTGCCAGACTGAAACTACTGTGGCTGAGCTAAAGGTAATGAGACACGATGCTTGTCCAAGATTCAGTTCCTGCACACATTCACATTCCTGGAAATGGATTTTAAAAATGTAAATCGCCGTGGTCATAGAGTCACAGAGTGATACAGTGTGGAAACAGGCCCTTCGGCCCAACTTGCCCACACCGGCCAACATGTCCCGGCTACACTAGTCCCACCTGCCTGCGTTTGGCCCATATCCCTCCAAACCTGTCCTATCCAGGTCTTGTCTTGGATGAACTACACCTCACAAATAAAATTGTCTTTGACGTTGACTTTGGGTGCAAACAAAATTCCCAAAGTCCTCAATACAATGTTGACAGTGCCTAGAACGTGGGAGTTGTGAAGCGTGCAAGAGCCTTATTGTGGGAAAGAAGGCATACGATATACAAGCCTTTCCGTAGGAAGGAACTGCAGATGCTGGTTTATACAAAATGCTGGAGTAACTCAGCGGGACAGGCAGCATTTCTGGAGAGAAGGAATAGGATACTTCTGGTCTGAACCCTCCTTAAGATGCAGCAGAGCTGCTGCCTCACAGCGCCAGAGACCCAGCTGCCATCCCGACTACGGGCGCTGTCTGTACGGAGTTTGCACGTTCTCCCCGTGACCGCGTGGGTTTTCTCCGGGTGCTCCGGTCTCCTCCCACAATCCAAAGACGTGCAGGTTTGTAGGTTAATTGGCTTCTGTAAATTGTCTACGGTAGAACTCGTGAACTGTGATGTTATGTAGGAAGGAACTGCAGATGCTGGTTTACTCCGAAGATAGACACTAAATGCTGGAGTAACTCAGCGGGACAGGCAGCATCTCCGGAGGGAAGGAATGGGTGACGTTTCGGGTCGAGACCCTTCGTCAGACGGGTTTAGAACGGGGATCGCTGGTCGGCACGGGATCGGTGGGCCTGTTTCCACGCTGTATCTCTAAACCTAAAAAAACGTTACGCAAAACTAAAAATTCCACTTTGGCATCAACCTGCCTTTTTGTTTCAGAAACATGAAACCAGTGAGTGTCCGTCGTCTCTGATCGCCTGTCCGAAATACTGTGGGAAGCAACTCCATCGAGCTGAGGTAGGCTGTTAGCAAACTGGGTGGGTGAAGATGCCATTCACAATCTGGTCTTCAGTGTAGTTTATTGTCCCGTGTACTGGGATACAGTGAAAAGCTTTTGTCGCGTGCTAACCAGTCAGCGGAAAGACAATACATGATTACAATCGAGCCAGTGTACAGATACAGGATACCTTTAGTGCAAGTTAAAGCCACAAAGTCCGATCAAGGATAGTCCGAGGGTCACCAGTGAGGTAGATAGTAGTTCAGCACTGCTCTCTGGGTGTGGTAGGATGGTTCAGTTGCCTGATAACAGCTGGGAAGAAACAGTTTCTGAATCTGGAGGTGTGCGTTTTCACACTTCTGTACCTCTTGCCCGATGGGAGAGGGGAAGACGTGATTATGCTGCTTGGGTTAAAAAAAGTGATGAAGAAATATCAGGGGGGGAGCGGGAGAAAAACAGGTTGTTGCCACGGTGCAGGTAGGGCTGATCACAGGAAGTGTATCTTCTCACGATAGGTAGCGTGATACTCTTGGTCGAAACCGGAGATGAGATTATTTTCATTAATAATAACTCCTACACATTGTTTTGCGCAACCCGTCTTGTTTTGGATTTTAAGAACTTTAGTTTTTAGTAATCGTTCTCATTTCCTTGCGGCATGGAAAGAGGCCATTCGGCCCGTTGAGTCTGTGCTGGATCTCAGGGCGGTTCCATTAATGACGCCCGCACACACTCCTTCTCTCTCGAGTGCTCATTGACTTTGCTCGTTCTCCTCCAAATTGCAGAGGTCAATCGACCTGCCTCCCCCCACATCTTGTGCAGAGGAAACCGGAGCACCCGGTGGAAACCCACGCGGTCACAGGGAGAACGTGCAAACTCCACACTCACGCACACACACACACACACAAGCACACGCACACACACACACACTCGCACACACACACACACAAGCGCGCACACACACACACACACACACACACACACACTCGTACGCACTCGCACACACACACACATACACACACACACACACACACACACACACACGCACTCACACACACACACACACACACACACACACACACACACACACACACACACACACACACACACACACACACACACACACACACACACACACACACACACACACACACACACACACACACACACACACACACACACACACACACACACACACACACACACACAAGCACACGCACACACACACACACACACACACACGCACACACACTCGCACACACACACACACACACACACACACACACACACACACACACACACACACACACACACACTCACACACACACACACACACACACACACACACACACACACACACACACACACACACACACACACACACACACACACACACACACACACACACACACACACACACACACACACTCACACACACACACACTCATACACACACACGCGCGCACACACACGCACACACACACACTCGTACGCACACGCACACACACAAGCACGCACACACACGCGCACACACACGCACACACACACTCGTACGCACTCGCACACACACACACAACACACACACACGCACACCACGCACACGCACACACACACACACACACGCACACACACACGCACACACACACACCACACACACACGCACCACACGCACACACACACACACACACACACACACGCACACACACACGCACACACACACGCACACACACACGCACACACACACACACACACACACACACACACACACACACACACACACACACACGCACTCATGCACAGGATCGAACCCGGGTCTCTGGTGCGGTGAGGCAGTGACACTACCTGCTGCTCCACTGCGCATTATGTGTATGTTCATGTGAAGGTTCACCAGACTGATTCCTGGGATGGCAGGACTTCCATATGAAGAAAGACTGGATAGACTCGGCTTGTACTCGCTGGAATTTAGAAGGTTGAGGGGGGATCTTATAGAAACTTACAAAATTCTTAAGGGGTTGGACAGGCTAGATGCAGGAAGATTGTTCCCGATGTTGGGGAAGTCCAGGACAAGGGGTCACAGTTTAAGGATAAGGGGGAAGTCTTTTAGGACCGAGATGAGAAAATCATTTTTCACACAATGAGTGGTGAATCTGTGGAATTCTCTGCCACAGAAGGTAGTTGAGGCCAGTTCATTGGCTATATTTAAGAGGGAGTTAGATGTGGCCCTTGTGGCTAAAGGGATCAGGGGGTATGGAGAGAAGGCAGGTACAGGATACTAAGTTGGATGATCAGCCATGATCATATTGAATGGCGGTGCAGGCTCGAAGGGCCGAATGGCCTCCTCCTGCACCTATTGTCTATGTTTCTATGCTGCTGCCAAGGCCAGTATTTATTCCCAAGTCTTGGAGAAGATGGTGGTGCGGTATCATTACATCACCGTATTAAATCCCAGTTGAAACATTACACTTGCCGGAGTGGGGGTGAGGAAGGTGGACTATATTAAATACTTTAGTAACTTTGTTAGTGACCTTTAGGTAGCGACTCTTTGTATACCTGTGTACCAAGTACACTCCACAATCAATTGAGTCTAAGCTGTTGTCTTTCACCCCAACACGGCAAGGGTGGCGTAGCGGGTAGAACCGCTACCTCATAGCACCTGAGACCCTGGTTCGATCCTGACCCCGGGTGCTGTGTCTGTGTGGAGTGTGCACGTTATCCTTGTGACTGCGTGGGTTTTTCTCCGGGTGTTCCGGTTTCCTCCCACATCCCAAAGACGTGGGCTTGAAGGTTAATCGTCCCTCTGTAAATTGGCCCCTGGTGTGTAGGCGGAGTGGACGGGATAGTGGGATAACGTGGAGCTAGTATGTACGGGTGATCAATGTTGGTGTGGGCCGAAGGGCCTGTATCCACTCTGTGTCTAAGATTCATCGTGTTACTCATCAGCCACAAAGGTGACGTTTGATGGTGTTGGGGATGGGCAGGCTGTTGGAGTTGGCAGAGGGTTCTGGCTTCAAGGTCGAGGGGGTGGTGGGGTCAGATACTTTCACATTTCACAGCTATCTAAACCAGCACTTGAATCACCAAGGCACAGAAGGCAAGGGACCAAGTGCTGGAAAACCAGAGTTCATTTACTGTTGAAACAAAGACCCAAAACGTCACCTATCCATGTTCTCCACAGATGCTGCCTGACCCGCTGAGTTACTCCAGCACTCTGTGTCTGTCTTTGGTATCAACCAGCATCTGCAGTTCTTTGTTTTCCATGTGATGTGTAGAAGGGAAGTCTTCTTTAAGACCAACTCTAGCCGGGTTTAGGCAAATTCAAGCCTGTCGCTCACAGCCATGTGAAAACTGCACACTAGTGGAAACTCTTACAACCCTTTTCTCATTTCTCACTTTCGGATTTAAACGCAGTACGTTTTACACATTCTACTTTTTGACATTTCTCCAGGGATTTCCCCTGGCTGAGATCTTTCTACCATCTGAATCAAGGCGTATGTCCAGGACACCAGCTTCAGTTCAGTTTATTGTCCCGTGTACCGAGGTACAGTGAAAAGCTTCTGTTGTGTGCTAACCAGTCAGCAGAAAGACAATACATGGTTACAATCGAACCGTCCGCAGTGTAGATTACAGGATAAGGGAATAACGTTTAGTGCAAGGTAAAGCCAGCAAAGTCCGATCAAGGATAGTCCGAGTTTCACCAATGAGGTAGATAGTAGTTCAGCACTGCTCTCTGGTTGTGGTGGGATGGTTCAGTTGCCTGATAACAGCCGGGAAGAAACTGTCCCTGAATCTGGAGGTGTGCGTTTTAAGATAACAAGAGGAAGGGGACTGTGTAGGCCATTCGGCCCCTCCAATATTGCCCTACCATTCAGCTGGGTTTATATTTAAACAGATGTAGACCATAGGAGATAGGGGCAGAATGAGGCCATTCGGCCCGTTAAGTCTACTCTGCCAGTCGATCACGGCTGATGTATTTTTGCTTCTCAACCCCATTTTCCTGCCATCTGCCTGCAGTCTTCACGGCTTGGAAACAGGCCCTTCAGCCCACTACGTCCATGCCGGCCATCGATCACCCGTTCACACTAGTTCTACATTATCCCACTTTCGGAGCCGCACCCAGTTTACGAGGTGACCGATGGTCAGCGTGGTCTCGGTGGGCTGAAGGGCCTTTTTCCATGCTGTATCTCAAGTGCAAAGTCTGCCTGTAAAATATAGCGCTTCCCACCACTATTCTTCCTTGATGTATAAATATATATTTTTTTAATTTTATTTTTTATTAGAAGCAGTTGTACTGAGATAAAACATTTGGCATCTAAAATTACACACTTAGCGTACAGCTTCATTTTTAACCTGAAAATATGAAAATGAAAAAAGAAAATAAAAATAAAAAAAGAAAGAAAAAAAGTAGAAACATAGAAACATAGACAATAGGTGCAGGAGGAGGCCATTCGGCCCTTCGAGCCTGCACCGCCATTCAATATGATCACGGCTGATCATCCAACTCAGTATCCCGTACCTGCCTTCTCTCCATACCCCCTGATCCCTTTAGCCACAAGGGCCACATCTAACTCCCTCTTAAATATAGCCAATGAACTGGCCTCAACTACCTTCTGTGGCAGAGAATTCCACAGATTCACCACTCTCTGTGTGAAAAATGATCTTCTCATCTCGGTCCTAAAGGAATTCCCCCTTATCCTTAAACTGTGTCCCCTTGTTCTGGACTTCCCCAACATCGGGAACAATCTTCCTTCATCTAGCCTGTCCAACCCCTTAAGAATTTTCGTTAAGATCCCCCCTCAATCTTCTAAATTCCAGCGAGTACAAGCCGAGTCTATCCAGTCTTTCTTCATATAAAAGTCCTGCCATCCCAGGAATCAGTCTGGTGAACCTTCTCTGTACTCCCTGGTAGATAAGATGGATTGAAGGTGAAAAGATAGATTGAAGGAGAACAAAAGAGAATCCCCTAAACTACCAAAGTAGTGTGGCAGAAAGATATAGAAATAAGAAAAAAGAGATATACCTTGTCCCTCATCCCCCCCCCACCCCACCCCCCGGCCACGTCACCCAACCCAGCATCGGATTTAGATTTAAATTTGTGTTGGACCATGCTATTGTTGTAAGATTTCGGTAAAGGGCGTCCGTGCCTTAAGAAATTGATGTATTGCTTGATGTATAGAACTCGACTTTCAAGGATGACTTGCAGCCTCAGGATTGCTCGGGTTCCAGGAAAGTGACATCATTGCTCTCTTTGCATTCGCAGCTGGCGGACCACATGTTGGGATGTCCCAAAGCTGAGAGGAGTTGCAGCTTCACCAACTACGGCTGCCCCATCAAGGTGAGTACGGATCTGGAACCCTCCTCTCTCTCATGAACCTTCATCTCTCTCACCGTGGTGCAGCGGGTAGAGCTGCTGCCTTATCCTGACCACAGGTGCTGTCTGTACGGAGTTTGTACGTTCTCCCCGTGACATGCGTGGGTGGGTAAAAAGACCCCGAGTTTCCGCTCTCCACTCCCCCCCGGAGACCCCTCACCTTCTCCCTCTCCGGCCCTCCCCTCCCCCTTCCCCTCTCCCCCTCCCTCCCCTCCTTCCCTCCCCTCCCTCCCTCCTCCCTCTCCCCTCTCTACCCCTCCCTCTGCCTCCCCTCCCCTCCCTCCTCCCTCTCCCTCCCCTCTTCCTCCTCCCCTCCTTCCCTCCACCTCTCCCCCCTCCCCCCCTCTCCCCCTCTTCCCTCCCCTCTCCCTCCCCCCTCCCTCCCTCTCCCCCTCTCCCTCTCCCCTCCCCCCCTCTCCCCCTCCACTCTCCCCCTCCCTTCCCCTCCTTCTCCCCTCCCTCCTCCCTCCCAACTCTCTCCCTCGCTCCCCCTCTCCCTCCTTCTCCCCTTCCCCCTCCCCTTCCCCTCCCTCCCCTCTCCCTCCCACTCTCTCCTCGCTCCCCCTCTCCCTCTCCTTCTCCCCCCCTCCCTTTTCCCCCTCCCCTTCCCTCCCTCCCCCTCTCTCCTCCCACTCTCTCCCTCCCCCCCCCCTCTCCCTCTCCTTCTCCCCCCCTCGTATTACATTACATTACTAATGAGGAGTACAGAATCTAAGTGAGTACACCCAGTCAACTCTGCAGCAGGATAGGCATCAATGCAGAGCCCAACATCAATGTGTGTCCTTCCTTCCTTCCGCAGGGAACTGATTCTCGACTAAAGCAGCACGAGACACAGTCCATCCACCAACACTTGATGCTGGTGCTGCTAAAAAACAAGGTGCTGGAGGAGAAGGTAATGACCTGGACTGACGGATGTTCAGTGAGATATCTCCTGGAGCCCTAGAGTGATACAACATGGGCACAAGCACAACTCATCCTTGCCGACCAAGATGCCCCAACTAAGCTGGTCCCTTTGGCCAGCGTTTGGTCCTTAACCCTCTAGACATAGATGGAGAGTCGGTCTGTCAAGGAGGACTCTCTCTAACTTCTACAGGTGCACAGTAGAGAGCTTGCTGACCGGTTGCATCGTGGCTTGGTTCGGCAACTTGAGTGCCCTGGAGAGGAAAAGACTACAAAAAGTAGTAAACACTGCCCAGTCCATCATCGGCTCTGACCTCCTTTCCATCGAGGGGATCTATCGCAGTCGCTGCCTCAAAAAGGCTGGCAGCATCATCAAGGACCCACACCATCCTGGCCACACACTCATCTCCCCGCTACCTTCAGGTAGAAGGTACAGGAGCCTGAAGACTGCAACGTCCAGGTTCAGGAATAGCTACTTCCCCACAACCATCAGGCTATTAAACCTGGCTCGGACACAACTCTGATTATTAATAACGCATTATCTGTTATTTGCACTTTATCCGTTTATTTATTCATGTGTGTATATATTTATACAATGGTATATGGACACACTGATCTGTTCTGTAGTCAATGCCTACTATGTTCTGTTGTGCTGAAGCAAAGCCAGAATGTCATTGTCCTATCTGGGACACACGACAATAAACTCTCTTGAATCTTGAACCTTGAAGATGTCACAACTCTGGCACTCAATGATAAACACAAAGTTGTTTTATCCACAGGTGACGGAGCTCGATAATGAGCTCACGAGAAAGCAAACCATCCTGCAGAGGCTGTCCAGTAAAATTCAGAAAATGGAACAGGAATTATCTTCACAAAACCAGTCCGTCATCAGAAATGACGTCGACATAAGCTCATTACAGGTCAGTTGTGGAGCACTAGGTTTGATTTCAACCTATCAAAGGCCCAACTCTAAGGAAGACATCCAACCAACTACTGATTACATTTTGTGTCGGAAGGAACTGCAGATGCTGGTTTACACCGAAGATAGACACACAAAGTGCTGGAGTAACTCAGCGGGTCAGGCTGCTTCTCTGGAGAGAAGCAATGGGTGACGCTTCAGGTCGAGACCCTTCTTCAGACGGAGAGTCAGCGGAGAGGGAAACGAGAGATACAGAGGGTGGCATAGAGGGACATAGAACAAATGAATGAAAGATATGCAAGGATAAGTGGAGCCCACAATGGTCCAGTGTTGGCGGTACACAAAATGCTGGAGAAACTCAGCGGGTGCAGCATCATCTATGGAGCGAAGGAGATAGGCAACGTTTCGGGCCGAAACCCTTCTTCAGATTGATGGGGGGTGGGGGGGGGGGGAAGAAAGGAAAAAGGAGGAGGAGGAGCCCGAGGGCTGAGGGGGAGGTAGGATGGTCCATTGTTGGCTGTGGGCTAGCCTATATCTCTCATCCCGCCGTCTATATCTCTGGTTCCACTTTCTTCCCTGTCTCAGTCTGAAGAAGGGTCTCGACCCGAAACGTCACCCGTTCCTTCTCTCCAGAGATGCTGCCTGACCCGCTGAGTTACTCCAGCACTCTGTGAAACGTCACCTATCCGTGTTCTCCACAGATGCTGCCTGACCCGCTGAGTTACTCCGGCACTCTGTGAAACGTCACCTATCCATGTTCTCCACAGATGCTGCCTGACCCGCTGAGTTACTCCGGCACTCTGTGAAACGTCACCTATCCATGTTCTCCACAGATGCTGCCTGACCCGCTGAGTTACTCCAGCACTCTGTGAAACGTCGCCTATCCATGTTCTCCACAGACGGGCAGCATCTCTGGAGAAAAGGAATAGGTGACGTTTCGGGTCGAGACCCTTACGGGTCTCAACCCGAAACGTCACCTATCCCTTTTCTCCAGAGATGTTATGTGACCCGCTGAGTTACTCCAGCACTCTGTGAAACGTCACCTATCCATGTTCTCCACAGATGCTGCCTGACCCGCTGAGTTACTCCAGCACTCTGTGAAACGTCACCTATCCATGTTCTCCACAGATGCTGCCTGACCCGCTGAGTTACTCCAGCACTCTGTGAAACGTCACCTATCCATGTTCCCCACAGATGCTGCCTGACCCGCTGAGTTACGCCGGCACTCTGTGAAACATCACCTATCCATGTTCTCCACAGATGCTGCCTGACCCGCTGAGTTACGCAGGCAGCATTTTGTTTCTACTAGAAATGGGGCAAAATCCATTTTTCTCTTGCAGAAAACATTAGCGACACATACGGAACTACTCCACAGGGTGGAGACAGAGAAGCTGGAGAGACACAAGTTGGAGGACATCTTCAAACAGGACATCATGTGGATTAAATATAAAACTGAAAGCCTGACCAGCCGAGTGTCGAATATACAGTGCAACCAGAGCGATCCATGTGTGTACAGAGGCAGCAGCCTCTCAGGTAGGCACTTTGTGTACCTTTGTTCCCCAACCAGTTCATTTTACCACGTCATGGAGTCCTAGAGTGATACAGTGTGGAAACAGGCCCTTCAGCCCAACTTGCCCACACCGGCCAACATGTCCCAGCTACACTAGTCATAGAGTCCTAGAGTGATACAGTGTGGAAAAAACTTCGACCCAAGTTTTAGACAAAAGTGCTGGAGAAGCTCAGCGGGTGCAGCAGCGCCTATGGAGTGAAGGAAATGGGCAACGTTTCAGGCCGAAACCCTTCTCTCTAACATGTCCCAGCTGCACTAGTCCCACCTGCCCGCGTTTGGCCCACATCCCTCCAAACCTTGCACTGAGCGTTACTCATGTTATTCCCTTTATCATGTGTGTGTAGACTGTCGACGGCTCGGTTGTAACCATGTGTAGTTTTACGCTGGCTGGGTTAGCGCGTAACAAAAGCTTTTCACTGTACCTCGGTGCCTTGTCTAGATGCAGGAAAAATGTTCCCAATGTTGGGCGAGTCCAGAACCAGGGGCCACACAGTCTTAGAATAAAGGGGAGGACATTTAAGACTGAGGTGAGGAAAAACCTTTTCACCCAGAGAGTTGTGAATTTATGGAATTCCCTGCCACAGAGGGCAGTGGAGGCCAAGTCACTGGATGGATTTAAGAGAGAGTTAGATAGAGCTCTAGGGGCTAGTGGAGTCAAGGGATATGGGGAGAAGGCAGGCATGGGTTATTGATAGCGGACGATCAGCCATGATCATATTGAATGGCGGTGCTGGTTCGAAGGGCTGAATGGCCTCCTCCTGCACCTATTTTCCATGTTTCTATGTTTCTATGTCTCTATTACACATGATGATAAAGTAATGGACTGGTGTGGGTTCCTTCCTCAGCCTCCGTTGAGCACCAGGTATCGCAGCACGACGAGATGTTGGCGGTACACGAGGTTCGTTTGGCAGACATGGACCTGCGCTTCCAGGTGTTGGAGACGACCAGTTACAACGGGAGGCTGATCTGGAAAATCCAGCAGTACGAGCGGCAGAAGCGGGACGCCATCTCGGGGAAGATCCTGTCACTCTACAGCCAACCCTTCTACACCAGCTCCTTCGGGTACAAGATGTGTGCCCGGGTCTACCTCAATGGGGATGGCATGGGCAAGGGCACACACATGTCCGTCTTCTTCGTGGTGATGCGGGGCGAGTATGACCCGCTCCTGCCCTGGCCCTTCAGGCAGAAGGTGACCTTCACGCTCCTCGACCAAGGGCTGGGCAAGGGGCACGTGTCGGACACCTTCAAGCCCGACCCCAACAGCAGCAGCTTCTCCCGGCCCCTGGGGGAGATGAACGTGGCGTCAGGCTGCCCTCTCTTCGTAGCCCAGACAGTCCTGGAGAACAAACACCACCAGTACATCAAGGACAACACCATCTTCATCAAGATAACTGTGGACGTCTCCGACTCTCCGGAACTCTGAACCGTCTGAACTTGAGGAACAGCCCCACCAGGATAGTGCAATAGCCCCACGATCAGACACAGGTCGCCCTAAACCTACAGGGGTGTGCTTGCAAAGGTCAAACCGAACTTAGATCTGGGACCATACTAAATTATAAATCTCCGTTAACTCCTTGCAACAGATATCAAAGTATTTTATATTATAAAGTATTATTAGTCTGTAGTATGCTAATGTATTCAGCCACAGTTCACTCCTTACCTGTTTTACGGGGGAGTTTTTGTTTTGTTTCAGATATATTTTTATGGAAAGTATTATTAAATCCTTTATTGTTACCCCGTGAGTGCAAGATGCAGTTCATTTTCGACACTTTTCAACCATTTGGCCAGCAAGATGCCAAGGGTGCCAAGATGCCAAGATTCCAGAACCAGGGGCCACAGTCTTAGAATAAAGGGGAGGTCATTTAAGACTGAGGTGAGAAAAAACCTTTTTCACCCAGAGAGTTGTGAATTTGTGGAATTCCCTGCCACAGAGGGCAGTGGAGGCCAAATCACTGGATGGATTTAAGAGAGAGTTGGATAGAGCTCTAGGGGCTAATGGAGTCAAGGGATATGGGGAGAAGGCAGGCACGGGTTATTGATTAGGGATGATCAGCCATGATCACAATGAATGGCGGTGCTGGCTCGAAGGGCCGAATGGCCTCCTCCTGCACCACTTGTCTATGTTTCTATGTTTCTATGTCTTTATTGCAAAGGGCTGGAGTAACTCAGCGGGTCAGGCAGCATCTCCAGACAAAATCTGAGGAAGGATGTGCCGGCTCTGGAGAGGGTCCAGAGGAGGTTCATCCCAGCAATGAGCGGGTTAACGTATGATGAGCGTTTGACGGCGCTGGGCCTGCACTCGCTGGAGTTTAGAAGGATGAGGGGGGACCTCATTGAAACTCACCGAATAGTGAAAGGCCTGGGTAGAGTGGATGTGGAGAGGATGTTTCCACTAGTGGGAGAGTCTAGGACCAGAGGGCACAGCCTCAGAATTAAAGGACATTCCTTTAGGAAGGAGATGAGGAGGAATTTCTTTAGTCAGAGGGCGGTGAATCTGTGGGATTCTTTGCCACAGACGGCTGTGGAGGCCACGTCAATAGATATTTTTAAGACAGAGATAAATAGATTCTAGATTAGTACGGGTGTCAGGGGTTACAGAAACATAGAAAATAGGCGCAGGAGGAGGCCATTCGGCCCTTCGAGCCAGCACCGCCATTCATTGTGATCATGGCTGATCGTCCCCTATCAATAACCCGTGCCTGCCTTCTCCCCATATCCCTTGACTCCACTAGCCCCTAGAGCTCTATCTAACTCTCTCTTAAATCCATCCAGTGATTTGGCCTCCACTGCCCTCTGTGGCAGGGAATTACACAAATTCACAACTCTCTGGGTGAAAAGGTTTTTTCTCACCTCAGTCTTAAATGGCCTCCCCTTTATTCTGAGACTGTGGCCCCTGGTTCTGGACTCGCCCAACATTGGGAACATTTTTCCTGCATCTAGCTTGTCCAGTCCTTTTATAATTTTATGTGTTTCTATAAGATCCCCCCCCCATCCTTCTAAACTCCGGTGAATGGGGAGAAAGGCAGGAGAATGGGGTTAGGAGTGAGGGATAGATCAGCCATGATTGAATGGCGGAGTAGACTTGATGGGCCGAATGGCCTAATTCTGCTCCTATATGATTATATCATTTAAATGGTGGCCGATTAGGAAAAGGGGAGATGCAGCGAGACCTGGGTGTCATGGTACACCAGTCATTGAAAGTAGGCATGCAGGTGCAGCAGGCAGTGAAAAAAGCGAATGGTATGTTAGCTTTCATAGCAAAAGGATTTGAGTACAGGAGCAGGGAGGTTCTACTTCAGTTGTACAGGGTCTTGGTGAGACCACACCTGGAGTATTGCGTGCAGTTTTTGGTCTCAAATCTGAGGAAGGACATTATTGCCATAGAGGGAGTGCTGAGAGGGTTCACCAGACTGATTCCTGGGATGTCAGGACTGTCTTATGAAGAAAGACTGGATAGACTCGGTTTATACTCTCTGGAATTTAGGAGATTAAGAGGGGATCTTATAGAAACTTACAAAATTCTTAAGGGGTTGGACAGGCTAGATGCAGGAAGATTGTTCCCGATGTTGGGGAAGTCCAGGACAAAGGGGTCACAGCTTAAGGATAAGGCGGGGGGAAATCCTTTAAGACCGAGATGAGAAAGACTTTCTTCACACAGAGAGTGGTGAGTCTCTGGAACTCTCTGCCACAGAGGGTAGTTGAGGCCAGTTCATTGGCTATATTTAAGAGTGAGTTGGATGTGGCCCTTGTGGCTAAGGGGATCAGAGGGTATGGAGAGAAGGCAGGTACGGGATACTGAGTTGGATGATCAGCCATGATCATATTGAATGGCGGTGCAGGCTCGAAGGGCTGAATGGCCTACTCCTGCACCTAATTTCTATGTTTCTATGTTTCTATCAGTGAAGAACATGAAAAGGAATAGGTGAGTGCAGAGATGCTGCCTGACCCGCTGAGTTACTCCAGCATTTTCCCTCTATCTTTTCAGTGTAAACCAGCATCTGCAGTTCCTCCGTATAAACACGTGTCAGTTCAGGCTGTGTTTCAGGAGTCAGTTACTCATCGCAGCCTCACAGTTCCTCTCTTATCGACGCGTGTCAGAAGTCTGTGGCTTACCTGATATCCCAGACCCCCGGTTGAAGAAGCACCAGCTCTATTTAAAAGGAAACTGGTGGTTTTCCCCAAACTTTCAAAGTAATCCGAGCCTGCAAACAAAGTTCCTCAGAGGTGACTCACTGGCAATTTACAGGAAGCAGGCAAGTCAAACAGGGGTGGGCGCGATAGTCCCCACTAATTATTTTTTCAACTCTTCCCCCCCCCCACTAGTATTCACCTATCACTTAATGTGTAGGAACCAGATACTGGTTTACATAGAAACATAGACAATAGGTGCAGGAGGAAGCCGTTCGGCCCTTCGAGCCTGCACCGCCATTCAATATGATCACGGCTGATCATCCAACTCAGTATCCTGTACCTGCCTTCTCTCCATACCCCCTAATCCCTTTAGCCACAAGGACCACATCTAACTCCATCTTAAATATAGCCAATGAACTGGCCTCAACTACCTTCTGTGGCAGAGAATTCCACAGATTCACCACTCTCTGTGTGAAAAACAAATTCTCATCTCGGTCCTAAAAGACTTCCCCCTTATCCTTAGACTGTGACCCCTTGTTCTGGACTTCCCCAACATCGGGAACAATCTTCCTGCATCTAGCCTGTCCAACCCCTTAAGAATTCTGTAAGTTTTTATAAGATCCCCCCTCAATCTTCTAAATTCCAGCGAGTACAAGCCGAAGACAGACACAAAATGCTGGAGTAACTCAGCGGGACAGGCAGCATCTCTGGAGAGAAGGAACGGGTGACGTTTCGGGTTGAGACCCTTCCCCAGACTGAGAGTTGGGGGGAGAGCGAAACGAGAGACATGGAAAGTACTTTTGACAATTTTTTAAAGAATAAGGTGTAAGCCATTTAGAACGGAGACGACGAAACACTTTTTCTCACAGAGAGTGGTGAGTCTGTGGAACTCTCTGCCTCAGAGGGCGGTGGAGGCCGGTTCTCTGGATGCTTTCAAGAGAGAGCTAGATAGGGCTCTTAAAAATAGCGGAGTCAGGGGGATATGGGGAGAAGGCAGGAACGGGGTACTGATTGGGGATGATCAGCCATGATCACATTGAATGGCGGTGCTGGCTCGAAGGGCTAAATGGCCTCCTCCTGCACCTAATTTCTATGTTTCTATGTTTCTAATACACAGGGAAGTTGTTGTATCAGCGTCACAACACTCGACTCCCTTTACGCCAACATCCACACACAACCAACATGGTTTTTCCCGCGGTTGTAACGGCCAGCGCAGGAAGACACCGGGGCTAATGTTGCTGCCAACTGCGGGAGCCGCCCGTCAGATGGAGGTTTCATGCGTGTGGTTTCATGAGAAGGTCAAAGGTAACCGAGGTCAGAGTTTATTCCGTTAACAGCGCCTGCTTTACCAGGCAATGATCTGCTGTCTCATAGTCCAACTGAGGAGAGAGAGAGAGAGAGAAAAAGGTAGAGAGGAAAGAGAAAAGAAGAGGAGAGAGAGAGAGAGAGAAAGGGATGGGTGATAAGAGGGTGGGAGAGAGGAAGAGAGAGGAGGTGAGAGAGAGGGCAGGTAAGAAAGAAAGAGAGAGAGAATGAAGGAAAAATAATGAGGGGATGAGCGACAGAGAACGAGAGAAAGAGTGGTGAAGGTGTGAGAGAGAGGGAGACAGGCAAGCGATCCCAGGACGTAGGTTTAAGGCGACAGAGATAATGAACCCGTTCCCACCTAGCCCACAGCCCACAGCCCACAATGATATAGCTTCCCTTATCTCTGTTACATTTTTGCATATCATTCAATCATTTGTATTACATCTCTCTGCATCGCCGTCTATATCTCTCGTTTCCCTCCCCCTGACTCTCAGTGTGAAGAAGGGACTCGTCCCGAATCGTCACCCACTCCTTCTCTCCAGAGATGCTGCCTGACCCGCTGAGTTACTCCAGCACTTTGTGTCTATCTTTGGTTTAAACCAGCACCTGCAGTTCCTTCCGAAACATCGTTTAGTGACAGGACCATACTTCACACCGAGAGGCCCCGGTCTGGAGAAGAAGAATCCTAACCCAAAACATCGTGAAGTCAGATTTCACTTCACCGATTGGGGTATGTGATAATAAATGTCCGTTGTCTGACCATTTCCCTTCACAGATGTGGGCCAGTATGGGCAAGTTGGGCCGAAGGGCCTGTTTCCACGCTGTATCACTCTGTGACTAGTGTAGCGGGGACATGTTGGCCAGTATGGGCAAGTTGGGCCGAAGGGCCTGTTTCCACGCTGTATCACTCTGTGACTAGTGTAGCGGGGCATGTTGGCCAGTATGGGCAAGTTGGGCCGAAGGGCCTGTTTCCATGCAGCATCACTCTGTGACTAGTGAAGCTCGGGCATGTTGGCCAGTATGGGCAAGTTGGGCCGAAGGGTCTGTTTTCACGTTGCATCACTCTGTGACTAGTGTAGCTGGGGCATGTTGGCCAGTATGGGCAAGTTGGGCCGAAGGGCCTGTTTCCACGCTGTATCACTCTGTGACTAGTGAAGCTCGGGCATGTTGGCCAGTATGGGCAAGTTGGGCCGAAGGGCCTGTTTTCAGTTTCACGTTTGCATCACTCTGTGACTAGTGTAGCTCGGGCATGTTGGCCAGTATGGGCAAGTTGGGCCGAAGGGCCTGTTTCCACGCTGTATCACTCTGACCCGCCAAGTTCCTCTAGCACGTTTGTGTTTTTTTGCTGAAGACTGCCGCATCTGCAGTTTCTTGTGCGCCATCCTTCTTAACCTGTACCCGTGGGACACTGAAGTCGCTGAGAATGAAACCGAAATCATGCAAATAATTCTGAGCAGTGGGGATCGCCCCTTCATCTAGTTAGCGATGGGGATCGCTGACATGCCTTTGCAATGGCTGGGAAATTTATATAACTCGAGCTATGTGCGTAGCATCTCAGTCATAGAGCGACACGACCTGGAAACAGGCCCTTCGGCCCAACTTGCCCACACTGGCCAACATGCCCCAGCTACCTGTCTAACTGTTTCTTAAACGTTGGGATAGTCCCGGCCTCAACTACCTCCTCTGGCAGCTCGTTCCATACA
This sequence comes from Okamejei kenojei, assembly GCA_035221665.1. Classification (NCBI taxonomy): domain Eukaryota; kingdom Metazoa; phylum Chordata; class Chondrichthyes; order Rajiformes; family Rajidae; genus Okamejei; species Okamejei kenojei. Next base: position 1,757,047 of record CM069171.1, read on the forward strand.
CCCACCACCCTCTGTGTGGAAAAGGTTACCCCTCAGATTCCTATTAAATATTTTCCCCTTCACCTTGAACCTGCGTCTCTGGTCCTGCTGGTCTCGATTCCCCTACTCTGGCCAAGAGACTCTGCATCTACCCGATCTATTCCTCTCATTGGCCTACATCACTAGCGTAGTTGCACTCATCTCACGAGAGGATTGCTTGACACTGGGTGGCTCTGATCACTGGTCACTAGACAATAGGTGCAGGAGGAGGCCATTCGGCCCTTCGAGCCAGCACCGCCATTCAATGTGATCATGGCTGATCATCCCCAATCAGTACCCCGTTCCTGCCTTCTCCCCATATCCCCTGACTCCGCTATTTTTAAGAGCTCTATCTAGCTCTCTCTTGAAAGCATCCAGAGAACCGGCCTCCACCGCCCTCTGATGTTTTCCTCGTTTCCATTCTAAATGGCTTACTCCTTATTCTTAAACTGTGGCCCCTGGTTCTGGACTTCCCCAACATGTTTCCTGCCTCTAGTGTGTCCAAGCCCTTAACAATCTTATATGTTTCAATGAGCTGCCCCCTCCATCCTTCTAAACTCCAGAGTGTACAAGCCCAGCTGCTCCATTCTCTCAGCATATGACAGTCCCGCCATCCCGGGAATTAACCTTGTAAACCTACGCTGGGCTCCCTCAATAGCAAGAATGTCTTTCCTCAAATTAGGGGACCAAAACTGCACACAATACTCCAGGTGTGGCCTCACTAGGGCTCTGTACAACTGCAGAAGGTCCTGATGCTCAGAGTATTTTAGCTCCCGACGTATCATCCCGTGGCCATGAGTTGTAAAGACATGACGCCCGCGTTGAGTGGGAAGGAACTGCAGACGCTGGTTGCAACATGTTGCCCCAATGGTCCTCATTCATGTTGGGATGCCAGGCGTGGGTCAGTGGTTGCCTCCTGGTACCCTGGACTGGTTCCACAATGGGCCCAGGTCTGTAGTGACTGGGACGGGGCTGGTATCTCCCAGATTTCTGTTTGGAAAGGCAGCCATAGCAACCCTGGAAGGCTGGAGTTTGACTTGGGGAAGGTCAATGAGAGATGGACACTACTCGTGAAGCTGTCCCATTGTGGCCCCTGCTTCCTACAGGCCAGCCGTCACGCTCACACACAACGCCCGCACCCTCCCGAGGTCCTTGTCATGGCAGTGGGCTGAGATGGGCTTGTTGACGAGGTCTCCAAAGTGACGAGGTTCCTTCCCAAGACAGTAGATCCATCGCGTTGCCGCTCCCACCTCCCCAGCCGGTGTACGTTGCCGCCGCCAGCGTTTGCCCGAGCCGTCGCGGCCTGTGAGATGTCAGGGTGGCACTCCAGGGCGGTAGGAAGCTGCCATGTGTCTGAATCCAACCAAGAGAGACAGTCCCTTCATCACCCCCACTGCTTTGGGGACCTGTGGGTGGATGGACAAGGTTAGATTAGGGGTTGTAGTTGCAGCCTCGCACCAACGCATACTCTGAGAGAATGAAACGGTCGCGTGTTTCAGGTCCAGCAGGGTTTGAGGGAGATTACCCGACCCGAAACATCCACCCATCCCCATCTTACAACGACCTTTGTTTTTGATTCTGACTACGGGGGCGCTGTCTGTACGGAGTTTGCTCGTTCTCCACGGACCCTGCGTGGGTTTTATCCGGGTTGCTCCGGTTTCCTCACACTCCAAAAGGAGTGAGGGTTAGTAGGTTAATTGGCTTGGGATTAATGTAGAATTGTCCGAGGTGTGTGTAGGAGAGTGTTAGTGTGCGGGGATCGCTGGTCGGCGCGGACTGGGTGGGCCGAAGGGCCTGTTTCCACGCTGTATCTCTAAAGTTAAACCGTTCAGACGCACCCCAGCAAACAGCACCAAATATCTCAGAACAGGGATGACGAGCGGAGACTCTGAGAGCGACGGAACCTCCATGATACCCGCCTGTGGACAGACACAAACAGTTGTGTTACAGAATGCAACAGAGATTGGCATTTCTGTACATAAGATCAAAGTTGAAGATTCCCACACTAAACCAATCCAATCCAATCTAATGCCCACCAACAGAATGGGTCGACTGTCTCATAATCAATGGAATTTAGTAGGATGAGAGGATATTTATAAGAAACCTACATATAAAAATTTACGATAAGGGATTGGACACGCTAGATGCAGGAAAAAATGTTCCGATGTTGGGGGGAGTCACCAAACAGGGGCCAACCAGTGTAAGGAGTAAGGGTGGGAAAAACTCTGCAGCGGGGTCAGGCTGCATCTGGGGAGAACTAGGATAGGTGATTGACGTTTCACAGAGTGCTGGGTTCTAACTCAGCGGGGTGTCAGGCAGCATCTGTGGAGAACATGGATAGGTGACGTTTTCAACAGAGTGCTGGAGCAATCAGCGGGTCAGGGCTGAGTCTGTGAGAAGAACAGGTTAGGTGACGTTTCACAGAGTGCTGGGTAACTCAGCGGGTCAGGCAGCACCCGTGGGGAGAACATGGATAGGTGACGTTTCAGGTCGGGGACTGCAGTCTGTAGATGGGTTTACGGCCGAAATGACCACCATATTCTTTTTCTCCAGAGATGCTGCCTGACCCGCTGAGTGACTCCAGCGCTTCTGTGTCTATATTAGTCTTTTGCTCCACAGTATTTGGGGTCTGGGTGATGATGGACTTTGGCCAACAAAGGCGGGGAAAGTCGGTGGACACTCACATCCCAAATGCTGTCCAGTTTTCACCCCCAGGACGGGAGGGAACCCATTGGCGGTCAAAGAAATCTGATCTGTAATGAAAAGACACATCAGCCCTGGCGGGTGAGCGTTGTTTAATGCCCAGTCCCACTTAGGAAAATGAACGGAAACTCTGGAAACTTTGCGCCCCACCCAAGGTTTCGTGCGGTTCCGGAGTTCTTGTCCTCCGGCAACACCTTCAAATAGCATTCGCAACGGCTTCGACTAAAAAATTACGATTTTTAAGAACGGCAAGAAGCCTGTTTTTAGTGCTGGTCCGGTTTGTGAATTTTTTTAAGCCATAATAATCGGCGGAAACATAGAAGAAAGAAGGGGGAAAACTACTTTGACCATTAGGCGAGACTGACCAAAACCCTCTTTACCTCCTTCCCCCTATTTTTATTTTTCCCCCTAACTATTAAATACTTAAAAACCTATTTCTTTCCACACTTAAAATATAATACTATTTTATTACTTTTTACACCAATCAATTAACTTATTCCAAATCTTATATTCTCCCTATTCACTTCTTATCTCCCCTCAACCCCTTATTCTCCATCTTTATCTACTTTTCTCCTAATATTTCTTCA
>CM069171.1:1760854-1799992 GCA_035221665.1 Okamejei kenojei
CATAGAGAGATAGTATTATGGTGTGCATGAATATGTGTGTGTGTATGTGTAGGTCTGCATTGTGTGTGTTATATATATGTGTGTGTGTGTGTGAGTGTATTGTGTCTGTGTTGTGTAGTGTGCATGCATGTGTGTGTATGTGCATGCATGCTGTGTTTGTGTGTTGTGTGCATCGCTTGTCTGTGTTTGATGAGTGTGTGCATGCATATCTGCTTGTATCTGTTGTGTTTGTGTTGTGTGTACATGCATGTCTGTGTGGTGGTGTTGCATGCATGTCTGCGTTGTAATCTGTGGTGTGAGTGTGTGTGTTTGTGTGTGCATGCATGTCTGTGTTTGTGTGTGTGACATGCATGTCTGTGTGTGTGTGGCAAGCATGTTCTGCGTGTATCTCGTGTGTGTGTGCATGCATGTCTGCGTTGTTTCTCAGTGTCAGACGTGGCATGTAATGTCTGCGTTGTGTGTGTGCATTCATGCATGTCTTGCGTTGTATCTTGTGTGTTGTGTGTGTGTTGTGTTGTACATGCAATGTCTGTGTGTGGTAGTGGCATTCGCATGTCTGCGTTGTATCTGTGTTGTGTGTGCATGCATGTCTGCGTTGTACTGTGTGTGTGTGCATGCATGTCCTGCGTTGTGTGTGTGCATGCATGCATGTCTGCGTTTGTATCTCTGTTGTTGTGCATGCATGTCTAGCGTCCGTACTCTTTTCTATGCGTTGATGCCGTGTCGTCATACCATGACAGATGTTGAATGATTAACTTTTAATGACTGCACCAAACTGCGTGTTGAGAGTAACCTTGATTGCAGGAGGTGATTTGTGCGCACGTCGCAACGTAATTGTGAGTGTTTAGCCCACTACAGGGACTACAGGTGACCCTGGGCCAGTCTTTTCGTGACCACTCGAGCCACATGCGACGGTCCGTCCTGTGGGCTGGAGTTATTTCCTGGAGCAACAATCCATCAGAGACTCGACAACTCGAGAAGGTAGAGGAGATCGTTGGAGGTCAAATCCCATCGTCCTAATTTTTCTTCTCCCACTTCCTAAAAACGAAGTGAGTTCTCTCCCCGACGAAAGCTCAGATCCAAGGGTGAAACCTCACTAACGGCCGCTGCTGAACCTTAAGAGTCTGCGGAAGCTGTCAGGTAACCGGTCGAAACAAGAATAAATGTAGTTAATACACACAGCGGGAATGGCGAGCAGGCGTCATGCGGATAGAGTCTTCTGCCATCACTGCTCCATGAGATCAGTGAATATTTTCAATTACGGCAGAGCACAGATCAGATGTTGTTGATTTAGTGCGGTGTCGGTGGGTTAATGGAGAAGGCAGGAGAATGGAGTTAGGAGGAGAGATAGTAATCAGCCGTGATTTGAAATGCAGAGAGTCAGACTTGATGCCGAATGGCTCATTCTGCTCCCTCACATATTAATGCATATTACTGGAATCCCAGTATCGAATCCGACTACAGTGCGCTGTCCTGTAGACGTTTGCAAGTATCTCCCCCGTACCTGTGTGGCTTTCTCTCCGGTGCTACCAGTTTCCCCCACACTCCACACGCACTTCTGCGGAAGTTTGTAGTTCAATAAATTGCGCCTCTGCTAAACGTGATAATATAAGGATACACTAGTAGTGAACATGAAGTGATGGTAATCTCCAGTTTAAACTGAAGGGGGTTACTTAGCACATATCGTGAATCTGCGCTGAGCTGTAACGTGAGGTTCAAAGTTCCCTGTGAATTCCCCTTGCAATCGGTGCTCCCCAATATCCCCTTCAAACCCCCCCCCCCACCTCCAACATCTGTTCATTCATCCGTGCACAAGATACTTCTGATCCCCAAAACTGGGAAAAGTTGAGGAATTCAGACAACACCGGAGGTCGGCGGGGTCCTGAACCTGGGATAACACAGAGCAATGAATGAAAGATGCAAAAAGGTATTTGTTGTTCTTTATCTCTCGTCTATATCTCTCGTTTTCCTTATCCCTAACCGGTCCGAAGAAGGGTCTCGACCCCCACTCCATCCCCCCCAGAGGCTGCCTGTCCCCGCTGAGTTTACTCGCAGCACTTTGCGCCTATCTCCCATGTTTAAAGCAGCATCTGCAGTTCATTCATGTAACAGCGGGACAAAAACAACTGTCTCGTGAATGTGTGAGGTGTGCGTTTTAACCTGGGGCAGTTGACAGCAGCTTACCTGTCCGAAGGTGTTCTTGTTGTCAGTCGTCTAGACCGACACTTTGCTGGGAAATCACGTGTTCTACAACAAGCGGCAAACCTGCTTATGTAACTCGACGTGCAGCGACGTGCCGGGAAATCCCACTACTTTCACCAGGAGAGGCGGGGGTGGGGGGGATGTGAGGAGGAGGGGGGGGAGACGGGTGAGGGGGACGGGGTGGGGGTGAAGAAATGCCGAGGGGAAAGGCGAGTTCTTTGAAACACACAGAGCCACCAATAATTCCTACCCTCCAAGACATTCATCCCATTTGTATTTAATTTATTACGACCACTGTTGTTTGTTATACTATTCTTATACCAGTGTAAAAGACCCCACTTTGGCCACGCAGAGTTGCCCTTTTTTTACTCTTCACTAATGTTCTATATAATACATGAGACATTGACATATGACTTGAAGTCCCTTCCCACCCGAAACCGCCCCCTTCCTCCGGCACTTTCTTTCCCTTACAAAGCAGAGAGATGCTACACTTGTCGCTTAACCTCCCCCCTTAACGTCTCATTCAAGACCCAAGCAGTCGTTTCCAGGTGAGAGCAGGACGTGTTCACTCCACACCTGCGCCTCCTGTCCAACCTCATCTACTGACTGCATCCGCTGCTCTAGACCTCATCAGTGCTCTACATCGGTCAGGACCTAAGACAAAGCGTCAGAGCTTGGCGATCGCTTCGCCCAACGCCTCCTGCCCGGCTCCGCAATAACCAACCTGCGTGGGTTTTCTCCGGGTGCTCAGGTTTATCTTTGTATTTTTAGAGAATACAGCGCAGAAACAGGCCCATCTCGGCCCACCCCAGTCCAGTGCTGATGACACAAAATCATCCCCGCACATTAACACTACCCCACACACACACTAGGGACAATTTACAATGATACCAAGTCAATTAACCTGCAAACCTGTAGGTCTTTGGAGTGTGGGAGGAAACCGGAGCACCCGGAGAAAACCCACGCAGGTCACGGGGAGAACGTGCAAACTCCACACAGACAGCGCCCGTAGTCGGGATCGAACCTGAGTCTCTGGCGCTGTGAGGCAGCAGCTCTACCCGCTGCCCCACCGTGCCACCATTCACTCCCACACATAAAGACGTGCGGGTTTGTAGGTTAATTGTCTCGTGTACATTGTCCCTGGTGTGTGGGATAGTACTGGTGTACGGGGCGCGATCGTACTGGTCAGCTGACTCAGTGGCGGACTCAGTGGGCCGAAGGGCCTGTTTCCTCTGTATCTCTAAAAACTCAATCTAAATACAGTTGGAACTTGGAGGCGGTTGTAGACACAGGGAGCGAAACAGATGGGAGTTTGGATGCTCAGTGTATCTCACATTCCCATCTCCTTGTCAGTTGTACAGAAGCCAAGATGTAAATAGCAGCACGATCATAACTTAAGCAGCATCATATAACCATATAACCATATAACAATTACAGCACGGAAACAGGCCCTCTCGGCCCTTCCAGTCCGTGCCGACCATTTGTTTTCCCCTAGTCCCATCTACCTGCACTCAGACCATACCCCTCCATTCCCTTCACGTCCATATACCTATCCACTTTACTCTTAAATGTTAAAATCGATCCTGCCTCCACCACTTCTGCTGGAAGCTCATTCCACACAGCCACCACCCTCTGAGTAAAGAAGTTCCCCCTCACGTTACCCCGAAACCTCTGTCCCTTAATTCTCATGTCATGCCCTCTTGTTTGAATCTTCCCTACCCTCAATGGGAAAAACGTGGAACAAACTGCAGGCTGGACGCCTTGGAAAAAAAACGTGTTAAAATTCCAATGATCCAGAATCCGATATGTTTGGCGACCCAGTAGTTTGGATTGTCGCTAGTTTAGAGATACAGAGTGGAAACCGGCCGTTCACCTGGAAGCAACAATCCAGTCAGGACTCGACAACTGAGAAGGTGAGGAGATCTTGGAGGTCAAATTCCTCCGGACATTTCTCTCCCACTTCCTGAAAAAGCGAAAGTGAGATCTCTCCCCGACCAAAGCTCAGTCCCAAGGTGAAACCGCACGGAAGGGCCGGCTGCTGACACCTTTAAGTCTGCGGAACTGTCAGGTAACCGGTCGAAACAGAATAAATGTAGTTATTCAGGCTCAGAGGTAGAGTTGCTGCCTCACTGCTCCAGAGAGTCAGTGGACGTATTATTAAGATCAGCAGCCTCTGTACCCGAGACGTACTTCTGGTAATCCAACCTCATTTCTTTGAATGAAAACACCCAAGCCAGATAAGGATTGACTGATAAGGATTTTCTTTTCATTTCATTGGTCGTGACAAATAAACATGACTTGACTTGATTTGGGGAAGTGTAAGCAAACTAGATATACCAGTTCCAGACCCAAACGTCATCTATCCATTTGCCTGCGTAGATGCTGCCTGACCCTCCAGCAGTCTGTTTTTTGACCAGGATTCCAGCGTCTTGTGTCTCCCAAGTTATTCCAGGATGGGTAGGAAGTGTTGGAAATACGGGGATGGTCGGGCAGGAAGTGGGGAGGGTGGGGGTTCATGTTTCAGGGGACTGCTCATCAGAAGGTGTGTTCACATCAGGAGGAATCTAATGCTGAGGCTTTCTAAGGGCGCATTTGGAGTCTTGTGAGCTGTTTTGGGCAACATTCATATCTGAGGAGGGATGTGCCGGCTCTGGAGCGGGTCCAGAGGAGGTTTACAAGAACGATCCCAGCAATGAGTGGGTTAACATATGATGAGCGTTTGCCAGCACTGGGTCTGTACTCGCTGGAGTTTAGAAGGGTGAGGGGGGACCTCATTGAAACGTACAGAATAGTGAAAGGCCAGAGATAGAGTGGATGTGGAGGGATGTTTCCACTGGTGGGAGAGTCTAGGACCAGAGGGCACAGCCTCAGAATTAAAGGGCGCTCCTTTTGAAAGGAGGTGAGGAGGAATTTCTTCAGTCAGAGGCGGTGAATCTGTGGAATTATTTGCCACAGAGGGCTGTGGAGGCCAAGTCAGTGGATATATTTAAGGCAAATTCTTGATTAGAACGTGTGTTCAGGGTTATGGGGAGAAGGCATGAAAAAGGGGTTAGGAGGGAGAGATAGATCAGCCATGATTGAATGGCGGAGTAGACTCGATGGGCCGAATGGCCTAATTCTACTCCTATAACCTGTGACAATAGTATCATCATCATTTTTATTCTGAGCTGTGAGGTAGCGGCTCGACCAGCGGTGTAACGATACTGTAGGTGCAGGAGGAGGCCATTCGGCCCTTCGAGCCAGCACCGCCATTCAATGCGATCATGGCTGATCATCCCCAATCAGTACCCCGTTCCTGCCTTCTCCCCATATCCCCCGACTCCGCTATTTTTAAGAGCCCTATCTAGCTCTCTCTTGAAAGCATTCAGAGAACCGGCCTCCACCGCCCTCTGAGGCAGAGAATTCCACAGACTCACCACTCTCTGTGAGAAAAAGTGTTTCCTCATCTCCGTTCTAAATGGCTTACTCCTTATTCTTAAACTGTGTGGCCCCTGGTTCTGGACTCCCCCAACATCGGGAACATGTTTCCTGCCTCTAGCGTGTCCAAACCCTTAACAATATCATATGTTTCAATAAGATTCCCTCTCATCCTTCTAAACTCCAGAGTATACAAGCCCAGCCGCTCCATTCTCTCAGCATATGACAGTCCCGCCATCCCGGGAATTAACCTTGTAAACCTACGCTGGGCTCCCTCAATAGCAAGAATGTCCTTCCTCAAATTAGGGGACCAAAACTGCACACAATACTCCAGGTGTGGTCTCACTAGGGCCCTGTACAACTGCAGAAGGACCTCTTTGCTCCTGTACTCGACTCCTAACGAATGCTTCTCTCTCTGTTTCTGGCAGGCAGTGCCCCCTCTGAGCTCTGATGCCTGTTCTGAAGAGCAGCCTGGCGAGGCTGAGTCCCACCAAGGTGAATGGAGGCCCGGTGAAGCTGCTGAAGGAGGTGGTTTTGGGCAGCAGCATGAGTGCCGGGACCAACCCCTTTCAGGAAGAGCCCAGCAAGGCCTTGAACCCTTTCGCTGAAGACTTGGAGCAGGAGAAGAACCCCTTTGAGGAGATCGAGGAGGGAGGGGGGCAGGGGCAGGGGGAGGGGGCTCCCAATGGGCCGCTGCCCGTGGGCGGTGAGCTCTCGCCCAGGAAGAGCGCAGAGAGGATGACGGTTCTGCGAAAGATTTTGCAGAAGGCCAAGTCTCCGACGGAGGGCAAGGGCGGGGAGAGGAGGCCCTTCTTCAAGCGCGGGTCATCCACGGAGCAGGAGGTGCCCCCGAGCGGCCCGAGGGGGCCAGAGGAGGGGCGGACGTCACCGGGCAGCGGGCTGGGGGTCAATGGCGCATCCGAGCACGACGGCAAGAAGAGGTTATCGTTCCTGAAGCGCAGCAAGGGCAAGGCAGAGCCGGCCATGGAGACGGCGGCCGGAGAAGTGGGCATCGGCAAGGAGCCGCTGTCAGGTAGGGCACACTCGCTCACACTAGCACACACACCCACTCACACCCTCGCTCGCTCGCTCGCTCACACTGCTGAAAATGTGTTGAAAATCCAGTGGCGACCAGAACGAGGTACGACTCTTTGGGCCAGGCTGTCGCCCGTATGGTCGTGAGTCGTCTCCTCAGTCACCCAAAGAGTCCTACCTTATTCTGGTCACCGCTGGATTTTCTACATGTTGAAAACTTTCGGCAACCTGCAAAGACCTATGACGGGTGGGACAGGCCCTTTAGACCCAAGACTGAGAATCCTGTGAGTCTACGATCAGTTAATCTTGCATAATTACATAAATGAATTCCTTTCTCGTCCAAGTCTCACGCAAATCTAACTTTCTCTTGAAAACATCTTGGCCTCGACAGCCTTCTGTGGCAATGAATTGACCACCCAAGGACATGGATGCTTTCAGTCTGCTCTCTCTGTATTACAGCAGTTGTAGTTCCTGGTGTCCACACTCCACCAGCTGCTTTGTGCCTCTTGATTTACGAGAGTTGCTGAATACTTAGCAGGAGCTTGGAGCCTGGAAACGGAGCAGGCGGACCGACACAATGAGTGCAGGCGGTCCGACAGAAATGGCTCGCGAGCGGAAAAGTCCACTTAACGGGGGCACAGGGAGTGGGGCTTTTATGTGCAGGAAGGAACTGCAGGTGCTGGTTCACACCGATGATCGGCACAAAGTGCTGGAGGAACTCTGCGCATCAGGCAGCATCTCTGGTGACGTTTCAGGTCGGCTCCCTTCTCTAGATGGGAAGTCGAGGGGGGTAGGAACTGGGAAAGGGCCAGAACTCTGAAAGAGGGTCTCGAGGGGTTTAGAAGGATGAGGGGATATCTTATTGAAACTTATAAAAGAACTGAACAAGCTCGATGCAGGAAAAATGTTCCCAATGTTGGGCGAGTCCAGAACCAGGGGCCACGGTCTTAGAATAAAGGGGAGGTCATTTAAGACTGAGGTGAGAAAAAACGTTTTCACCCAGAGTTGTGAATTTATGGAATTCCCTGCCACAGAGGGCAGTGGAGGCCAAGTCACTGGATGGATTTAAACATAGAAACGTAGACAATAGGTGCAGGAGTAGGCCATTCAGCCCTTCGAGCCTGCACCGCCATTCAATATGATCATGGCTGATCATCCAACTCAGTATCCCGTACCTGCCTTCTCTCCATACCCCCTGATCCCCTTAGCCACAGGGGCCACATCCAACTCACTCTTAAATATAGCCAATGAACTGGCCTCAACTACCCGCTGTGGCAGAGAGTTCCAGAGACTCACCACTCTCTGTGTGAAAAAAGTCTTTCTCATCTCGGTCTTAAAGGATTTCCCCCTTATCCTTAAGCTGTGACCCCTTGTCCTGGACTTCCCCAACATCGGAACAATCTTCCTGCATCTAGCCTGTCCAACCCCTTAAGAATTTTGTAAGTTTCTATAAGATCCCCTCTCAATCTCCTAAATTCCAGAGAGTATAAACCGAGTCTATCCAGTCTTTCTTCATAAGACAGTCCTGACATCCCAGGAATCAGTCTGGTGAACCTTCTCTGCACTCCCTCTATGGCAATAATGTCCTTCCTCAGATTTGGAGACCAAAACTGTACGCAATACTCCAGGTGTGGTCTCACCAAGACCCTGTACAACTGGAGTAGAACCTCCCTGCTCCTGTACTCAAATCCTTTTGCTATGAAAGCTAACATACCATTCGCTTTCACTTAAGAGAGAGTTAGATAGAGCTCTAGGGGCTGGTGGAGTCAAGGGATATGGGGAGAAGGCAGGCACGGGTTATTGATAGTGGACGATCAGCCATGATCACAATGAATGGCGGTGCTGGCTCGAGGGGCCGAATGGCCTCCTCCTGCACCTATTTTCCATGTTTCTATGACCCAAAACTTCATCCATTGGTTCTATCCAGAGATGTTGCCTGACCCGCTGAGTTACTACAGATGGTGTAAAACAAAGTGATCTGTCTTGCTCGCTATAGGATCTTTGGTGTAAAACCGCATCTGCAGTTCCGTCCTACTCCCCTTGAGCCCACGTGCAGGAGTGGCCCCTTGGTCAGACGGACACTTACAGCCTCCTTGTTGTGTCTTCTCTCTCTCAGTGCTACAAATCCTGCAGTTGATCAGAGCGCGGGAGCTGGTCTTGGCCGACCGCCACATCATCGAGTTGGAGGGTGAGTGCGACACGTCGGGGCAGCAGAGCGAGGCGCACACAGACAGCGGCAGGAAGGCCAAGGACGTGGCGTTGCTCTACAAGGAGCTGGAGACGGAGCTGGCCGCCATTGTCCGAGGGTCGCTGGCCAAACCCGGCACCACCTCCCACCTGGGCCAAGTGGCCGGCACCATCGAGCAGGAGGAGAAGGCGGACAGGGCGCGCGACTCCCGCGGCAGGGAGCCCGGGGAGCTGCGGCAGAGGTGGCGCCAGGCAGTGAAGGAGTCGGTGTCCGAGAGACTCTCGGCAGTCCAGACAGGCGAGAATGCCCCCATCGACCGGCGGCTGAAGAGTCTCGGCGACCAGACGGTGACCGACCTGATCTCGGTCTGGAAGAACGTTGCGGGGGGCTACCCCAGGGAGTTTGAGGCGTTCAGCGTCTATGTGCGGAGCTATCACGAGGCTGTGTCCTCCTCCCTGGCCCAGATAGCCCAGCAGGAGATGGACATTCAGCAGCTCTACACCTTCCTGGAGTGGTCTACTGCCTTTACTACAGGTGAGAGCGCGCCCCAGGTGAGAGCGCGCCCCAGGTGAGAGAGCGCCCCAGGTGAGAGAGCGCCCCAGGTGAGAGCGCGCCCCAGGTGAGAGCGCCCCAGGTGAGAGGGCGCCCCAGGTGAAGGAGAGCGCGCCCCAGGTGAGAGCGCCCCGCGCCCAGGTGAGAGCGGCCCCAGGTGAGAGCGCCCCCCAGGTGAGAGCGCGCCCCCAGGTGAGACGCCCCCAGGTAGAGCGCGCCCCAGGTGAGAGCGCGCGCCAGGTGAGAGCGCCCCCAGTGAGGATAGCGCCCCGCGCCCCAGGTGAGAGCGCGCCCCCAGTGAGAGCGCGCCCCAGGTGAGAAGCGCGCCCCAGGTGAGAGAGCGCCCCAGGTGAGAGCGCGCCCCAGGTGAGAGAGCGCCCCAGGTGAGAGAGCGCCCCAGGTGAGAGCGCGCCCCCCAGGTGAGAACGCGCCCCCCAGGTGAGAGCGCCCCCCAGGTGAGAGCGCGCCCCAGGTGAGAGCGCCCCAGGTGAGAGCGCGCCCCAGGTGAGAGCGCGCCCCAGGTGAGAGCGCGCCCCAGGTGAGAGCGCGCCCCAGGTGAGAGCGCGCCCCAGGTGAGAGCGCGCCCCAGGTGAGAGCGCGCCCCAGGTGAGAGAGCGCCCCAGGTGAGAGCGCGCCCCAGGTGAGAGCGCGCCCCAGGTGAGAGCGCGCCCCCCAGGTGAGAGCGCCCCCAGGTGAGAGCGCGCCCCCCAGGTGAGAGCGCGCCCCAGGTGAGAGCGCGCCCCAGGTGAGAGAGCGCCCCAGGTGAGAGAGCGCCACCCCAGGTGAGAGAGCGCCCCAGGTGAGAGACCCCCAGGTGAGACCCCCCAGGTGAGAGCGCCCCAGGTGAGAGCGCGCCCCAGGTGAGAGCGCGCCCCAGGTGAGAGCGCGCCCCAGGTGAGAGCGCGCCCCCCAGGTGAGAGCGCGCCCCAGGTGAGAGCGCGCCCCAGGTGAGAGAGCGCGCCAGGTGCGAGACCACCACCTCTCCTAACTAATACCCTCTAGTACTGTAATGGAGCGACCGGCATGGCACGGGATAATTCCGCACCCATGGGCCAAGGGTGACATCTCTGGATGTTCTTTGCTCTTAGAGAGGTGTTGGGCCATGAGGAGCTGACCGCCCACATCAGTAAGCAGCATCTGGCACCTCTGCTGCCCGCGGACGCCCTGCACACACTGGAGAACAACTGTGTTTCCATGGTGAAGGTAGGATCCCCTGCTCTTAGAGGATTGTGCAGACTCGGTGGGCCAAAGGGCCTGTTTCCTCACTAGATTCCTAAAGTAAACAAAATTAACCCAAACCCAACCCACCAACCAACCCAACCAACCCCAACCCCCCAACTCCCCCAACCAACCAACCCAACCCCACAAACCAAACTCAACCCCAACCAACCAACCCAACCCCAACCAACTCCAACCCCAAAGCCCAACTAACCCCAACCAACCAACCCAACCCCAACCAACCAACAACCAACCCCCCAACCCTAACCCCAACCAACAACCCAACCCAACCAACCAACCCCAACCAACCAACTCAACCCCAACCAACCAACCCCAACCCCAACCAACCCAACCAACCAAACCCACCCCAACCCAACTCCAACCAACCAACCCAATAACCAACCAACCCAACCCCAACCAACCAACCCAACCCCCAACCACCAACCCAACCCCAACCAACCAACCAACCCCAACCAACTCAACCCCAACCACCAACTAACCCCAACCCAACCCCAACCAACCAACCCCAACCAACCAACCAACCCAACCCAACCCAACCAACCAACCCCAACCAACCAACCAACCCCAACCAACCAACCCAACCCCAACCAACTCAACCCCCCAACCAAAACTAACCCCAACAAACCAAACCAACCCCAACCAACTCAACCACCCACCCAACCCAACCAAACCCCACAACCAAACCCAACCCAACCCCCAACCCCACCCAACCAACCCCACCCAACCAACCAACCCCCCAACCAATCCCACCACCAACCCAACCCCACCCAACCCAACCCCCACCTAACCAACCCAACCCCACACAACCAACCCAACCCCAACCCAACCCCACCCAACCAACCCAACAACCCCAACCCCAACCAACCCAACCCCAACCCAACCCAACCACCAACCCAACCCCAACCAACCAACCCCAACCCCAACCAACTCAAACCCCAACCACAACCCAACCCCCAACCCGCCCCAAAAAAGGGGTTTTTTAATAATAAATTAAAATTAATTAATAAAAAAAAATTAATAAATTAAATAAAACTCAACCCAGTGGAATAAGCAGCAGGCCAGAACATCAGGCCATCTGACACAACTAACACAGGATGCTGGATCAAAGGGGTCTTACCACCATCAACATAAACAACCACAGATGCTGAATAAAAACCAATTTGAAATAAAAACCAATAATGCTGGAAATATGGGTAAAGGTTTCCACTAACGGCGTCAGACCGGCCGGGGGAATTCCAGCAAAATCACTGAGTTCTGCCTTTGTCACGCCCGACATTCTTTCTCCCCCTCTCCTTCCTCCTGAATCACCTCCTGTTATTTACACCTGGTCCACACAGACGCTCACCAGTCCACACCACCACAGTTCAGACGGATGAATGGAGAGGATCTCATTGAAACCTACTGAACAATGAGAGACCTGGGTAGAGGATGTGGAGAGGATGTTTCCACCAGTGGGAGTCATAGGGTCAAAAGTTCTAGGAGCAGGATTAGGCCATTCGGCCCATCAAGTCTACTCCGCCATTCAATCATGGCTGATCTATCTCTCCCTCCTAACCCCATTCTCCTGCCTTCTCCCCATTATCCCTGACACTCATACACACCCAACCCAACAAAACCCAACCCAATCCCCTAACCCAACCCATCCCAAACCCTTCAACTAACCCAAACCCCAACCACACCTATCCCATCCCCAACAAACTATCCCAACCGTCCACCTATCCCAACCCCACCTATCCCAACCCACAACCACCACCACTCCCCCCGCACTCCCACCACCCCACCGCCCCCCCAGCCCCCACTTCCCCCCTATCCCAACCCCCCCAAACCCAACGACCCCCCAACTAACCCAACCCACCCCCACCTAACGCCACCCACCGCCACCTCCAACCCACCCCCAACCAATGCATCCCCACCCCACCCAACCCACCCCCAACTAACCCAACCGCACCCCCACCCGAACCCATCCCCAACTACCCACCCGCCCCCCCCCACACCCCCCCCCCCCCCCCCACCCCCCCCCCCCCCCCGCTAACCCCCCCCCCTATCCCCCCCACCCCCCCCAGCTAACCCACCACCCAACCACCCACCCAACTAACAAACCCCCCCAACTAACACCCACCAAACCCAACCCCACCCAACCCACCCCCAGCTACTCCTCCCTCCCATCCCACTAACCCAACCCCACCCCCCACACTAACCCCCCCCACCCCAACCCCCTCACCCATCCCTAATCCCCTAACCCACCCACAAACCCCAACCCAACCCCCGCCCCCCAACTAACCCAACCCAACCCCAACTAACCCAACCCCTCCGGTTTCCTCCCACACTCCAAAGGTTTGGAGATTTTGAGATTAATTGACTTGGTGTAAGTGTAAATTGTCCCTAGTGTGTGTGTGGGTGCTGTGGGGATCGCTGGGCAGTACGACTGGGTGGGCCGAAGGGCCTGTATCTCTAGACTAGCCTGCACCCTGGCTGTGTGAGGCAGCAACTCTACCGCTGTGCCGAGTGAAGCACCCAACTGATTTTTTTCCTTTTGTCTTTCCCCGAAGGCGCGGATTACAAACGAAATGAAGAAGGAACTCGATGCCGAGGAGGAGAGGTGGAGGCAGGAGAGCAAAGTGTTTCATTCCGAGTTGGCCAACGGGGTCATCAAGGTCAGGGCCATTCATTCACTTCCAGGCAGCTCAACAGTATGTATTCAAACGGGAGTTAGATACGCAGTCGCTAACGGGATACGGGGAGAAGGCAGGAACGGGGTACTGATTGTGGATGATCAGCCATGATCACATTGAATGGTGGTGCTGGCTCGAAGGGCCGAATGGCCTACTCCTGCACCTATTGTCTGTGTTTCTAACAGTGGTGAAAGGTGAGAAGTCAGAGGGACATGTAACACTCAGTATACGAAGATCTCTGGAGGTTCTCAACCCCAAGGAGCTTGAATCCGACAGAGGTTCACCTGCACCTCCTCCAACCTCATCTACTGCATCCGCTGCTCCAGATGCCAGATGATCTATATCGGTGAGACCAAGCGGAGGCTTGGCGATCGCTTCGCCGAACACCTCCGCTCGGTCCGCAATAACCAACCCGACCTCCCGGTGGCTCAGCACTTCAACTCCCCCTCCCATTCCACATCCGACCTCTCGGTCCTGGGCCTCCTCCACGGCCAGAGTGAGCAACACCGCAAGCAGGAGGAACAGCACCTCATATTCCGCTTGGGGAGTCTGCATCCTCTGGGCCTGAACATTGAATTTTCTCAATTCTGTTAACCCTTGCTGTCTCCTCCCCCTTCCCACCTCTCCCTCAGCCCTCGGGCCCTGGCATTCCTCTCTCTCCTATCTCCCTCCCCCACCCTAGTCGCACTAGCTTCTCATTTTCACACCACAAACAGCTTACAATGGCTTGTTCCCTTTATCATCGATACTTTTTTGCATATCTTTCATTCATTGTTCTTTATCTCTCCACATCACCGTCTATATCTCTCGTTTCCCTGATCCCTGACCAGTCTGAAGAAGGGTCTCGACCCGAAACGTCGCCTATCTCCTTCGCTCCTTAGGTGCTGCTGCACCCGCTGAGTTTCTCCAGCCTTTTGTGTACCTTGAATTCAGAGTTGTTGTGTGCCGTACATCTAGAGTGACAGGGTGACCCAAACCCTTTAGTTTAGAGATACAGCACGGAAACAGGCCCTTCAGCCCACCGAGCCCGCAACGACCAGCGATCCCCGCACGCTAACACTACCCTACACACACTCGGGACAATTTACAATTTTTGCCGAAGCCAATTAACCTACAGTCCTGCACGTCTTTGGAGTGTGGGAGGAAACCGGAGCGCCCGGAGAAAACCCACGCAGGTCACGGGGAGAACGTGCAAACTCCGTACAGACAGCGCCCGTAGTCAGGATCGAACCGGGGTCTCTGGCGCTGTGAGGCAGCAGCTCTACCCGCTGCGCCACCGTGGCGCCAATTGCTCCCAGGATCTACGACCCTCGCCCTCGCCCTCCCTCCCTCCTGCAGTGATCACGGATGTGTAAGCTTCAAGACAACAAACAGCCTTCACAATATCTATCCCGAGCGCCGTATATTTGCATCTTGAGAAGGGTCTTCGTCCCGGAAACGTCCCTCCGCAGATGCTGCCTGTCGCGCTGAGTTACCCCAGCATTTTGTGTCCGTCTCAGATAACCCATGTACCTATTTGAACGTGTTGTAACGTTGATTCCGTCTTCTTCTCAGATTCTTAAAAAAGACATTGAAAAGTCGTCGGCCATTTCGGAGGCACTGGAGTCTCTGATCGCCAAGTGTAGTCTCCTGTGTCTAGCGGACTTCCTCCAGAGGTACGGAGTCCCCAGCTGTGGGGGGGGAGGGCGAGGGGAGGGGGGGAGCGGGGGTTTGGTTGGAAGATGTGCTTCACTGACTGGAGAACAGGTGTGGGGATGTCCCAAAGACATGATGACACAGAATGCTGGAGTAACTCAGCGGGACGGGCAGCATCTCTGGAGAGAAGGAATGAATGGGTGACGTTTCGGGTCGAGACCCTTCTTCAGAATAGAAAAACGTCACTTATCCTTTTTCTCCAGAGACCTGACAGTAGAACGGGGTTAGGAGGGAGAGAGAGATCCGGCAGGAATTAATGACGGAGTAGACTTGATGGGCCGAATGGCCTAGTGACCCGCTGAGTTACTCCAGCTTTTTGTGTCTGTTTTTTTTCTGTGGTTTCTCGTTTCTACTCTATGACTGAGCCAGAGAGTGGCGAGTCTGTGGAATTCTCACAGAGAGTGGTGAGTCTGTGGAATTCTCTGCCTCAGAGGGCGGTGGAGGCCGGTGCTTTCAAGAGAGAGCTAGATAGGGCTCTTAAAGATAGCGGAGTCAGGGGATATGGGGAGAAGGCAGGAACGGGGTACTGATTGGGGATGATCAGCCATGATCGCATTGAATGGCGGTGCTGGCTCGAAGGGCCGAATGGCCTCCTCCTGCACCTATTGTCCATTGACTGAGTCCAGAGTGACAGGGTGACCCATCCCTTTAGTTCAGTTTAGAGATACAGCGCGGAAACAGGCCCTTCAGCCCATCGAGTCCGTGCCGACCAGCGATCCCCGCACACTAACACTATCCTACACACACACTGGGGACAATTTACAATTTTTACCGAAGCCAATTAACCTACAAGCCCGCACGTCTTTGGAGTGTGGGAGGAAACCGGAGCGCCCGGAGAAAACCCACGCAGGTCACGGGGAGAACGTGCAAACTCCGTAAAAGAAAAAAACCCAAAAACATCGCACCCAGAGTGGAGGATCGAACCCGGGTCTCTGGCGCTGTGAGGCAGCAACTCTCGCCCCCTCACTCTCTCTCTCTCTCTATCTCCCTCCTGCAGTCGCCACGAATGTTTAAGCTTCAAGATAACGGCCTTCGCAATATCTACCCCATCTGGCCGCTGCAGCAGATGTGTTGTGATAACCCGTCTCTGTCTGAATGTAGAGCACGCGTGGTTACTGCCTCTGCCACAGAGATGGAACGCTTCTCAGTCACAGAGTGGCTGCGGGAGGGGATTCTTTTATTGCATAAACAAGACCACTGCCAAAGGCGTGGTGGACTGAACTGACAAGAAATACTTGTAGACCCACACAAAATGCTTTGTTACTCTCTCACTCTCTGTCTCTCTCTCACTCACTCTCACTCTCTCTCTCCCCCCCTTCTCTCCCTTCTTCCCCACTCCCCTTCCTCCCCCCTCCCCCTCCCCCCCATCCCCCTCTCTCTCCCACCCTTCTCTCTCCCCCCCACATCTCCCCCCTTACTCTCTCTCTCCCCCCTTCTCCCTCTCCCCCCCTTCTCTCTCCCCCCCCTTCTCCCCCTCTCCCCCCCTTCTCTCTCTCCCCCCATCTCTCTCTCCCCCCTTCCTCTCTCCCCCCCTTCCCTCATCCCCCATCACTCTCTCCCCCCTATCTCTCTCTCCCCTTCTCTCTCTCCCGCCCCCCCTTCTACTCCTCTCCCCCCTGTCTCTCTCCCCCCTTCTCCTCTGCCCTGCCCCCTTCTCTTCTCCCCCCTTCTGCCCCCTTCTCTCTCAATCCCCCCTTCTCCCCGCCTTCTCTCGCTTCCCCCTTCTCTTCTCCCCCCTCTCTCTCTCCCTCCTCGTCTCTCGCTCCACGCCCTTCTCTCTCTCCCCCTCCTTCACTCTCTCTCTCTCCCCCCCCTTCCTCTCTCTCCACCACCTTTCTCTCTCTCCCACCCCTCTCTCCTCTCTCCCCCGCCTTCTCTCTCTCCCCACCTTCTCTCTCTCCCCCCCTTCTCTGCTATCCCCCCCTTCTCTCCTCTCCCCCCCTTCTCTCTCTCCCACCCCTTCTCTCTCTCCCTCTCTCTCCTCCCCCACCCCCTTCTCTATCTCCCCCCCCTTCCCCTTCCTCTCTCTCCTCTACCCCCCCCTCCTCTCACTCCCCAAAAACTCTCTCCTTCTCTCTTCTCTCCCCCCCTTCTCTCTCATCCCCCCCTTCTCTCTCACCCCCCTTCTCTTCTCTCCCCCCCTTCTCTCTCTCCCCCCCTTCTCTCTCTCCCCCCCCCCTTCTCTCTCCCCCCCTTCTCTCTCTCCCCTCTTCCTTCTCTCACTCCTCTCCCACCTTCTCTCTCCTCCCCCTTCTCTCTCTCCACCCCCTTCTCTCTCTCCCACCCCCCCCCTTCTCTCTCGCTCCCCCCTTCTCTCTCTCTCCCCCCTTCTATCTCTCTCCCCTCCCCCTTCTCCTCTCTCTCCCCCCTCTCTCTCGTCCCCCCCTTCTCCTCTCTCCCCCCCCCTTCTCTCTCTCCCCCCTTTCTCTCTCTCGTCCCCCCTTATCTTCTCCCCCACCATTCCCTCTCCCCCTTCTCTTCCCCCCGTCTCCCCCCCTTTCTTCACCCTTACTCCACCCCCCTCTCTCACCCCCTTCTCTCTCTCCCCCCCTTCTCTCTCTCCCCCACATCTCTCTCCCCCCCTTCTCTTCCCCCTTCTCCCCCCCCTTCTCTTTCACACCTTCTCTCACCCCCCTTTCTCTCTCGCCCCCCTCTCTCTCCCCCTCCATTCACTCTCCCCCCCTCCCATTCTCTCCCCTTCTCTCCTCTCCCCCCCCTTCTCTCGTCTCCCCCCCCTTCTCTCCCCCCTTCTCTCTCTCCCCCCCCTTCTCTCTCTACTCCACCCCTTCTCTCCCAGGATTTCCCCCTGCTCCTGCTCCTCCCCCCCCTTCTCCTCTCCCTCCCCCATTCTCCTCTCCCCCTTCTCTCTCCCTCCCCCCCCTTCTCTCCTCTTCCACCCCTTCTCTCCTCCCCCTTTCTCTCTCTCCCACCCCCCTTCTCTCCCCCCTTCTCTCATCCCCCCCCTACAGTTTCCCAAGTGAGTGTCAGGAGTTTACGGCCAATTGCGGACTATGAAGCTCGCATGGAATGCGTGGGTTCCCCAGACGATTGCTGTCGTGAACTGCTGCCTTGCCTCCATCAGTGAGCATCCCATTGCTGCCCGCTGTTACTGCAACCCCCTCCCCCCCACCGTCCCTAGCCCTGACTGCAGAGCTCCAGGGCTGCTTCCTCTACACACACGGCTGTACCTACTGTAAACAGCGACTGTGCTCTCCCTAAACACAAAAGGCTGACACTAGCGATAAACACTGGGATGCACCCACTACATCCAATAGTTTGCTGCACTCTCTCTAAATGCAGGCCTCCATTCGGCCCAACCTCCAATGCTATCCCCCTGCTAACCCTGACCTTATTTTGCAGGGACTACATCGAACGTCTGATCCAGAAATATTCTGCGGATGAGCAAGAGTTGAAGAGGAAAATGATGGGAGCGCTGGACAAGGTGGAGAGACGGGGCATCAGCCTCTTAACGGAGAAACTCTTCAGTGAGCTGAAGGTGCCTGCAATTTATTTTCTCACTTACTACTTCTGGAAAGTAACCTCTACAACCCCTAGAATTCAGAAGATTGAGGGGGGATCTTATAGAAACTTACAAAATTCTTAAGGGGTTGGACAGGCCAGATGCAGGAAGATTGTTCCCGATGTTGGGGAAGTCCAGGACAAGGGCTCACAGTTTAAGGATAAGGGGGAAATATTTTAGGACCGAGATGAGAAAAACATTTTTCACACAGAGAGTGGTGAATCTGTGGAATTCTCTGCCACAGAAGGTAGTTGAGGCCAGTTCATTGGCTATATTTAAGAGGGAGTTAGATGTGGCCCTTGTGGCTAAAGGGATCAGGGGGTATGGAGAGAAGGCAGGTACGGGATACTGAGTTGGATGATCAGCCATGATCATATTGAATGGCGGTGCTGGCTCGAAGGGCCGAATGGCCTCCTCCTGCACCTATTGTCTATGTGTTTCCATGTTACTTCATTTTAGTCATCGTTTGGGTTCAGGTTAAATTGCGATGTGTTAGAAGCCGGGAGCTGTAGGGTTTGGTTTTAATTTTAGTTTTAGTTTTAGAGATACAGCGTTGAAACAGGCCCTTTGGCCCATCGAGTACATGCTGACCAGCGATCCCCACACACTAACACTATCCTACACACACACACACACACACCAGGGACAATTTACACTTACACCAAGCCAATTAACCTTCAAACCTGCACGCCTTTGGAGTGTGGGAGGAAACCGGAGCGCCCGGAGAAAACCCACGCAGGTCACGGGGAGAACGTGCAAACTCCGTACAGACAGCGCCCGTGGTCGGGATGGAACCCGGGTCTCTGGCGCTGTGAGGCAGCAGCTCTACCCGCTGCGCCCCCGTGCCCCCCCATGGTTTACGGAGGCACGGTGAGGCAGCGTTGAGGTGCTGCCTCACAGCGCAAGAGACCCAGGTTCGATCCCGACTAGCGGGGTTCTGTACCTGTACGGAGTTTGTATGTTCTCGTCTGCGTGGTTTTCTCCGAGATCTCTTGTTTCCTCCACAGTCCAAGGCGTACAGGTTTGTAGTTAATTGGATTGTGTTGTGTGCGTGTGTGTGTGTAAGTGTGCGTGCGTGCGTGTGTGTGTGAGTTAATGTGCGGGGATCGCTGGTTGGCGAGGTCTCGATGGGCCGAAGGGCCTGTTTTGTATTGTCCGACCTCTATCTTTAGCTCAGGCCCTCGTGTCCTGGCGACGTCCGTGTAAACCTTCCCTGCGCTCATTTCCAGCCGCACTTTGCAAAGCTGTTGAGGAAGAAATGGCTCCAAAGTTCGGAAAGCTTTGAAGCTGCCGTCGCCACCATTCGGGAACATTTAAACCAGTTCCACAAGATGAAGACTCCGCCATACCAGGTAGGTCTTTAGTCAGAGGGCGGTGAATCTGTGGGATTAGTGGCCACAGGCGGCTGTGGAGGCCACAAGTCAGTGGATATTTTTAATGCAGAGATAGATAGATTGTTGATTAGTGCGGGTGTCAGGGGTTATGGGGAGAAGGCAGGAGAATGGGGTTAGAGGGAGAGATAGATCAGCCATGGTTGAATGGCGGAGTAGACTCGATGGGCCGAATGGCCTAATTCTACTCCTGTTACTTACAAACATGAACTTATGAAGTCGCCTATCACTGCATGAGAGATGGGTGTGAGCTGGGGCGAGTGTGAGCTGGGACGGGTGTGAGCTGGGACGGTTGTGGGATGTCGAGGCAACTGTGTTCAACATTGTCAACCCAAGCATGCATCTTGCACACTCATATCCTTCACACCTGCACACTCACATAGAGCGACACGGCAAACCCACCTTGCATGCTACACTCCGTGTCTTGTACACTCACTGCTCTATATATCGCCCTTGTACACTCACACCTTGTACACTCACACCTTGTACACTCACACCTTGCACACTCACACCTTGTACACTCACACTCTATCGCCCCTTGAACAACCTCACAACCTTGTACATTCTCACACTCTATATACATGCCATTGTACACTCCTTGTACAGTGGGCCCTCACACCCTTGTACACTCACACGCCCTTGTGCACTCAACCCATGCAACTCACACCTTGTACACTCACTCTATAACGCCCCTTGTACACTCACACCTTGTACACTCACACCTTGCACACTCACACCTTGTACACTCACACTCTATATATCGCCTCTTGTACACTACACTCACCCCTTGTACACTCACACCTTGCACACTCACACCTTGTACACTCACACTCTATATATCGCCCCTTGTACACTCACACCTTGTACACTCACACCTTGTACACTCACACCTTGCACACTCACACCTTGTACACTCACACTCTATATATCGCCCCTTGTACACTCACACCTTGTACACTCACACTCTATATATCGCCCCTTGCACACTCACACCTTGCACACTCACACTCTATATATCGCCCCTTGTACAATCACACCTTGTACACTCACACCTTGCACACTCACACCTTGTACACTCACACTCTATATATCGCCCCTTGCACACTCACACCTTGTACACTCACACTCTATACATCGCCCCGTGCACACTCGCTGCCTCTCTCCGTGCTGGTGGTGCCCGCGGTCACTGTCTCTCTCTGGCCGCAGACCCTGGTGGACGGAGCCCACCGGCGTGTGGTCACCGAGTACCTGCGGCCCCTCATGCACGGGAGGGTCAGCTGCACGTCGCAGGAGATGCGGGACCAGCTGGCTCTGCGGCTCAAGGAGGATTCTGCAAAGCTGCAGGAGCTGTTCCGCGGGCTGGTGAGTCCGTCCATCCGTCCGTCCCACCCCCTACTGCCCGGTGCTGTACCGTCCCGTCCGGACCCCCCCTCCCCCCCCCTCCCCTCCCCTTAAAGCCCAATTAAAGATAGTCCGAGGGTCACCAGTGAGGTAGATACTAGTGCAGCTCTGCTCTCTGGGTGTGGTGGGATGGTTCAGTTGCCTGATCACAGACGGGAAGAATCTGGAGGTGTGCGTTTACACACTTCTGTATCTCTTGCCCGATGGGAGAGGGGAGAAGAGGGTGTGGGTGGGGTGCGGGGCGGTCCAGCTCTCTCTCTGTGACGGGCGATGGCCTCTCTTCCTCCCTCCCCCCAGCAGTCCACCATGGCGTGGCTGGACCAGGCCATTGACCACCTGGCCGAGATCATCACACTGAAGGAAACCTCCTCCATCCAGATGGAAGTCGGGGTCTTGGTCAGCAGTTACCCGGATGTACGGTCAGTCAAAGCACTTCACACACCTGGCACACTCATGCCTTGCATGCCCACGTCTCGCGCACCCACGCCTCGCACACTCACAGCCTGCACACTCAAACTCTGTGCAAACACACCTCGCACACTCACACTTTGCACAATCACACCTCGCATTCACCACTCGCACACTCACGCATTACAGACTGGCATCTTGCACACTCGCACCACACACACACACACACGTTGCACGCCCACACCCTGTACACTTGCATCTCACACAGTCGCACCTTGCACACTCACGCCATGCACAGTTGCACAATGTACATTCACACCCCACAAACTCATACCTTGCACATCCACATGTTGCACCCACACCCTGTACACTTGCATCTTACACAGTCGCACCTTACACACTCGCACCCTGCACGCTCGCATTCAGTTCTTTGATATTGGGTAACATCCCCCCCCCCCATGTACATTCTCTCTGTGGAATCAGTATGTGAGTCTGCCGAGGGGTCTCGACCCGAAACGTCACCATTCCCTCTCTCCAGCGGCGCTGCCTGACCCGCTGAGCTACTCCAGCACTCTGCGCCTCTCTTCAATATTCCTACCGCTGGGCTGAATATTGGTCTCTTGTGGCTTTCCACAAGGACTGCTCTGTCTCCCCAGCGTCTGTGCGACCTGAGAAGACTCCGAACCCTTCCATCAGCTTTGTGCCACAAGCGAACAATGAGAAATGCCTCAAGCTGACAACATCTTCCTGAACTTTTAGTAAACTCCCCAGCACATTGAGCAGCTGACGCCAGGGACTGGGAACACGCAGAAAATATCCCCCGCTGCCTGTCCTGCGATGTTGTTGGCCCCTGGACAAGACCTCACCAGGGCAGCCCACCCATTGGCTCTGCCTCGCGCTGTCCAATGGCCGTTCTGATCCTGTTATTTTTTTTCCTGCTTCGTTCTTCCTGGCCGTCGAGTATTCT
Source organism: Okamejei kenojei (assembly GCA_035221665.1). Lineage (NCBI taxonomy): Eukaryota > Metazoa > Chordata > Chondrichthyes > Rajiformes > Rajidae > Okamejei > Okamejei kenojei. The sequence goes on from CM069171.1 coordinate 1,783,542, forward strand.
GACGGGGGGTGAAGTCAACACTGATGATCCCCTCACAAGTGTCTGCTTCCTGTTTGATTTGGAAACCTACTTATAGTAAAGTGAGGAAGTCCAAAGCAGTGGCATGGGACCAGGCTAGGATGTGAGATCGTGAGCACTTCCTGCCCCCTTAGCCATTTTGGGTTCCACAAAGCCATAAAAATCAAGGAAAACAGACTGTGCGACCTTCCCTTCTAGTTTCCTAAAGTTGATTCATTGCGCTCTCTGAGAGAGAGAGAGAGAGAGAGAGAGAGAGAGAGAGAGAGAGAGAGATGTGCGGCAGGAATTCATTCAGTATGAATCAGTGGCGTGACTGTTCCCCCCTCGACCAAAAGCATCTTCCACCTCTGGCACAATGCTCGAATACAAACAAGGACCCACGTCCCTCGAACTCGCCCTACCCCTCGCATCTGGGCCATTGGTTCAACAAAGCGGCGTAGGTTCACCAGGTTAATTCCCGGGATGGCGGGACTGTCGTTTGTTGAGAGGATGGAGCGACTGGGCTTGTACGCTCTGGAGTCTGGAAGGATGAGAGGGGATCTCATTGTTTTGGGTGGGGACCTTTCTTCTGAAGGAGGATCCCGACCCAAAACGTCACCTATCCATGTTCTCCACAGATGCTGCCTGACCCGCTGAGTTACTCCAGCACTCTGTGAAACGTCACCTATCCATGTTCTCCACAGATGCTGCCTGACCCGCTGAGTTACTCCAGCACTCTGTGAAACGTCACCTATCCATGTTCTCCACAGATGCTGCCTGACCCGCTGAGTTACTCCAGCACTCTGTGTCTTTTCTTGTAAGCCAGCCCCTGCAGTTCCTTCCTTCCTTTGCCCTGATCCCACTAAATGGTGCCGTTGGCCGGGAGGACCTCTTTTTGTCTCATGTAGTTTGTGCCTCTGTCCCCACAGTAAACACCACATCTCCGCAGTGCTGGACATTCGAGGGGATTTGAGCCCGTCCACCAGGCAGTTAATCCTGGAGTGCCTACAGGAACTGGACGCCCAAGATGGGGGCTCCACCCTGGCCCGCGACCGGGCTCTCTTCGCCGAGATTGACGAAGCCGCCGCCATCCGCTGCATGGGCTTTAGTGGGACCTCCACGCCAGGACGCCTGGTCCAATGGCTCCGGGCTCTCCGCCAACAAGCCAACTGCTCCAGGTGACCGCTGAGGGCCGGGGGAGACGGGAGACGGCTGTGGTCCTCACACGTACTTTTGGGGTGCTGGGTGGTGGGGGGGGGGGGGGGGAGACTGGGGCCTAACCTTCTGGGGGACACTCAAGGTCCTGGACCATCGACCACAACATCTGCTGATCCTTCATCTCTGGAACCGGCCTATAAAACCAGGACAGGACGTGCCACCCATTCACTGGAGACCTCTCCGCGCTAGGACCGAGCCCATGCTTTGTGTGGCTGGATGTGAATGCACCGGGGGGAATCTGTGTGCTTCATCACTCTATGACTCTAAGCCTAAGAGAGACACAAGATGCTGGAGTAACTCAGCGGGACCGGCAGCATCTCTGGAGAGAAGGGTGACGTTTTGGGTCGAGACCCTTCTTCAGCCGAGACTCTTGGCTCGCTCCCAATCCTCGCCCACTTGCTCTCGCCAAGAACCAAGGCAGCCAGGCTCAGATCCCAGATCAGGATGGGATAGCAGGGCGAGGCCATTCTGGCAGCCAGACTGTGAATAAATGCGGGGGGGGGGGGAAAAATCTATGACTGATCAATATTATCGAGACTGTATAAATCCATGATGCAAAGCTCACATTATATTGGGAATTAAATAAAGCTCTTTCTGAAAGCATTGTCTTTGTTTGTAGGATGGTGTCCTGCAGGGCTCGACGTTTAGACTCTACAGGTACAGCACGCAATCTGACCCTTCGGCCCATCGAGTCCGTGCCGACCAGCGATCACCCCGTACACTCTCTCTACCCCACACACACACACACACACACACACACACACACACACACACACACACACACACACACACACACACACACACACACACACACACGCACACACACACACATACGCACGAGTGGCAATTAATAATTTTACCAAAGCCAGCTGACCTTCAAACTGGTGCGTCTTTGGAGTGTGGGAGAAAACCGGAGGAGACCACCCGAAGACGTGTGGCGCAGCGGTAGCGTTGCTGCCTCGTGACGCCAGGGTCCAGGGTTCGATCCTGACTACGGGTGCTGTCCGTACGGAGTTTGTGTGTTGTGTGAGAGTGCGCGTGCGTGAGAGAGCGCGTGTGTGTGCATGTGAGACCGTGTGTCAGAGCATGTGAATGTGAGTGTGCTTGTGAGTGTGTGTGTGCCAGAGCGTGCGTGAGAGAGCGTGTGTGTGTGTGTGTGTGCGAGTGTGTGTGAGAGAGCGTGTGTGAGACCGTGTGTCAGAGTATGAGCGTGTATGTGTGTGTGCGCTTGTGAGTGTGTGTGTCAGAGCGTGCGTGTGAGAGAGAGAGAGTGTGTGTGAGAATAGTTGACATGACTGTCCCCAACAAAGGTGCCAGTGACTGCCACTCCCCTGGTGTTGGGCTCTGATGGGAAGCTGAATGAGACTAAACTTAGCCGCTAATTAGTGGTTTCCTCGTCTCTTGGCTCAGTCCCTCGTTCCAGTGGGCAGTAGGAAGTTGTGCATCACTGGTGAGCACACAAACACATCACTGAACGGCTCTGCCTTTCCCAAACGCAAGGGTCAAGATATTTATTTTTGCGGGAACTATTAACTTTTCATATGACTGATTCGCTCCAGCTTCCTGTGTCGATCTTCACCTCATACATTCGTTGATTTTATTCCTCCCCACATTCCCATGGCCCTGTTTCCACGCTGAACTCTAACTAATCTGAACTAAACTAGATTAGTCTGAAGAAGGGTCTCGACCCTTTGCTCCACAGATGCTGCCTCACCCGCTGAGTTTCTCCAGCATTTATGTCCTCCTTAACTTTACTTTAATTTAACCAAACCAAACGTGATCATGAAGAACCATTACATAGAAACATAGACAATAGGTGCAGGAGGAGGCCATTCGGCCCTTCGAGCCTGCACCGCCATTCAATATGATCACGGCTGATCATCCAACTCAGTATCCCTGTACCTGCCTTCTCTCCATACCCCCTGATCCCTTTTAGCCACAAGGGCCACATCTAACTCCCTCTTAAATATAGCAAATGAACTGGCCTCAACTACCTTCTGTGGCAGAGAATTCCACAGATTCACCACTCTCTGTGTGAAAAATGTTTTTCTCATCTCGGTCCTAAAAGACTTCCCCCTTATCCTTAGACTGTGACCCCTTGTTCTGGACTTCCCCAACATCGGGAACAATCTTCCAGCATCTAGCCTGTCCAACCCCTTAAGAATTTTGTACGTTTCAATAAGATCCCCCCTCAATCTTCTAAATTCTAGCGAGTGCAAGGCGAGTTACCATCTAAGCATCCGCAGACTCCACCCCACTCTTCAACTCAGTCCAAAATGGGATAATTAATTGAGGTGTTCAAACTCCTTAAGGGAATTGATGGGAAGGAGAGAGGAGGAAGAGGGAATTAAAATAATCGATAGAATATCCATCTTCACCAAGGGAGGTGCGGTCTGCAACACTCTGCTCTAAAAGGAAACACATTAACAGCGGCCCAACTGGCGGTAGTTAAGTCATAATCCTAGTTATACTTTATAAGCCAAGTATGTTTTGCAACATACAAGGAATTTGATTTGCCGTACATTAATACCATTAAACCGATTTGGTAGGAAAAAACTTCCTTCGGCCCACCTTGCCCACACCGGCCAACATGCCCCATCTACACTAGTCCCACCTGCCTGCGTTTGGTCCATATCCCTCCAAACCTGTCCCATCCATGTACCTGTCTAACTGTTTCTTAAATGCTGGGATAGTCCCAACCTCAACCACCTCCTCTGGCAGCTCGTTCCATCCAGAGATGCTGCCTGTCCAGCTGGGTTACTCCAGCATTTTTGTGTCTATCTCCGGTGTAAACCAGCATCTGCAGTTCCTCCCTCCGACAGATTCCCTTATAATGTAACCATGCATTGTAAATGGCTCGATTGTAGTCACGTACGGTCTTTCAGCTGAAGATCGACACAAAATGTTAGAGTAACTCAGCGGGACAGGCAGCATCTCTGGAAGGAACGAGCTGCCAGAGGAGGTAGTTGAGGCTGGGACTATCGCAGAGTGTAAGCACCAGTTAGACAGGTACGTGGATGGGACAGGTTTGGGTAGCAGGCAACTGAAGCTTTTCACTGCACCTCAGTCCACGTGACAATAAACTGGAAACTCGACCAAAAGTAAATGAAAGTTGGATTCTGTCTGTCTGTCGCTCGCTCGCTCTGGTAGTGATCAAGCCAATTACAGAGCTGGAGAAGGAGGAGAAGGGTTCTCAGCTCATATCTTCTTGGTGACAGTAAGTCTGGTGTCTGACCTCAATCCCTGTCCCTGCCCCAGTGCCACCTCCACCCACCCCCCTCCCTGGCTAATATACTGACACTTCCCTGAACTAATCAAAGTTCCAAAACCACAATAAATGCATCGAACTTTCTCCAACGCCCACTGTTGCAATGCACTTTCTCAAACCACCCTTTCTGTTAACCAAGGCAGTTTAACGGCCTTTGTCCAAGAGCTTTAATTTCTTCCTGGTTGCCGCTGGTTTTTATCTTTCAGGACGCCCGCCCTGTTTGTTTAGCTGATCTCTTTGGGTGATCTAACGGTCCGATGCCCGGCCATTGACTCTGGTCGAGTGCTGACCTAGACTCCTCTCCTCTCCAAAAACTACTTGGATTTACGTAAAATCTGTCCGCGCTGTGAAGCGTCTTTGGAAGGGGCTTGACGAATTATGCTCGATGGGTTAAGGGCCTGTCCCACTGTACGAGGTAATTCAAGAGTTCTCCCGAGTTTCCCCTGATTCGAACTCGGAGAATTACGGTAATGGCCGCACGTAGGTACTCTGGGCTCTCGTGGACACTTTTCAACGTTGAAAAGAATTCACAAATCTTCACGGGCTTGCCGCGTTTCCCGAGTACCTGCCGTTAGCGTTACGAGCCGCTAAGAGACGTCCAGAGCTCCGACGTACATTCTACGTGCTTACCACGAGATCTCCGGAGCGCTCTTGAATGACCTCGTACAGTGGGTCAGGCAGCATCTGTGGAGAACATGGATAGGTGACGTTTCACAGAGTGCTGGAGTAACTCAGCGGGTCAGGCAGCATCTGTGGAGAACATGGATAGGTGACGTTTCACAGAGTGCTGGAGTAACTCAGCGGGTCAGGCAGCATCTGTGGAGAACATGGATAGGTGACGTTTCACAGAGTGCTGGAGTAACTCAGGCGGGTTCTTTTTTCACGTGCTTTTTTTTAGGTTTTTTTTTCTTTTTGAGGCAGCATTTCTGTGGAGAACATGGATAGGTGACGTTTCACAGAGTGCTGGAGTAACTCAGCGGGTCAGGCAGCATCTGTGGAGATAACTCACCGCTGAGTTTTTCAAGCATGTTAGTAAAAGATCATCCTGATTAGTTTAGTTTAGAGACACAGCGCGGAAACAGGCCCTTCGGCCCACCAAGTCCGCACAGCCCAGCGATCCCCGCACATTAACACTATCCTACACACACCAGGGACAATTTATATTTACACTAAGCCAATTAACCTACACGTCTTTGGAGTGTGGGAGGAAACCCACGCGGGTCACGGGGAGAACGTGCAAACTCCGTACAGACAGCGCCCGTAGTCAGGATCGAACCCGGGTCTCCAGCGCTGTGAGGCAGCAGCTCTACCCGCTGCCCCACCGTGCCTCACTTTTACTAATCGTTAGACTAAGGGATGGCGTGCTTGCAAGAGGCAGGTTAAGTTTGAATAAATCTGGCTGCAATAAAAATCAACCACAAAAATATCAAAATATATTTAACTCGGTGCCAAATGACCTTTGGTTGTCCTGAAGTTGTTTGGATGTAAAAGACATCGGTTATTTTGAGTATTCAGTGTTGGTTTTCCGGGGATAGGAAGGATGCTGTTAAACTGGAATGAGGGCAGAGACGGTTTGAGAGGATGTTGCCAGGACTCGAGGGGCTGAGAGATTGGGGGAGGTTGGAGAACGTGCAAACTCCGTGCAGACAGCACCCGTAGTCAGGATCAAACCTGGGTCTCTGGCGCTGTGAGGCAGCAGCTCTACCCGCTGCCCCACTTACTTTACTGAGAATCGGTATGTCGACGAGATCTGGGTGTGTTTGTCCATCAGTCACTGAGACTGAGCATGCAGGCAGTGAAGAAAGCCAATGGCTTGTTGGCCTTCATAACAAGGTGAGTCGAGTACAGGAGCAAAGAGGTCCTTCTGCAGTTGTACAGAGCCCCAGTGAGACCACACCTGGAGTATTGTGTGCAGTTTTGGTCTCCGAATTTGAGGAAGGACATTCTTGCTATTGAGGGAGTGCAGCGTAGGTTTACAAGGTTAATTCCCGGGATGGCGGGACTGTCATATGCTGAGAGAATGGAGAGGCTGGGTTTGTACACTGAAATTTAGAAGGATGAGAGGGAATCTTATTGAAACATGTAAGATTGTTAAGGGTTTGTACACGCTAGAGGCAGGAAACATGTTCCCTGATGTTGGGGAGTCCAGAAGCCAGGGGCCTACACCACAATTTTAAGAATAAGGGGTAAGCCATTTAGAACGGAGATGAAGAAACACTGTTTCTCACAGAGTGGTGAGTCTGTGGAATTCTCTGCCTCAGAGGGCGGTGGAGGCCGGTTCTCTGGATGCTTTCAAGAGAGAGTTAGATAGAGCTCTTAAAGATAGTGGAGTCAGGGGATATGGGGAGAAGGCAGGAACGGGGAACTGATTGGGGATGATCAGCCATGATCACAATGAATGGCGGTGCTGGCTCGAAGGGCCGAATGGCCTCCTCCTGCACCTACTTTCTATGTTTCTATGCTTCTATGTAAACTCCGCCCAAACTCTGAACCACAAACATGAGATACTTGAGGATTTATTTATTTGGTTTTTGCATTATTTTGGGATTTTTAACGTTTGTGTTTGTTTATGAACTTCTCCACTGGGCGGTGTGTTTACAAAGACCTGTTGAACTGCAGCTGAAAGTACGAATCCCATTGTACAGTCCCGGGGCCTCTGACAATAAAACACTTTTGTCTCCTGGCCTCCTCCCACCGAAGACAGACAGGCGGCTGCCAGGTCGACATCTCGACCCATCTGAAGCAAGATCTGCTGCCAGATCACCCTGTGGGTTGGGGTGGGTGGGGGGGATGGGTGTGGTGGGAAAGGCAAGCATGGTACGGTTGACGATCTTCCTCACTACAAGATCAATGGGAGCGGGAGGAAGCGCTGGATCAGTCAGGATGTGTCCGTGTGTGAACGGCCGTGTGTAAGTGTACCCCCTGCGAGCCAGCAGGCAGTGTCTGGATGGACGGTGGCAAAACCCACCCTTGCATTGACAGAGAATATGGACCTCTCAAATATACCCCCACCCCCACCCTCCCCCCACAACCCCCCCACCCTACAAAAAACCCGATCTACACCCTCCACCCTCACCCCCCCACACCCTCACCCCTCCCCTCACCCACACCCTCCCCCTCTACCCCCACCCAGATCACCCCACAACCATCTCCGGAAATCCCCCCACCCCGCTAACCCTATCCACCGATAACCCACCTAAACACCCCCACTCCTCACCCACCATAACCACGCCCATAACCCACACCTTCTCCACCCCCACTCCCTCACACAAACCTCCGAACCCTCAGACCCTCACCCCCACCCTCCACCCCCACTCCACCCACACCCACCCTACCCCCCACCCCTCACCCCCACCCTCCACTAACCCCTCACCCCACCCTCTCATCCCCCCACCCCACCCCCATCTTCACCCCACCCTCACCCCCCACCCCCACCCCCACCTCCCATCTCACCCCACCCCCCCCTCTCCCCCCCCACCCTCACCGCCCCAAACCCGTCACCATCCCCCTCACCCTCCCACCCCCACCCTCTCTCCCCCCACCCGCACCCCCATCCTCTCTCCCCCCACCCTCACCCCCACCCTCACCCCCACCCCTCACCCCTTCCTCACCCTCACCCCACCCCACCGTCCCCCTCACCCCCACCGCCCCCCTCTCCACCCCACCTCACCCCACCCTTTTCTCTCCCCCTAACCACCCCACCCCCCACCTCCCCCATCTCACCCCATCTCACCCCACACTCTCTCCCCCCACCCTCACACCCACCCTCACCCCCCCCCACCCCACATCTCACCCCCACCCTCACCCCCACCCCCGCAACCCTCTCTCCACCCCCACCTTCTCTTCCCCCACCCTCACCCCCACCCTTCACCCTCACTACCAACCCCACCCTCACCCCACCCTCTCTCCCCCCCACCCTCACCCCCCACCCTCACCCCCACTCACCCCACCCTCACCCCCACCCTCTCTCCCCCCGACCTCCCACCCGCCCCCACCCTCACCCCCACCGTCAGACACCCTCTCTGTCCTCCTACCGCCCACCCCCACCCTCTCTATAACTCCCCACCCTCACCCCCACCCACCGACTACCATTCTTCTCCACAGATGCAGCCGACTTCCCGCTGGGTTATTCCAGCTTTAATGTCTATCTTTCGCTGTAAACCAGCATCTGCAGTTCCTTCCCGCAACATAACATACAAACCTGTCCACTCTTTGGAGTTTCACGTTTCCCCAAGGACCTGCGTGGGTTTCTCTCCTAGGCGCTCCCGGTATTCCCCACACACGTCCAAAGACCGTTGCGGGAGTGCAGGTTAATTGTGGCCCCGTGGTAAAAATTGTAAACTGTCCCCAATGTGCGTGGGAATGGCTAGTGTCGGTGATCGCCTGTCAGCACGGACCCAGTGGGCCGAAGGGCCTGTTCCGCCGCGCATCTCTCTGAACTTTACTCAACCAACCGACAGCAGTTTTTCCTCATAACTCCTGTCACAGGCCTTCAGTGATAAATATTACAGAACTCCAGGAGTTCTGGCATCACACTGGTGTCGGCTTGGCCAGGCCACGCTGTTTTGTTGTCACTGCTTGTGTTTGTTGACTCTGGTGAGTCAAGAGAAGGAGGCCTGAGCTCCTAAAGACATACCGCTACACTGCCCCCCCCCCCCCACCCACGTCACAAACTCACAATCCCTTAACCCCTTCCCTTCAGGTCTGCGGCAGAGATCCTGCACCGGACTCTCAGTCTGAAGAAGGGTTCTCGAACCCCAAACGTCACCTCATTCCTTCCCTCCCGGAGAAGGGTCCGCTGCCCTGTCCCTGCTGATTACACCTCAGCATTTTTGTGTCTTTTTCTTCCCGTTAAACCAGCATCTGCAGTTCTGAAGAAGGGTTTCGGCCCGAAACGTTGCCTGTTTCCTTCGCTCCGTAGATGCTGCCACACCCGCTGAGTTTCTCCAGCACCCTTGTCTACCTGCAGTTCCTTCCCTCACCAAACCAGAGACCCAGGTTCATGAGGTCGTAAGTGATAAGACCCGCCCGCGTTTGGCCCATATCCCTCCACGAATATTGATTACTCCAACTTCAGGTAGCCCCAGCATTCCCCCTCTCTCTATCCCTCCCCCAACCAAGTCACACCAGCTCCTTGTTCTCGCCCAGCCCACAGCTAGCAATGCCCTGAATCCATTACCAACTTACTTGTTTTGTGCAGACACTTACATTCATTGTTCTTTATCTCTCTACATCACCGTCTATATCTCTGTAATCCCTACTCTCCCTGAATCTCAAGTCTTAATAAGGGGTCTCGCCCGAAACGTCACACCTTTCCTTCTCTTCCAGAGATGCTGGCCCGACCCCGCTGATTACTCCAGCTTTTTGTGTCTATCTTCCATAATCCCCCCTAACCCTGTCCAAACCATGGAACCTGTCCAAATGTCCTTAAAACATTTTTGTACTGAACCTCCTGCCTCCAACTACCATCCTTCTGGCAGCTCATTCCATATTTTTATTCACTCACTCACCATCCTCTGTGTGAAAAGTCACACCAACATGGTTTATCCTATTTAAATCTTCACAGCTGGCATCCTGTTGCCGGTGGCAACAACCTGGAGGTCAATGCACTTAAGGATTGTGGGATTTTTAGCAGAGCTCCCCCTCCCCTCCGCCTGCGCCCCTCGCCCCCACTCACCATCAGCAACACCAAAGTCACATCTGTGGAGACTTTTAAGTTCCTGGGAACCAGTCATCTCCAATGACCTTAAGTGGGTGGGGCCACCATCACACCCACAGCCAAAAGGCCAACATAGATGTATCTTCCATCGACAGCTGAGGAAACACAATCTTCCACAGGCAATTATTGTCGCAATTCAACACGGCCATCGTAGAGCCTGTCCCTCAACCTTCTCCAACATGGTCCTGGTTTAGGCTCACCACCAAGCACCACAACCGGAGGCTGCAGCGAATCTTCCCAGATCAGCAGAGAAGAATTATTTGGCTGCAACCTTCCCTCCATGATTATCTAGTACACTTTGCAAGGGCCAGGAAGCCAAGCGGGCCAAGATCATCTCTGACCCCTCTCACCCTGGCCACAAACTCTTGAATTAATTCAAGGATAAGGTGGAAGTGTTCTTTTAAGACTGAGATGAGAAAATACATTTTTTCACACAGAGAGAGTGAATCTGAGGAAATACTCTGTCCACATAAGGAGTATGTTGAGGCGTTCATTGTCTATATGTTAAGAGGTAGTTAGAATTGTGGCCCTTGGTGCTAAATGGATCAGGTAGTATGGAGAGAAGGCTGGTACAGATACGAGTTTTGTGATGATCACCATTAATCATATTGAAGGCGTGCAAAAAAGCTCGAAGGGCCGAATGGCCTACTCCTTGCACCTATGGTCTGTGTTTTTTCTATGAGATTCCCTCTGAAGCGACTCCGTGACAGTCCCAAAAGCTTCCACAGCCAACAGATAAGAACAGATATTTTATCCACATAAGTTCCTCTAGCTTCAACAGCCAAAAATCTGTACCTCCCTTTTAGATCTGGTAATTTTTTGGTTCACATGCTTAATCAATGGTGTTTTATCATTAATGTTTTATTATTATTAATGTTTAGTGTTTTCTGAGTCATTCGTAACTGTCACTGTGTGCCATGTTGTTACTTGTGGGCGGAGCACCAAGGCAAATTCCTTGTATGTGAATACTTGGCCAATAAACTTACGTACTCACTCCTCTCATCTTAAACCTATGTCATTTGGTTCTTAATTCCCCTTGGAAAAAGGCTGTGTGTATCTACCATATCTATTCCCCTCGTGTTCTTACACACCTGTATAAGATCACCCCTCGTCCTCCAGTGCTGTAGGGTTAAAGTCCTCGCCTCTCCAACCTCCCCCAATCTCTCAGCCCCTCGAGTCCTGGCAACATCCTCTCAAACCGTCTCTGCCCTCATTCCAGTTTAACAGCATCCTTCCTATCCCCGGAAAACCAACACTGAATACTCAAAATAACCGGTGTCTTTTACATCCAAACAACTTCAGGACAACCAAAGGTCATTTGGCACCGAGTTAATTATATTTTGATATTTTTGTGGTTTGATTTTTATTGAGGCCTATATTTATTCAAACTAACCGCCTCTTGCAGAGCACGCCATCCCTTAGTCTTAGACGATATTAAAAGTGATGCACAGGTGGGGCAGTGCGGTAGAGCTTCTGCCTTACAACGCTGGAGACCCGAGGTTCGATCCTGACTACGGGCGCTGTCTGTACGAGATTGACGGACTCCCGTGACCCCGCGTGGGTTGTATCTCGGGATCTCTGTTTCCTCCCACACTCCAAAGAACGTGTGGGGTATTGTAGGTTAATGGCTTGTGTGTGAAATGTAAATGTAAGTAGATTCCCTGAGGTGGTGTGTAGGATTAGTGTTTAATGTTGCGGGGATTCGGCTAGGTCAGTGCGGACACAGTGGGCCGAAGGGCCTGTTTCCGCTCTTTATCTCTGAACTAAAAGTCCCTGCAGCTCTCCTTGGAGCTAATACCTCATCCAGGCAGAGTTGTGATAACTCTCAGTCTGAAGAAGGGTTTCGGCCCGAAACTCGCCTATCCTTCGGCCTCCAATAGATGCTGCTGCACCCGCTGAGTTTCTCCAGCATTTTTGTCTGCCTTCGATTTTCCAGCATCTGCAGTTCCTTCTGAAACACAGAGTTGTGATAACCCTATTCTGCATCATCACCCTTCCTGGATTGGGACGAGGGAGTCATTTCCCCAGTGACTTATCTCGACATTTATCTTTCAATCAGTTAAACAAAAATACGTGGCCTCTGTAGTCCCAGTGCGTATGTAAACGCCATCAATTTGGCCGACTCGGCGTTTCCTGCCTTACACAGAATATATTTAACAAACTAACAGTTGCAAACAGAATTAACTACAGGGCTTAAAATTAACAGAGAATAAACTGAATAATTCTAAATAGCTTTTCCACAGCCGGATATAAGCGTGTCACAACGCGCCACCTTATCATAAACAGCCTCTCTGAATAGCTTCTATAAAAACAATCCCTTCCCTGGCAATCTGAACGCAGGCCGGCCGAGGAACTTTGTTCCAACCTCCATCTGACCGCACGGAAGACTGACACAAAGAATGCTGTAGTAACTCAGCGGACAGGCGCATCTCTGGAGGGAAGGAATGTGTCTCGACCCGTAAATGTCACCCAATCCTTCTCTCATAGATGCATGCCCTCCCGCTGGGTTACTCCAGCATTTTGTGTCTGTCTTCGTTTAAAAACCAGCAGCTGCAGTTCCATGTTACACCAGAGGTCAGAACAACTCAAGTGGCGTAACGAGGACATGGTTTTAGGTGTCCCGACAGTCCCAAAGTGAGCAGTGAGCAGGTTTTGTATTCCAGGTCCCAAGGAAGAACGAAAGAATCTTCGATCATTAGTTTGTTAGGTTTAGCGAAACAGCGAGGAAACAGCCCATGCGCCATCAGCGAGTCCGCAACCGACCAGCATCGCGCCGCACACTATCACTAATCCTACACACTCCTCGCCCTCCGACTACAGCCCCCTCGATGTATAACGGTGTCTCTCCTGTCCGCTGATGAAGGACGCAAATGGCCTACGCCTGTACCTATTTGTCCGTATTGCCCTCACAATGGGTTTTCAATGGATTGAGGGTTAGGGTAAGTGTTTAGGTAGAAGGGTATAGGGTTAGGTTAGGGAACGTGGACTTCAAGGAGAGGGAGAGGTTTGATTTGCAGGTTTAATAGTTCCGTTGTAAAATGGCGCCCCTAGCATAAACGGGTGATCTCTGCCACATGGACTCAGTTGGCTAATGGCCCTAGTTTTACATGCTGTACTCAAACTAAACTAAACAAGGCTAAACTGCATGGCCCAACTTGAATGTGAAATCTTTAGACATAAACCAAGAAAAACACAGTTACGTTCGTGGCTAGAAATCTCAGGGCAAACCATCCATTATATCTCTTTGATCTCGGCTTCGCAAGCAGCATGTAGCAATGCATTGCGACGTGGCTTAGTTTTATCAGAACCAGCGAAAATCTTGTGCAGGTGTTTAAACTGATGACCCTCTAACCAGCAACAAGCGCCGGAGACCCGGTTCGATCCCACCTCGGCTGTCTGTCTGTGTTGTGGAGTTTGCACGTCTCCCAGTGAACCACGTGGGTTTCCTCCGGGCGCTCCAGTTTTCCCCCTCACGTCCCAAAGACGTGCGGAGATTGTAGGTTAAAACGCCACGCTTGTAAATTGTCCCTCTATTGCTGTAGGAGGAATGGATAAAAAGTGGGGTATAGCATAAAAGGATTAACCCCTACTAGTGCGTAACGGAATGATCGTCTGTTCGGCAATGGACATCGATGGGCCTAAGGGCCTGTTTCCATGCTGTATCAGTAAACTAAAGAAAATAGTGTTCAAAATATCAACTGTAATTGTTTTTAAAGCAGAAAATGTTAGAAATACTCAGCAGGTCAAGCAGCATCTGTAAGAGGAGATTCTGTTATCCTTTCATATCTTGAACCCTTCATTAGGTTCGTATGAACTGAAATATTAAGACTGTTTCTCTGCTCCACAGAGGCTCCTGACCTGCAAAGCGTTTCCAGCCATTTCTGTTTTTATTTCATTAAGTCACAGATTGATACAGCGTGGAAACAGGCTCTTCGGGCCCAACTTGTCCCATAACCGGCCAACATGTCCCCAGCTACACTAGTCCCACCTGCCCTGCGGGATAGTCCGATATCCTCTAAATCCATTCCTATCATGTACCTGTCTAAATGTTGCTTAAACATTGCGATACGTCCCCAGCCTCAACTAACCTCCTCCGGCGAGCTAGTTCCAAACACCCACCGCCCGTAGTGTGAAAACGTTACCCCTCCTATTCCTATTAAATCTTTCCCCCCACACCTTAAACCAATGTCCACGCTTGTCCTCGATTCCCCTACTCTGGGCAGACAGACACTGTGCGTCTACCCGGTCCTATTCCTTCATGATTTTAGTTATACACTCTATAAGATACACCCCTCATACCTCCTGCGCCTTCCAGGGAAGTAGAAGTCCCAGCCTGCTCAACACTCTGAATAGCTCAGATCATACGGTGCTGGCAACATCCTCCGGTAAAAAAACCCTCGATTTTCAGCATCTGCAGTCTTTCCTTTTATCAACTCAAAAATCTTTTTGATGACATCAGAGAGGCACTTTGAAAACCACAACAGCACGTACAAGATAATGAATGAGTCTCTTTTGCACGCTCAGGATGTATTTTACCTTTAAGTTTATTGTTTAATTAGTAGAGAGATACGGCTTGGAAACAGGCCCTTCGCCCACCATGGATCAAAGTAAGAAGTAAGGTAAGTTTATTGGCCAAGTATTCCAAACAAGAATATTGCCTTGGTGCTCCGCCCGCGTGTAACAACATGACACGCAGTGACAGTTACGAATGATTCATAAACACTAAACATTAATAATAATAAGACATTAATGATAAACGGATGAATAGAAATATAGAAACATAGATAAAAGGTGAGAGGAGTAAGGAGCCATTCAGCCCATCAGATCAGCACCAGCCATTCAACATATACATGGGCTGATCATGCGCCTGAATCATGTCCGGCCGCGTTCCCTTGCTTTCTCCCCATAAACCCTTGATTTCCGTAAGCCAGAGCTAAATCTAACTCCACACTCGTGAAAACATCCAGTGACTTGCCTCCACTCCTTCTTGGCAGAGAATTCCGGCAGAATTCAACAACTCTACGGACCTCTGGGTGACAGATGAGTTTTTCCTCATCTCAGTCCTAATTGTGCCGAACCCCGTTAATGTTTAAAGCCTCGCCGACCACGATCCCCACACTCACGCACCCAGCAACGCCGGGTTACAAATCCCGACTAAGGTGCTGCCCTGCACTGAGTTTGCACCTCACAATCGCCCTTACCGCGTGCGATTTCTCCGGGATCTCATTCCCTCCAACACTCCAAAAAGACGTGCATAATGTACTTAAATCGGCTCGGTGTAAGGAATTAAAAAATGTCCAATATGTGTGTAGGGTAGTGTTGTGCGTTGGCGGTGGATCGCTGGTAGGCGCCGGAACTGGTGGGCCGAGGGCCTGTTTCCGTTTCTGTAAATCTCTAAACGTTAAACTATCTCAGTGATGGGGGGGGGGGTGGTAAATCAGTTAATGTATCAAGCCTGAGAACCCCTTCAGAGCCAACGCCGTATTGGTGACCTTCAGGCTGAATCCAGCAGAAAGAGGAGCCGGGGTTTTTGGTGTTTAGGGGGAGAGGGGTAGGCCGAAGCCTCATTTTTTATTTCCAGAAAAACTAACAGTAACGTGTCTACAAATTTACTAGTTCCCAAACTGGTTACCGTGCACTGAGCGCTTGAACTCAAGATAAACATCGCAGTACATTCAGCAACTTGTCTGATTCAGATACGGTGGATGGTGTGTCGTGAAACAAAGGTATTTTAACTCCAACAGATGCCCAATTAACACAATGGAAACAAAGGTCTTTCATCAGCAGTAGACAGAATGAAGGGTTGTCTCGACCCAAAATGTCCACACCGTGGCCCCTTCTCTCCAATAGAAACGCTGCCCGTCTCGCTCGCTGAGTACCCCCAGAACTACATAGTTGCGTCAGGATTGGCCAGCCCTTTGTACAATCTCTCCCGCAAAGTGGGTAAGGTGGATCCGTTTTTTTTTTGTTTGCGAATAAGCGGTGGAAAAATATGGACATATTCTTTAGCCAAGGGGGGTGAATCTTGTTGGAATTCATTTGGCACAAACGGCTGTGGAGTGCCAAGCTACATGGGAATTTTAAGGCAAGATAGATAGGTGCGGGTGTCCGGGGACATATCTGGGGAGAAGGCAGTAGAAATGGGGTTAAGGGAGGGAGAGGTAGAAGAATAAGATCATTAATTCAGACACCGCGATAAATTCGTGGCAAAGTAGAATTGGAGTTGGGCCGAGAGGCCTAAGTTCCGTA
>CM069171.1:1800492-1857323 GCA_035221665.1 Okamejei kenojei
CCAAAACTAAAAACATTTGGGATTTAAAAAAACAGTAACATGAAAGAACATTAAGATATGCCAAACCAGGCAGGTACTAAGGGGATGGGGCTTTTGGTCACTGTGCAGTTGTCCAAGGCATTTTTACTCACTGCGTCTCATATAGTAGGCTCAATATAATGGCTCCTAAAACTCCAAGAGAATGGCCCTCCATTCCAGTGCCGCTCGTTGGCACCCCCCCCATGCGCGCCCGCCCCCCCCCATCACCTTCAGTAACAGACATCACGGTTCAAACACATAACGTGTAGGCCACACTCCTAAAGCGCCCCACATAGCAAAATCTCACCAATCTTTAGACCAGACATAGGATGCGCATCCAGAAGCCACACAGTGAGGACACTGCCGTAGCTTGTGTCATCGCTCACCATTTGCCAGGATCCTTACCGACATTGACTCTAACAGCTCCATCCCAGAGATCAGACTGAGCTACTGAGACGACCAGAGTTAGGACCCTACAGAATATTAAACATCCAACGCATTGGTTTCAGAGAGAGATTCTGTCTTCACGTCCTGACTAGGGGCCAGCCTTGATCAGAGTAGTGGTAGAGGCGCGTGCGGCTTCAAAGGCCGTGCGAGGTCCTAGACTCAGCACCGTATTATCATACGTTTCTATGTTCGTTGTCTTGCAACGACTCTATCCAAAACCTTGGGAGCATGTATGCATCCCAGAGATTGAACAAAATGCTGGAGTAACTCAACAAACAGGGAGGCATCACTGAGAAAGGAATGGTGCTATCTGGTCCAAAGCTCGACAGAGACGATCATCATAGAAGGTCATCACCCAGGACTTCTCTCCAGCGAGCTGCCCTGTCCCCGATGAGTTACTCCACGCCAGCATTTTGTTCCCCCCCACTGCGCTATACATAGACCAGTTCCAACTCAAGAACGACAGGGTCCCACGAGGGCGTAGATACAGGAGTACAGATATTCTATGGGATTAAGAGAGGTTTTTGTTGTTTACACAGAGAGTAGGATATGACAGAAGTCGCTGCGGGGGGGGGGGTGGGGGGGTGGGTGGTGACACGAGTCGCATGTATTTATACAGAGACGAGAAAATGACATTAGATGAGGAACATTTTCTCTCTTAACCAAAGGAGTGAAGTCGTTAGAAATTTCTATTTTCCACAAGGACGCAGTGAAGACCAGGTCAATAGGTAATTTTTTAGGCGGAAGATTGATAGATTTCTTGATCAGTTGCGGGTGTCTAATTATCTAGACGGGGAAAAAAATCAAGTTGGAACAAGAACTATCCTAGGATAAACCTGTTTATTAGAGGAATAAAGATCTTGTGCCACTACTTTATATTGTGGTTTATGTCAGGTTACGGGGAGAAGGCGTGAAACGGGCTAGAGAGAGAGATAATCACAAGAGAGGAGATTAATATCACCACGATTGAAGGGGAGACTTGATGGTGCCAATGGCCAAATTCTGCAGCCTAAACACTTTTATATATGGTGCTAACGTGGGCAAAGTGACTCGAGTATAGAGAACAGGGTCACCATGGACATTAGGGCCGAAGGGCCTCGTTCATGCTGCTCATTGCTGTGAGTGGTGAGACCCGGATCGAGGATATGAGACTGATGGAACAGCGAGCAGTTTTGGCCTCGAGATTTCCCCCCAGCCATTGGACTACTCTACGCTTGACACACACGACCCCACCGTCCAGTCCCGCCCACCCCACCCCACCGTCCAGTCCCCGCCCACACCACCCCCTTGACCCTCCAGTGCACCAACGTGTCAGCAACAAGCAAGCCGCATTTAATACGAGCCAGTGGAAATAGAAATGGGTTGGTGCCCAATTCCCCATTCGAGTCTTCCTCCGCTCATTCAAACTTGGCTGATTCTCTGCCCCTAATCCTGTCTTCCCCTAACCCTTGCACCCCACTAAGCAAGAATCTATCTAACTCTCTTAAAAATTCCACTGACTTGCCCCCACACCCTTTCAAAGAATTCCAAGATTCACCACCTCTGACTAAATAAGTTCCTCCTCATCTCCTTTTAAAGAACGTCCTATAAATTCTGAGCTGTTGCCCTCCTAGTGCAGACTCCCCACCATGGAAACATCCTCTCCACATCCACTATAACCAGGCCTTTTCACTATTCTGTAATTCATGAGTTCCCACTCATCCTTCTAACTCCAGGCGAGGAAGGCTCCATTGCCGTCAAAGCCAATCTATAACAACCCACTGATTGCTGGATCCATTCTCAGTAAACCTTATAGAGTTGTAATGTCATATAAACAGGCCCTTCGTCCCATCGCATCTATTCTGATTCTTACCATAACACACCTAATCTATACCAATCCCGAGTCACATTCTGGAGGTGCCCAGCCAAATCGGGCAGGTAACCTCAATCCACACCTGAGGGGTTATCCAGTCACATCTGGCTAGGTTAAGCAAGGCCACATCTGATGTTACCCCTCCACATCTGGCAGTTAAGCGAGGCACATCGGAGGGGTATCCGCACCACATCTGGGCAGATTAACGATGTCACATCTGGAGGGGTTACCCAGCCACATCTGGGCACTGAATCCCAATGAACCATTTCAATCTGTGTCGTTGTGGTCAACACAGCTCACAGAGGACCTCTGTGGCAAATGGGACATGACTGCAGATAACTCACGGGACAGCACATCTTGGATAGAAGAATGGAAGAGGAAGTGACTGTAACGGGATGAGCCTGCCGAAGGAGGTCCCGTTTATTCAGGGACTACCCACAATGTTTAAAAACATTTGGACATTACATGGATATACAGGTTTAGAGGATAGGGCCAAGGCAGCATGTGGACTGGTGAAGATGGCATGTACTGGTGTGGGCAAGTTGGCCGAAGGGCCTGTTTTTCCACACTGTATCACTCTATACCGAGTTCTGCATTAAGCCCCCCCAAAATACACCCACTACTATTTAGTAGGAAGGAACGGCAAGATGCAGTTAAACCAAAGATAGACACAGAATGCTGGAGTAACTCAGTGGGACAAGGCATACTCTGGAGGGAACGAATGGAAGGATTTTAGACCCAATGCAGAAGATGCCTTAAGGGTGCCGGGAACAAATTGAAGATTTTACAGTTTCAGTGTAGTTTTAATGCCACGTAATTCGAGTACAGTGAAAACTCCTGTTGCTGTTAACCAGTCGCGAAAGAAAATACATGATTACAATCGAGCCGTCCGCAGGACAAGGGAAAATGCCATCAATGTCCGATAACTCTCTGGGACACAGAGCAACGGAAACTGCCTTTTGGCCCTTCAGCCCATCCTAACCATTCATTGTTCAACTGCTCCAGCATCTCCCACTCGTGCCAGTTCCGCCTCCACCCCCTATCCCTCCGCGCCCCCCCCCCCCCCCCCCCACCACACTTCCAATACTTTTCATTTCTTTCCCCTCCAACCGTCCAGTCTCCAGCCCTCTCCGCAGAGATGTCCAGAGATTCACCACCCTTCTGCGAGGAGAAAGTTGGCAGGCAACTCAGTCAAACTGCCCACAGATAGCATCCAGGATTGAACCCGGCCTCTGGCGATTGAGAGCATCGCCCAATTATTTGTTACGTATGCATCATACAATGTAAATCGAGCATTCCGCCCATCGTATCTATGCTGGCCCCCCGTCGCTGCCGTTCCACCCACTCCACCCCCTCCCCCACCACATTTCCTACAACCACAGCCCTCGATGGATAGGATGGAAATAACTCTTAATCGCCACGTCAGGGAAAAGCCGGAAAGCATTGGGCAGGTCAGCTGTCCCGAGAGAGAGAGGTGGGACAACAATGGAGGGGAGCAGTCTCCCACACAGGGCTCACATTATCGTGCCGAGAGGATATAACTTGGACATTCAACGGACCACAACTCCAGAGTGAACTGGTTAAAGAACTGCAGTGCTGTTTTAAAACCTAAGATAGACACAAAGTCTGAATAACTCACGGGAACTGGCACATCTCTGAGAAAGGAACGATGAACTTTTCGGGGTCGGAGTGGAACTGACCCCTAAACCCACGTGTGGAGCCGGACCCGGCCACTGTCTGGCCACAGTCACCCAACCAGACTCTGTGTTTCCTATTTCATATTTTACCCACATAAAAATCATATTGTCACTTTTGCAATTAAACATCGTTTGTGGTGTGTGTCAGACTTATTGTGTCGCTGAAATCGGCATCGTTCTTCACCGCATCCCCGAGTGCATGAAAAGCTAGTCCTGTTTGCGTGAACCAGTCAGCGGAAAGACAATACATGATTACAATCGAGCCGCCCACAGTGTACAGATACAGATATGAGAGATAACCTATAGTGCAATGCAAAGCCAGTTAAACTCTCTAGTTCACAGAAACAGCCCTTCTGCCCATCCTCTCCAGCATCTTGTTTCTTCTAACCCACAAACCCACACGTCCTTGGGAGGGGTGTGGGGACCGAGCAAACCCGGAGAAAACCCACGCAGGTCACTGGAGAACAGCAAACTCCACACACACACACAGTACAGCAACCGAGGTCGGAACGAACCAGGTCTCTGGCGCTATGAGTGTGTTGTGTGTGTGTGTGTGATGTGTTTGTGTGTGTGTGTGAGTCTTTGTGCGTGCTGTGTCTGTGTGTGTGCGTGTCTGGTCGCGTGTCTGTGGTGCGCGTGTGTCCTGTGTGTGCGTGTGTCTTGTGTGCGTGCTTCTGTGTGTGCTGCACTTGTGTGCGTGCGTCTGTGTTTGCGTGCGTCGGGGTACGGTGCGTGTCTGAGTGCGTGTGTCGGTATGTGTGGCTGTTTGTGTGTGTGCGTTGTCCCGCGTGTTGGAGCATGTGTGTGTCCTGTGTGGGGGGGGGTTACAGTGTTTGTGCATCTGTTGGAATACCTCTCTGCCCACAAAAGAAAGCAGTGAGGCCAATTCACGGATGTTTTCAAGATAGTTTAGATTTAGCTCTAAGGGGGCGTCTGTCTGTGTGTGTGCAGTGTGTCTAGTGTGTGCGTGCGCCTGTGTGTTCTGTGTTCGGTGTGTTGTCTGTGTGTCTGTTTCTGTATTGTGTGAGTCTGTGTGGTGCGGTGTCGTGCGTCTGTGTGTTCTGTGTGTGTTCGTCGAGTTGTGTTTGTCTGTGTTGTTGTGTCTTGTGGTGTCATGTGTGTGTGCTGTTCTGTGTGTGCGTGTGTCTGTCCGTAGCTGTGTCCTGTGTTTGGGTGGGGGGGGGATACAGTGTTTGTGCATCGAGGAATTCTCTGCCACAGAGGCAGTGGAGGCAATTCACTGGAAGTTTTCAAGATAGTTTGATTTAGCTCTTAGGGCTAAGTATCAAGGTATGGGAGAAGGCAAACGGGTACTGATTTGGATGTCAGCCATGATGTGATTAATGACGGGTGGCTGGAAGGGCAGAATGGCCTCCTCCCTGCACCTAATGTCTATGTTGGTGTTTGAACCGTTGGGATCTGGCATGTGAAAGCAAATGAAAGATTCACAGCTGCCGATGATTACCGTGGACGAGTCAGGTCCTGACTTACTCACACACAGACGATCGTTTTATTCATCGTGCTACGTGACACCCCCCTCATCGCCTTTGGGTCCGTCAGCCCCTGACACACAGATGTTTATGTCTGGCCTTCTGATCTAAAAATAACTGCGGACGAGCCACTGTTACTGCTCTCAATCACCAGAGAAACGAGGACCACCCCACCCCGTACACTAATACATCCTAAACACACACCGGACAATCTAACAATTTTTACCGCATGACAATTAACCACAAAAACTTATTATAGAGATACAAGCCAGAAACAGGCCTCACCCACCAGGCCGTGCCGACCACATACCCGCACTAACACCTAATTCTGCTCGTAGAAATATTAGCACGATTGTGGAACATAGATAGGTGCTGAATGGCTGTCGAGGCAGCGTATAAAAATTAATTCAGCAGAAACCTTTTGAGTGCCATACATGTTGGAAAACAAAAAAATATAGAATAAGTCCACAGTGGCGGTTGCATAAGTGACAAATAAAACACAGCGACATACAACACGGTACGCGTGATAATACATGAAACAAACTGAAACTAAATTTGATCATCATGATTGAAGGAAGTAAGACTTGATGGCCGAATGGCCTAATTCTGCTCCTATCACTTATGACGTCTCACACTCAGCAACAACTAACCTCCCATTTACAAACAACCTCTCCGTCGTAACAAAGCTTCACTCTGATGAGGAAGAAGGTCCCAACCTGAACGTCGGCGCCTATGCCAGTTCTCCACAATCTGCCTGACAACCCTGAGTTACTCCAGCACTCTGTGAAACTCACTCACCATGTTTTCTCCACAGATGCTGCCTGACTCCGCTGAGTTACTCCAGCACTCTGTGAAACGTCACCTATCCGTGTTCTCCACAGATGCTGCCTGACCCGCGGGAGTTTACTCCAGCACTCTGTGAAACGTCACCTATCCATGTCTCCAGAGATGCTGCCTGACCCGCTGAGTTACTCCATGCACTCTGTGAAACGTCACCTATCCATGTTTCTCCACAGATGCTGCCGCCGGACCCGCTGAGTTACTCCAGCACTCTGTGAAACTCACCTATCCATGTTCTCCACAGTTGCTGCCTCCTGACCCGCTGAGTTACTCCAGCACTCTGTGAAACGTCCACCTATCCATGTTCTCCCCACAGATGCTGCCTGACCCGCTGAGTTACTCCAGCACTCTGTGAAACGTCACCTATCCATGTTCTCCACAGATGCTGCCTGACCCGCTGAGTTACTCCAGCACTCTGTGAAACGTCACCTATCCATGTTCTCCACAGATGCTGCCTGATCCGCTGAGTTACCTCTCAGCACTCGTGAAACGTCACCTATCCATGTTCTCCACAGATGCTGCCTGACCCGCTGAGTTACTCCAGCACTCTGTGAAACGTCGCCCATCCATGTTCTCCGCAGACTCTGTGTCTGTCTCAAAGTCCCATTTTCATTTAACATGAATCCAGAGAGAAGGTCTCAGTAACAGTCAGTTTTATTTAATACCCAAAACATAAATAACATTGTAAAATGTCAACACAGTTTTCATTAAATTTTATTACAGTGTTCAGAACCCGACGCCAGAAACTCACCAGAAAGCTGCTGGTTGGCGTGTGGATGCACGTCGCCTCGACACTCCTGCATCGCAGTGCGGTCAGAAATTCCCCGCTTGTACACGCTGGTAACTGTGGCCTGAATTTACACTGGGCCCTTCATCACACCAGCACCTCCCTTCCCAATGTAGCGAGGAAAAAAAAAAAAAAAGGGAAAAAGAAAAAAAAGAAAAAAAAAAAAAAAAAAGGGAAGAAAATAGAAAGAGAGAGAGAAAGAAACAGAGATAAGAAGAGAGGAGAAAAAAGGAGAGAGAGAAAAAAGAGAAGAAAAAAGCAGAAAGAGAGTAAAAAAAAAAAAGACCCTTGGATGGGAGATCGTAGATAGACACAAAATGCTGGAGTAACTCAACGGGACAGGCAGCATCACTGGTGAGAAGGAATGGGTGACGTTTCTGGTCTCGACCCATTCCTTCTCTCCACAGATGCTGCCTGACCCGCTGAGTTACTCCAGCACTCTGTGAAAGATCACCTATCTATGTTCTCCACAGATGCTGCCTGACCTGCTGAGTTACTCCAGCACTTATGTTTAACTCCCGGATTGCAGCGTGTGACGCTCCTCGTCTCTCCATCGTACAAACTCCTCTCAGCCCGACTCGGTCAGCGATCCCCTGCGCGCCAGGTTGCTGTGGCTGGTGCTCAGTCCCCGGGACTCCATCAAACCGCTGGAGGGCGCTGCGGAGGAAGGGGAGAGGACGAGTGGTGAACGACTGCGAAGGAACTGCAGGCGCTGGTTTAAACCGCAGACACAAAAAGCTGGAGTAACTCAGTGGGACAGGCAGCATCTCTCTGGAGAGGAGGAATGGGTGACGTTTCGGGTCGAGACACGTTGGTGACCCGAAACGTCACCCATTCCTTCTCTCCAGAGATGCTGTCTGTCGAGCCGAGTTACTCCAGCATTGTGTGTCTATCTTCGGTTTAAGGTCGAGACCCTTCTTCAGCTGACAACGGCCTGTCTCCATCATCGATACTGGTTCTACATCTCTCTCCATCACCGTCCACATCTCCCGTTTCCCTCTCCCCTGACTCTTCAGTCTTCAGGCTGAAGAAGGGTCTCGACCCAAAACGTCACCCATTGCTTCTCTCCAGAGATGCTGCCTGTCCCGCTGAGTTACCCCAGCATCTTGTGTCTATGATGGAGATATCAGCGCCGCATTCTAGCTCCCTGAAAGCGGCTGCACAAGGAACAACATAGAACGGCACGGAAGATCGACACAAAATGCTGGAGTAACTCAGCGGGTTCCAGAGCCTTGGCGGATTATCCGTGTTGCCGGACCAACAGAGGTCACAGCCTCCGAGAGGAGTCCAATGGCACCGGAACATTCCACCTGGGCCACGGGGGGGGGCGAGACGCCGGCCTTGGGATCGGATCTGCCGGAGTTCCAGCGCAGAATGAGGGGGGAGTGACAGAGATGGATGGGTGATGAGTGGGACCAGATAGAGAGGGGATGATGGAAGCAATCCCAACCTCCCACCTAGTTCCACTGCCCCATCACCTGCTCCACCAGTGATCCCACCCATACCTACAGGTATCCCGCCCACCCAGCACACTGGTTATTCCCCAGCGCTCCGCTTTTACCTTGGAAGGGAGAAACAACCTACCTGAAAGGTGTCTCCAGTAATCCTGCTCCCCACGTTCAGAACATTCAAGGAATTGGCTCGTTTCATCCTGCAAGAAAAGAGAGATGGGACTTTTATTCTTTATAACGCTCCATGATCTAACAAAGGGTGGACCGCAAATGGAATGTGTTAAAAATGGTTGATATAGAGGTGTATAAAATCATGAGAGGAATAGATCGGGTAGACGCACAGTCTCTTGCCCAGAGTAGGGGAAATCGAGGACCAGAGGACATAGGTTCAAGGTGAAGGGGAAAAGATTTAATAGGAACCTGAGGGGTAACTTTTTCACACAAAGGGCGGTGGGTGTTGGAACTACCTGCCAGAGGAGGTTGTTGAGGCTGGGGCTATTGGAACGTTTAAGAAACGACAGATACATGGACAGGACAGGTTTGGAGGGATATGGACCAAGCGCGGGCAGGTGGGACTAGTGTAGATGGGGCACGTTGGACCATGGGGCCTGTTTCCACGCTGTATCACTCTATGACTCTAACTCTGAACAGTTTCATTGGTTACTTATTATCCCGTGTGCCCAGGCTCAGTGAAATACGTTCAGATTGGAGGGCATGAGAGAGTTAGGAAAGACACAAAATGCTGGAGTAACTCAACGGGTCAAGGCAGAGACCCGGGTTCGGTCCTGACTACGGGAGCTGTCTGTACGGAGTTTGTACGCTCTCCCCATGACCGCGTGGGTTTTCTCCAGGTGCTCTGGTTTCCCCCTACAAGGACGTACAGGTTTATAGGTCAATTGGCTTCGGTAAGATTGTAAATTGTCCCTTGTGTGTGTTGGATAGAATTAATGCACGGGTGATCAATGGTCGGCAGCGACTCGATGGGCCAAAGGACCTGTTCATAAGGTCATAAGTGATAAGAGTCGAGTTAGGCCATTTGGCCCATCAGGGTCGAAACCACCATTCTCCCAACCCCATTCTCCTGCCTTCTCCCCATAACGTCTGACACCCATACTAATCAAGAATCTATCTATCTCTGCCTTAAATTTTCTTTGTTGTATCACTAAACCAAGGGTTCCCAACCTGGATTAAATTTACCCAGGAGGTACATTTGTTGATTCTGGGGTTTGTACATATTTTTTCTCATTGACTGACCGTGTCTGGCTCTGGTATACCAGTATCTGTTCATCATTAGTTGTTCATAAATAAATGAAATAATATTGTTTTGTGCTATTAAAGTTGCCTGGGGTAAACGGGACAAACAAGGTTGGGAACCCCTGCACTAAACTAAACTAGGCGGAACTGAGCAAAGCTAAGCGATGCTAAACAGAACTGAGCTAAGTGAAGATAAATTAAAGGTAGACAAAAATGCTGGGGAAATTCAGCGGGTGAGGCCGCATCTATGGAGCGAAGGAATAGGTGACGTTCCGGAAGGTTCTTGACCCGAAACGTCACCTATTCCTTCGCTCCATAGATGCGGCCTCACTCGCTGAGTTTCTCCAGCATTTTTGTCTCCCTTTGATTTTCCAGCATCTGCAGTTCCTTCTTAAACATGAAGATAAACTTAAATAGACATATAAAATAGGTGCAGGAGTAGGCCATTCGGCCATTCGAGCCAGCACCGCCATTCAATGTGATCATGGCTGATCATCCCCAATCTGTACCCCGTTCCTGCCTTCTCCCCATGTTCCCTGACTCCGCTATCTTTAAGAGCCCTATCTAGCTCTCTCTTGAAAGTATCCAGAGAACCTGCCTCCACCGCCCACTGAGGCAGAGAATTCCACAGACTCGCCACTCTCTGTGAGAAAAAGTGTTTCCTCGTCTCCGTTCTAAATGGCTCACCCCTTATACTTAAACTGTGTGGCCCCTGGTTCTGGACTCCCCCAACATCAGGAACATGTTTCCTGCCTCTAGCGTGTCCAAACCCTTAACAATCTTATATGTTTAAGTTAAGTCTTATATGTTAAAGTAAGTTAAACAAAACCAGGAGCTGTGTACCCCAGCATCTTAGGTGGGTCTTGTGCCGTGACGCCCTTCAGTTTACGAACCAGCTTCTCACTGCTCCTGCGGATGGAGTCACGGAGCTT
This sequence comes from Okamejei kenojei, assembly GCA_035221665.1. Taxonomy (NCBI): domain Eukaryota; kingdom Metazoa; phylum Chordata; class Chondrichthyes; order Rajiformes; family Rajidae; genus Okamejei; species Okamejei kenojei. The sequence continues at coordinate 1,811,261 of CM069171.1, forward strand.
GGTGAAGGAACCGCTGCGTTTCAAGCTGCCCAGAGTGTCCTGCAACGGAGGGGAGAGATGGCGGTGAACTCGTGTTGTACAGGGATGAGGTGCTGAACACAAGAACTGGTGTTGCAATAGTTAGTTAAAACAAAGCGCCTGGACTTATTGAACAAACCCTCAAAGGGAGCGAGAACAAGGTTGGCTGTAAACAAGTTAACACGCACTGGATTTAAAGTCACACACTGTCATGAGCTCTTGGATGCAGCAAGCCTTTGATTAATGAACGCAATGTCGACACAATAGAGACTAAATGCACACTATGGAATGTTCAGCAGGTGATTTCTTCAAAGAAATAGATTCATCATGGCCTTATTCAGAGGCAACTGGCTGTGTGTCTCCGAGTTGTTCAACCAGCAGAAGGACTCATAGCAATATCCACACAAAGCAGACACAATCTTTCACCCGCTTTCCCCCAGCACCACGTCACAACAAGAGAATGAACAGAGATGAGTGTTACATAGTCTTCATTTGATGGGCAGGGTTAGTATCAGGAAGGTCTCTGCAACGAAGGGACTGGAAAACAAAGAGAGATGAGACTGGGTTAATGGAGCTGGAGGAAGACGGAAAAGTTAGATTTCAATCTCCGCCCCCTGGGTTCTTCTGGGCAAACTACCGGGCCGGCTGGGTCTGAGCTTAAATGCAGAGCCCTTGATATTGTACCTCCAATCATCCCCGCCGTGCAAGGCAACACGGTGGCGCAGCGGTGGAGCTGCTGCCTCACGGCGCCAGAGACCCGGGTTCCATCCCGACTACGGGCGCCGTCTGTACGGAGTTTGCACGTCCTCCCCAGTGACCGGTGTGGGTTTTCTCCGAAATCTCCGGTTTCCGCCCACACTCCAAAGATGTACAGGTTTGTAGGTTAATTGGCTTGGTATAAATGTAAAATTGTCCGTAGTGTGTGTGTGTGTGTAGGATAGTGTTAGTGTGCGGGGATCGCTGGTCGGTGCGGGCTCAGTGGGCTGAAGGGCTGTATCTCTAAACTAAACTAAATTAAACGCTCCTACAAGTGCGATGAGACACAAGAACTGCAGATGCTGGTATACAATAAAAGATATATGTTAATATATGTATATATATATGTATATGTATATATATGTATATGTATATGTATATATATGTTTGAAATTTATATGTATATATATATATATATATATATGTGTATATATATATAGTATGTGTGTATATATATATATATATATATATAATATATATATATATATATATATAATATATATATATATATATATATAAAAATAAATAAATACTATTATATATATACACACACACATATATATAAAATAAATAAATTAAACCCTCCTGGAGTAACACAGTTTGTCAGGCAGCATCTGTGGAGGACATGGATGGGCGATGTTTCGGTTCGGGACCCGTCTTCAGGCTCGGATACGCAAGATGCAATTGGCAATGATTTTCTCACCTTGTTAACATTAGTTTAGTTTGGTTTAGGTTAGAGATATAATGTGGGACAGGCCCTTCGGCCCACCAAGCCTAGCAGTAGAGCTGCTGCCTCACGGCGCCAGAGACCCGGGTTCGATCCTGACTACGGGCGCTGTCGGCACGAAATTTGTACGTACTCCTGTTTCCTCCCACACTGCAAAGACGTGCAAGTCTGTAGGTTAATTGGCTTGGTATAAATGTAAACATTGTCCATGGTGGGTGTAGGATAGTGTTAATGTGCAGGGATCGCTGGTCGGCCTGGACCCGGTGGGCCGAAGGGCCTGTTTCCGCGCTGTATCTAAACTAAAACTAAACTTCCTAATCTATGTACCTTCCACTCCCCCGACTCTCAGTCTGACGAAGGGTCTCGACCTGAAACATCACCCATTCCTTCTCTCTGGGGATGCTGCCTGACCCACTTACTCCAGCATTTTGTGTCTACGATTTAAACCAGCATCTGCAGTATCTTCCTACTGACTTGTTTTACATCATTTATACAGAACTGTGTCACAGAGTTAATACCTGTGTTGCTGACCTACAGCCCAACCTCACTTCACCACTATTCCCTAATCCCTGTATCTATTTCAGTGCCACAGCATATTAGTACGTGGGTTAAAGGATCTTACTTACCCCGTTCCACTCCACGCCCATACTCACTTCCTCATGACCCTCTGGGCCCTTTGCAAATATAACAGCCCCTGTGTCCAGGTAGATGTAGGGGTGGGACCATCGGCAGGGGGCTGTGCCCAGGGAGGGGTCAGATGCCTGCAGAGAAATGCAATCAGTTAGTTTAGATTACTTTACATGCGAATGCCATGTTGGCCTTCATAACAAGAGTTGTGTATCGGAGCAAAGAGGTCCTTCTGCAGTTGTACAGGGCCCTAGTGGGACCACACCTGGAGTATTGTGTGCAATTTTGGTCCCCTAATTTGAGGAAGGACATTCTTGCTACTGAGGGAGTGCAGCGTAGGTTTACAAGGTTAATTCCCGGGATGGCGGGACTGTCATATGCTGAGAGAATGGAGCGGCTGGGCTTGTACACTCTAGAATTTGGAAGGATGAGAGGGGATCTTATTGAAACATATAAGCTTATTAGGGGTTTGGACATGCTAGAGGCAGGAAACATGTTCTCGATGTTGGGGGAGTCCAGAACCAGGGGCCACAGTTTAAGAATAAAGGGTAAGCCATTTAGAATGGAGATGAGGAAACACTTTTTCTCACAGAGAATTGTGAGTCTGTGGAATTCTCTGCCTCAGAAGGCAGTGGAGGCCGATTCTCTGGATACTTTCAAAAGAGAGCTAGATAGGGCTCTTAAAGATAGCGGAGTCAGGGGATATGGGGAGAAGGCAGGACCGGGGTACTGATTGGGGATGATCAGCCATGATCACATTGAATGGCGGTGCTGGCTCGAAGGGCCAAATGGCCTACTCCTGCACCTATTGTCTATTGATTGTCACGTGTACCAAGGTACCGAGGTACAGTGAAAAGCTCTGTTTTGTGTGTCATCCAAACTGATCAGATATACCATGGCGTTTTAGGGTCTGTTAGATAGGCACAAGCAAAGACCCTACAGCAAGCACGATAGACCACGCGACGAAAAAGACGCAGTACGGTCATGGGCAGATTCAGGGGTAATTTTCGGCCCCATTTCCGTAACCGGCTTCCGTCTCCGCACCAAAGATCCCGTAGCGGAGCAAAGATACTAGCGCGGAGATGGAAGCCGGTTACGGAAACATCCTCGTAAAAATCAAAGTAAAAATCTTCTCCATTTTTTCAGAATTGTAATTTGTGAGCACAAACTGTTCCCCCGCAACGTTGATTACACTGCGAGTCGGGTCGGGTCGGGTCCGGTTACGGAAATGGATGAAAAAAAGGCCCACGTTCCGCTCCGTTGCGTACGACACGTCAGCCCGTTGCATTTAGCAGGAGTGGTTTATCTTGCTCCGCTATAGGATCCAAGGGCACAAGGAAGTTCAGGGAATAGAGGGACGTCTGAGGAAGGGTCTCGACCCGAAACGCCACCCATTCCTTCTCTCCAGAGATGCTGCCTGTCCTGCTGAGTTACTCCAGCATTTTGTGCCTACCTTCGATTTTATCCAGTATCTGCAGTTCTTTCATACAAATGAAAGTTTGGTGCGGTGAGCGTACCTTCGGTAGGGAATCTGTTTTATTCCCGATGGTGATGGGAACAATTTTGGTTTCTTCTTGATGTGGATGTTTAAGTCCACTGGCATCTGGAGGCTCTGCTGCTTCACTGAAAAGGGCAGACTCTATCAGTTTAAATCTTGCTTCTGGTTATGAAAGCAAAAGTTATTATTAGTGTACGTTTCATTTGTAATTCAATGGCCATCGAGTCATCCAAAGTACAAATGGAAGCCAAATGGTCCAACACCAGTGCGGCTCATCTATGACAGAGCTATCTGGTTAGTCCCATTCTCCCTGCACCGATTCCATCGTCTTTCCAGTATTTTAGTCAGTTTAGAGATTCTCAGGCCCCCTTCGGTCATGGCTGACCATGGGTGTCTCCAGGGTTGGAGGACGCCTGTGCGTGACTTTGTTTAATGTGGGGAGACTGGTGCACAGACAGCCACCACACACACGGTCCTTGACAGATCTGGGTCAGGATCCAGTGGCATGGAGTCCAAGACGACCGGAGACCCTTTTCTGCCGCAGCCTTCATCCGCCTTCCCAGCCGTTGTGACGCTCCACTAAGGTCAGCCATCGTCCTCCGCCTGTTCCACCGTTGAGGTCTTGGTTGGATTGGCTTTGTCAGAGACTCCCCTCCCCCCCCGACCTTACTGCCACGGGTGACCCTACCAGGAGGGGCAGTTCCCCCACTGTCGCTCGGTCGCAGTTGGAAACCCACCAACCCATAGTCTAGTGATTCAAGGATTGGCTTTTTTTATTCCTTTAAAAAAAAACCACAAAAGTCATCGATAACTAAAGTGAAAGATAAATGATACCTGGAGGTTGTGAAGCAGACTGCAGGCTCAGTGTGGTCCCAGTAGTCTCCTGAAGGGGCCACTCTGCCCTAAATGATAGAAGAAAAGGGATATCCTCTTCAAACGGTCTCATCAGCTCATTCACGTTGGGCAGCGAAGAGAGAGGGGAAGTAGTGGAGGGGGGGAGGGAGGAGGGAGAGGGGGAAGGGAAAAAGCGAGAGTGGGGGAAAGAGGGGGGGGTAGAGGGGGGCGGGGAACAGGGGACATGTGGACGGGGGGGGAAACTGTAGAGGGAGGGGGAGAACAGAGAAGAGGGGATGACAGGGAGGGAGAGGAAGGGTAGAGAGTGGGGGAGGGGGGAAGAGGGGAGGGGATGGGAGGGGGAGGGGGAGGAAGGGGGAGGGGGGAGAAGGGGGAGGGGGAGATGGGGGAGATGGGGGGGAAGGATATGAGGTGTAGAAAGACTGGGAAAAAAGCAGCAAATTGCTTACGGATGGAAGTTGTTAGTTGAAACCATGAGCAAATTTTAAAAAAAGGAACAGATAGGGGGCACAAACAGAAATCTATGACTAGTTGCTGATGTTTTCATGTACTTGCCATGTACATACAGATATAAAATGAAGGTACATTCGTATCTGCCTTCCTGACCCTATAGAAGCCAGGCTGCCTCTCGAGTGGAGAGTGCCAGCTGCTGGCCCTGGTCAGGAGCTCCCTGTAAACAAGGCGGGAGAGAGGAGGTTCATGATCCAGGTTGCCAGCAGCAGCTGGGACGAGCGTTTGTCCACACAGCACGGTGCCAGGTTGAAAGCATCGTGCTGGAAACCTGCCCGCCACACACCTGCTCCGACCTACAGCTGGCTCTTAGTGGTGAGGTGGTTCAGGTGGGTTAAAAGGTAGACTGGCAGTCTGTCCTCTGGTTGGGGCCTTCCAGAGACAAGAGCCTAGAGTGTTTTGTTGTCATGTGTCCCAGACAGAACAATGACATTCTTACTTACAGCGGCACGACAGAATATGTAAACAACATAATGACGAGAAAACAAGTTCAATGTGTGTGTAAATATATGCCTACTTCCAACGCAATGGAATATATATACAAGCTGCGGATGCTGAAAATCAGAAATAAAAACAGAAAATGGTGGAAACGCCTAACAGGTCTGTGGAAAGATATTTAACAATTCATGTTGAGGGGCCCTAGTTAGAACTGTTCTGATGAAATATCTTCGATCTGAAATGTTAACTCTTTCTCTTTCAAGAGATGTTGCTCAGCCTGCTGAGTATTTCTGGCAGGGTTCATTTTTGTAATAGGGATCCACCACCGATTTTCCGTCACCCTTGGGCCCAACGCCTTGGCGGATTATCCGCCTTGCCGGACCCACAGAGGTCACAGCAATAGACAATAGGTGCAGGAGTAGGCCATTCGGCCCTTCGAGCCAGCACCGCCATTCAACGTGACCATGGCTGATCATCCCCAATCAGTACCCCGTTCCTGCCTTCTCCCCATATCCCCCGACTCCGCTATTTTTCAGAGCCCTATCTAGCTCTCTCTTGAAAGTATCCAGAGAACCGGCCTCCACCGCCCTCTGAGGCAGAGAATTCCACAGACTCACAACTCTCTGTGAGAAAAAGTGTTTCCTCGTCTCTGTTCTAAATGGCGTACCCCTTATTCTTAAACTGTGGCCCCTGGTTCTGGACTCCCCCAACATCGGGAACATGTTTCCTGCCTCTAGCGTGTCCAAGCCCTTAACAATCTTGTGACGGCGTCCGAGAGGAGTCCAAAGGTGCCGGAACGTTCCGTCCAGGCCGCCGGGAGGGGGGGGGGGGGACGGGGAACCGAGACACCGGCCCACAAAGTTGGCCTTGGAAGTCAGCCGTGGGAAGGGATCTGCCAGCTCTGAGAACCTGGACCGCTGAGGGCAACTTTGACTCGCCGCTCAGAAGTCCCAATGAGGTCAAGATCGGCCACCTCACCTGGCCTAGGTACTGTATTTTCAGTGTGGGGGGGGGGGGGAGGAAACGACTTCCAGGGTGGATTTCAAGCGCCCTCTCGTATTCTTGTCCGATTAAAGGAAGTGCCGGACCGCCAGTTGCCGGGAAAGGAACTGCAGATGCTGTTTTATTTCCGAAGACAGACACAAAATGCTGGAGTAACTCAGCGGGTCAGGCAGCAACTCTGGAGAAAAGGAATAGGTGACTTTTCAGGTCAAAACCCTTCTTCAAACTATTTTCAAAGAGAGATTAGCTTGGCTGATGTTGGAATTGAAAATGCATTTCAAGTGAGTCCGCAAAATAAATTGTCCCACCATCATGCTTCACAAAAGTTACATTCAAACAGTATGAATATTCAAGGTACACAAAAATGTTGGAGAAACTCAGCGGGTGCAGCAGCATCTATGGAGCGAAGGAAATAGGCAACGTTTCGGGCCGAAACCCTTCTTCAGACCAGAATATTCACACCAATCATATGGGACTGGAAAATCATTGTTTCTGCTGATGTTACAAAACCTAAACTGGAGGCAATGTGGGTGAAGGAATTAGTAACCATTTTAAGTAAACAAAAATAATATTTTGCTTGACATTTTTTTAATCTTTGGCCTGTGGAGGAATAATTAAATTTAAAAAGCTTATTGTAAGCAGCAGAATAACAAAGCTTCATAACAGCATGGAGCAAGTTAGAAAACCTCTGCATTGGAGAGAGCCAGATGTTGTCCAATATTGGAGTCATGCAGATGTGAATTTAGAAAGTTAGAATTGGAAAAGTTTTGCACAATGGGAATTAAAACCTCGAGCCTCGTTAACTGCTGCTCTCCAATGCAGGGGAGCTTCCAATGCCTGTCGACTATTGAGCCTTGCCAGTGTGTGACTGAGTCGAGGGATAAAATGAAGACAATTTGCGTGTTACAGCATTAAAACAGGTTAATTGAGCCACTTAGTCACTGCTCTTAATGATCAACATGAACTTCCACACACACACATTGCTAATCAGCCTATCCTTACTCCAACTTTCCTGCAATGTTATCACGACATTTAACCACTTCCACATTCTCAACACTCTCTCTCTCTCTCAACACATAGCAGAAGCGTCCACGTCGCGGGGCTGGGAACTGGTAGTATCCCGAGCTAATTCTGCTGCCACCATCATCTACTGCGACTAGTGACGGCTGCCACCGATTGTCGCCGGAAGCTTGCGTCCTTTTCAGGACGGACGATGACAGCAAGGCCAACATTTGAAACATGGAAGATGGACACGAAAGAAGAAGAACACTCTCTGGATAAAGAAACTCCTCTGAAATTCCCCATTGGATTTAATAGGCATTATGTTCATGAGTCACAGGAGCAGAATTAGGCCATTCGGCCCATTGACTCTACTCCGCCATTCAATCGTGGTTGATCTATCTTTCTCTCTCAACCCCATTCTCCTGCCTTCTCCCCATAACCCACACTAATCTCTGCTTTAAAAATGCCCAATGACTTGGCCTCCACAGCCGTCTCTGGCAATGTATTCCACAGATTCACTGACTAAAGAAATTCCTCCTCATCTCCTTTCTAAAGGTACGTCCTTTTATTCTGAGGCTGTGCCCTCTGGTCCTAGACTCTCCCACTAGTGGAAACAGTCTGTGGTTTTATGAATATGGAAGGATATTGCTGATTCCTTGCACATTCCCCACTAAACCAGGCAAGTTAACTGCAACTAATGCCAAGAGCCACAAGGTCTAAAGGTCGTTCACCAAATACTTTATGGAATAAAAGGAGCTATCTTGCCTCATTAGCCTAATTAATAACTGAATTATTGCAACTTTGCTCATTTGTTCAGAAAGGAAATGTTTCTCACAAAAAGCTGGAGTAACTCAGTGGTCCAGATAGGTGATGCTTCGGGTCAAGACCCTACTTCAGACTGAAGAAGGGTCTCAACCCGAAATGTCACCCATTCCTTCTCTCCAGAGATGCTGCCTGTCCCGCTGGGTTACTCCAGCTTTTAGTGTCTATCCTCGGTGTAAACCAGATTCTGCAGTTCCTTCCGACACAAGAGAAAGCTTTTGTTCTCCCCCATCGCACCGCATTCTTGGCTGTTGAATAATCTTTGGCTCTGGGGCATTGAAGACTATTTAAGAAATTAAACACGCAAAATCTCTCTAAGATCAATCATCGAACTGCATGCTTGCCACTGTGAATCCCAGGGCCTTACAATTCAGCGATTGTGGTTTAATCTTTTGTCACTGCTTAGCTCCCCACCTACTTCTGCAAGGACTATTCGGTCGGCCGTCTTCTCTCCAGGTTAATGCATTCCTCTTTCTCCCATCCTTTCTCACCGACTGGCGTTATCTTTGCCGCTCTCCTGGGGTTTAAATTTAACCTTTACATCAAGGTGACCAGAAATAAACTTAGTTTTCCAAAGTTGGTGGGTCATAATAGTAACCGAACCCAAAGAGCGGAATAATGTCTATCCAAAAATATCCCTTTCCAAATGAATGTTACGGCTCCCCATTTGTTGATTGTCAGCCTTGAACTCTGTAATGTCCCTGGCAAGGCCTAGTAAAGGTTCTAGGGCCTAGTAAAAGGCAGGGCCTAGTAAAGATTCTAGGGCCTAGTAAAAGGCAGGGCCTAGTAAAGATTCTAGGGCCTAGTAAAAGGCAAGGCCTAGTAAAGATTCTAGGGCCTAGTAAAGGTTCTAGGGCCTAGTAAAGGTTCTAGGGCCTAGTAAAGATTCTAGGGCCTAGTAAAAGGCAAGGCCTAGTAAAGATTCATGTTGTTACACTCAATACAAGAGATTACTGCCACTTGGATTTGAATACTGGCTCCAGAGTCCTATTTAAAGACATTTGTTCACAGGAGTACCAGAAATAAAGCAAGGGGCTATGAGGAGAAAGATTTAAAGTCGCCTTAACCTCAGGGGCTGTCGAAGCAGTTCCTCTCTCCCGATATAACACACCGAAACTCAGATGTCCCACATTCTGTCATGGGGTGGACTGACTCCCTCCCCCCCCCCCCCCCACATCCCCAGTCCTGGATTTTCCACTTGTCACTTTGATTTCATGTTTCATGTGTCTTGCTGTGTTTTATGACTGTTGGCAGACCAATTTCCCTCCTGGGATAAATAAAATTCTATCGTATCGTTAAAACGATGCCCTCTTGTTTTTGTTATGTTGACCAATGTAAAAAGATTATTATCTTATAGCTTTATATACCTCCATCGGGTCAATTTTTGCTCAGGGAAATCTAGCCTAGTCTATCCAATCTCAACCCATAATGAAAGCACTCCAATCCAGGCAAGATCCTGATCAATCTCCTCCGCACTCCCTTCATATCCCCACATCCTTCCTACAGTGTGGCATCCCGATTACACACCCCTGTGCGCAGTGTGTTATAAAGTTAGAATGTCCCAAATGTTATATCTTGTACCCTAGCACATGACATATGCCATACAGGGCACCTGAAATAAAGGTGGGTAGATTTTCAGATGCGAGGCGCACACACAGACACAGGCCGACACACAGACACTGCCACAGACAGACAGACAGACACAGACGCACACACAGACAGACACAGATACACACATTGTCTCACAAAGCAGTTCCACACAACACTCAATCCTGTCTGCTAATCCAGAATCTTGCCTTTTTATTTCATCTTTGTAATCTTACTTCCCTTTTTCACTAATGGCTTTGGTCTGTGTCGGCTGGTCTCCGGTGGCATTGTCCACTGCAACCGCGAGGGGTGGGGGGGTTAGGAAGAGCTTGGACGCCGAGTACTTTGACCGGCGAGAGCCTATTACCTTGTTAGTGTCGTCGAGGTCCTCGGAGTTTACCCACAGCCGCCGGTGGTCACCTGTGCGGGGAAACAAGGTGAGAGGTTTCACCTGAAGACAGGTTCACCAGAAGCTTCACACAGTAATATTTGTGGGGGGAAGTAGTGTGCGTTTAGAGCTGGTTACATCAGCATGGTTGAAGGCCAGTCTATCGGAGCGCAGAAGGGTGAATATAATCAGGATGCAGGGTTATAAGAATCTGAGACGGGGTAACAAAGAGGACAGTTTACTTAGCAGAGGCCAGTAATAAAGGGACATAGATCAAAGGTAAATAATAAGAGTTGGAAATATTTGGGTTGTTCATTGGGGATTACATATGGAGTATTGTGTGCAGTTTTGGTCCCCTAATTTGAGAAAGGACATTCTTGCTATTGAGGGAGTGCAGCGTAGGTTTACAAGGTTAATTCCCGGGATGGTGGGACTGTCATATGCTGAGAGAATGGAGCAGCTGGGCTTGTACACTCTGGAATTTAGAAGGATGAGAGGGGATCTTATTGAAACATATAAGATTGTTAAGGGTTTGGACACGCTGGAGGCAGGAAACATGTTCCCAATGTTGGGGGAGTCCAGAACCAGGGGCCACGGTTTAAGAATAAGGAGTAAGTCATTTAGAACGGAGATGAGCAAACACTTTTTCTCACAGAGAGTGGCGCATCTGTGGAATTCTCTGCCTCGGAGGCCCGTTCTCTGGATGCTTTCAAGAGAGAGCCAGATAGGGCTCTTAAAAATAGCGGAGTCAGGGGATATGGGGAGAAGGCAGGAATGGGGTACTGATTGGGGATGATCAGCCATGATCACATTGAATGGCGGTGCTGGCTCGAAGGGTCAAATGGCCTCTACTCCTGCACCTATTGTCTATTGTCTATTGTCATTATCCAGAACTACTGACTAAAAGGGGGAAGGGTGGAAATCGTGCTTGATTTTACTTGAGATTGTCAGAGTTCAAATATGATCTCAGAGTGATGCATTTGTTGTGGTTTAATAAGACGCAGTTTGGCTGACTGAGTCTAGTATAGCAATGCTGTCTGTCCCTTCCCCCTGTCTTTTCCACTCATTATTCTATTTTTAAAATCTTCCCCTCGGGGGAGGCAGAGACTAGGTAGAATGCAGGAGAGGGTCGATTATTAACCAGATGTAAACAGCGGGCGTTATTGCCGCCTCTACATTTCCACCGATAGTGCCCGCTATCTGTTATTAACCTTTAAGTTTCCTACGAGGTATGGTGTGTATTTTTTTAACATTAAATGGACACTATCATTGATCTGTTTAAGAAGGAACTGCAGATGCTGGAGAAATCGAAGGTAGATAAAAATGCTGGAGAAACTCAGCGGGTGAGGCAGCATCTATGGAGCGAAGGAATATTCCTTCGCTCCATAGATACTTCGCTCCATAGATGCTGCCTCACCCGCTGAGTTTCCGGAAGGGCCTCGACCCGAAAAGTCACCTATTCCTTCGCTCCATAGATGCTGCCTCACCCGCTGAGTTTCTCCAGCATTTTTATCTACTATTATTGATCTGCATGGTAGATAACTATGTTATCTGCTGATACCGGTTTAAACCAAAGATAGACACAAAGTGCTGGAGTAACTCAGCGGGACAGGCAGCAACTCTGGAGAGAAGGAATGGGTGATGTTTCGGGTCGAGACCCTTCTTCTGACTGATGGCAAATAAAATGTGCAGGAAGGAACTGCAGATGCTGGAAAAATCGAAGGTAGATAAAAATGCTGGAGAAACTCAGTGGGTGAGGCAGCATCTATGGAGCGAAGGAAATAGGTGACGTTTCGGGTCGAGACGTCACCTATTCCATCGCTCCATAGATGCTGCCTCACCCGCTAAGTTTCCACAAGGGTCTTGACCCGATACGTCACCCATTCCTTCGCTCCATAGATGCTGCCTCACCCGCTGAGTTTACGGAAGGGTCTCGACCCGAAACCTCACCTATTCCATCGCTCCTTTGATGCTGCCTCACCCGCTGAGTTTCTCCAGCATTTTTAACTACTATCATTGCTCTGCATGGTAGATAACTATGTTATCTGGGGGTGCTGGTTTAAACCGAAGATAGACACAAAATGCTGGAGTAATTCAGCGGGACAGGCAGCATCGCTGGAGAGAAGGATTGGGTGACGTTTCGGGTCGAGACCCTTCTTCAGACTGACTGGCAAATAAAATGTGTAGGAAGGAACTGCAGATGCTGGTTTAAACTGCAGATAGACACAAAGTGCTGGAGTAACTCAGAGGGGCAGGCAGCATCTATGGAGAGAAGGAATAGGTGATGTGCCGAAGGGTCTCGACCCAAAACATCCCCATTCCTTCTCTCCAGAGGAGCCTCCTGCCCAACTGAGTTACTCCAGCTTTTTGTGTCTATTGACTGGTAGATAACTAGTTGATTACCACAAGGTTGAGTGATCTAACTCACCATCGACAGACCCAAACTCCCTCTCATGAGCCCTTGTCAGGATCTCCTTGTACAGAGCCTCGGCCTGTCGGTATTTGCCTTGCTTCAAGTAACAGGAAGCCTGGAACACGGAGAGAAAAACAACAGAACAAAGTCAGCCATCTTGAGCGTCAATCGAGATGCACATTTCCAACGCATCTATAGTCCCTTGCTACATAACTCTGGAAGCAAGTTGGTTTCCCTCACCAGGTTGTTCTTGGTCTTGGCCACATTGGGGTCCTCCGGTCCCAGCTTGGTTTGGTAAATCTCCAGAGCTCTCTCGTAGTAATACTCCACCTCCTCGTACTTGGCCTGGTTCTGGCACAACAGCGCCAGGTTGTTCAGCTGCTTGGCCACGTCGGGGTGGTCCTTGCCCAGTACCTGTAGGATTGACAACACCAGGCTCAGCAACGCTCACTGAATCTGCAACATCCAGGTTCAGGAACCGCTACTTCCCCACAGCCATCAGGCTATTAAACTTAACTCAAACGAAACTCTGATCATTAATAGCCCAATGCATATTCAATGGTATATGGACACACTGATCTGTTCTGTAATTATGCCTACTATATTCTGTTGTGCTAAAACAAAGCAAGAATTCCATTGTCCTATCTGGGACACATGACAATAAACTCTCTTGAATTTTGAATCTTAAACACAGCAGCGCTCCAAATCCCTCCCAAGATGCGTCGCGGACAATCTACCGCTCTATCCATGCGGTGGTGGGGCAGACAGCCTGGACGTGGAAAGATTTCAGTGGGATGTACGACCTGCTAGTGTGGTTTCTGGAGTTATTAGTTAAACTGGAAGATGCTGCTCAGCACACCTGGAGAACACATTGCTCTTAGAATCTCAAATCACCAGTTAGCCACGCACATGGGTGCTGACACTGAAACAACTGCTCAATTAGTGGCGCAGCGGCAGAGTTGCTGCCTTACAGCGAATGCAGCGCCAGAGACCCGGGTTAGATCCCGACTACAGGTGCTGCCTGTACGGAGTTTGTACGTTCTCCCCGTGGGTTTTCTCCAAGATCTTCGGTTTCCTCCCACACTCCAAAGACGTGCAGGTTTGTAGGTTAATTGGTTTGGTGAATGTAAAAATTGTCCCTAGTGTGTGTAGGATAGTGTTAGTGTGCGGGGACCGCTGGTCGATGCAGACCCAGTGGGCCGAAGGGCCTGTTTCTGCGCTACATCTCTACACCTTCCCCACCGCATTTTGGAAGTTACTGCTGAATGTGTTTGTTTTAAATTGAAAGATACAGCATGAAAACAGGCCCTTCGGCCCACTGAGCCCATGTTGACTATCACTCTGTTAGACTTTAAACTTTACAGGAGCAGAGCGGAAACAGGTCCTTCTGCCCAGGAAGACTGTGCCGACCAGCGGTCACCCCGTACACTGACGCTGTCCCACACTAGGGACAATTTACAACTTCACTGAAGCCAATTAACCGACAAACCTGCACATCTTTGGAGTGTGGGAGGAAACCGAAGATCTGGGAGAAACCCCACGCAGGTCTTGGGGAGAACGTGCAAACGCCGTACAGACAGCACCCGTAGTCTCTGGCGCTGTGAGACTGCAACGCCACCATGCCGCCACTGTGTTTAAATTTAGCATCTCAGCAATTGCAATATTTCTCTTCCAGCATAAGGAACACACCAGTTATGGTTCTAATATTATACTGCAACGCACAACGCACAACGATCCACTGGTGATTGTACATTCCCACAAAGCATGGGGGAAAATAGCTTATCTTCCATCTTTTAAACCTAATTTTACTTAGTTCGCTTGCGAACTATATTGGTTAAGTCCGAACAACATCTGGGATTACTTATAAACTGCAGGGAACGAAAAATGCAGGTTATAAATATGTTGACTCGAGGCAGTTTTAACTAATCAATGGTGACAAGAAGATAGACACAAAATAACCATATAACCATATATCAAGTACAGCACGGAAACAGGCCATCTCGGCCCTTCTAGTCCGTGCCGAACACTTACCCTCACCTAGTCCCATCTACCTGCACTCAGACCATATCCCTCCATTCCTTTCCCGTCCATATACCTATCCAATTTATTTTTAAATGATAAAACCGAACCTGCCTCCACCACTTCCACTGGAAGCTCATTCCACACTGCTACCACTCTCTGAGTAAAGAAGTTCCCCCTCATGTTACCCCTAAACTTCTGTCCCTTAATTCTCAAATCATGTCCTCTTGTTTGAATCTTCCCTACTCTCAATGGAAAAAGCTTATCTACGTCAACTCTGTCTATCCCTCTCATCATTTTAAAGACCTCTATCAAGTCCCCCCTTAACCGTCTGCACTCCAAAGAATAAAGACCTGGAGTAACAGCGGGTCAGACAGCATCTCTGGGGAGAAGGAGTAGGTGACGTTTCGGGTCGAGACCCTTCTTCAGACGGGTGGCAGGAGAACTGCAGATGTTGGAATCTTGAGCAAAACCTACAAAGTGCTGCAGGAAGTCTACAGGGCTGGCAGCGTCCGTGGATGGAATGGACAGGTGGCGTTTCAGGTCAGACTCTGCAGAAGGGTCCTGACCTGAAACATCGCCTGCCCATTCCCTCCACAGATGCTGCCTGACCCGCTGAGCTCCTCCAGCACTTTGTGTGTTTAACTAATCACTTGTCATAAGACACTGACAATTATACAAGGGTAGAGCAAAATTTCAGTATGAATGAAAGAAGGGTCCCGACCCGAAACGTCGCCCATCCTTGTTCTCCAGAGATGCTGCCTGACCCGCTGAGTAACTACATCACTTTGTGTTTATCCTCACTAAAATAAGGTCAGGAAAGATTCTACCTGCTGAGTATGGTAGGAGATTGTCCCTGGTGTGTGTAGGATAGTGCTAATGTGTGGGGATCGCTGGTCGGTGCAGACTTGGTGGGCCAAAGGGCCCCTGTCTGCGCTGTATCTCTAATTGTGATATTAATTGTGTCAGAGGGCGGTGGAGGGGGTTCTCTGGATGCTTTCAAGAGAGAGCTAGATAGGACTCTTAATAATAGCGGAGTCAGGGGATATGGGGAGAAGGCAGGAACAGGGTACTGATTGGGGATGATCAGCCGTGATCACATTGAATGGCGGTGCTGGCTCGAAGGGCCGAATGGCCTACTCCTGCACCTATTGTCTATTGTCTTCAGACTGACTGTTGGGGAGAGGAGGAGGGGAGGGGGAAGAGAGAGAGCAGGGAGAGAGGAGAGGCGGGACAAATTGGGGGGGGGGGTGATAGGTGGACAAGGGCAAGGGGCTACAATCAGTCTGAAGAAGGGTCCTGATCCGAAACGTCACCTAGCCATGTTTTCGGGAGATGCCGCCTGACCCACCGAGTTACTCCAGAGATCCTTCTTGTGCCTCTCGCAGTCAGGGTCATCTGGAAGAAGAGCAATTTGTGCCGGGTGTGATAGAGATGCAGGTTACCTGCTTTACCGCCACGTATGGTTGCTATTTCTACATCTCACATGGATAGAATAGGGGGTGGGAGATTGCAACGTTCACGTGGTCCGCCCTGTTTCAACGAATGCAATCAACCTGCCGTGCACAATGAAATAAGGTCAAATGGAACAAGTTGTCCGACAACTTTAGGCCGTGCATGCCACACACAAGAAGAAGATGGAGAGAATAGGTTTAGAGGGATATGGGACAAACGCAGGCAGCTGGGACAAGTGTAGATGGGTTGGGATGGCCGGTGTGAGCAAGTTGGGCTGAAGGGCCCGTTTCCACACTGTGCGACTAAGATTTTCTGATATTAATTCTGGTTTCCAGCAGCTTACAACTTAGAAAGTCTGAACCCTAGCTAGAGTCTGCCTTCTGGTCTTAAACGAGCAGCCTGCAAATTAGGTTTGAAAGATGAGATGTTAGCTGTTTTTTTCATGCCATGGGGGAAATAGAATTAGCAGCAGAGCTCCAGAGGTTCTTTGTGTGTGGCAGCTTAAGAACTGTAACTGAAGTATTATCCCAGCACTCTCGACATGCACTGGCAGCAAAAAGTTGCAGAGGCTGAGACTGCCTACATTAAAAATACCACTCGTGATACATTTTTAATGAGCTTTATTTCATAAATCAGTTATTAAGTGCCTCAGACCCAGAGACTAAACTGAAATGTAGGACAGAAAAGCTAAGCAATTGGCAGCTTACAATCCAGTGGCATGAATATTAATTTCTCTAACTTCAAGTAACCCCTGCATTCCCTCTCTACTCCATCCCTCCCCTCTCCCACACCAAGTCGCACCAGCTTCTTGTTCTCACCTAGCAAACAGCTAACAATGGCCTCTTACCTTTATCATTGTTACTTTTTTTTTGCATATCTTTCATACATTTGTTCCAAATCTCCTTACATCGTCCCATGTATCTCGTTTCCCTTTCCCCTGACACTCGGCCAGAGGAAGGGTCCCGACCTGAAACGTCACCCATTCCTTCTCTCCAGAGATGCTGCCTGTCCCGCTGAGTTACTGCAGCACTTTGTGTCGATAAGCAATTTAGTTCTTGCAGCTATATGTTCTGGCACTCATCCATACCAGACCTGAACTCCGTCAAAGTTTGGCAATCACACCCTCCTCACCAGGAGCGTAAGGGATTGTGTGGTACCTCGGGTAGACGATAAGGATGGGGCTTGCCAGCCACAACCATGTCCTAGCTCATGTCCCCTCCCCCATTACAATCAGTCTGAAGAAGGATCCCAACTTCAAGCGTTGCCTCTCCATTCCTGCCACAGATGCCAGACCTGCTGAGTTCCTCCAACAGTGTGGAGTTTTAGTGATTCCATCGGCCCACCCGAGTCCGCTCTGATGAGTGATCACCCCGCACACTAGTTCTAACCTATTCGGGCGGTCACGGTGGCGCAGCGGTAGAGTTGCCGCCTTACAGCGAATGCAGCGCCGGAGACCCGGGTTCCATCCTGACCACTGGAGCTGTCTGTACGGAGTTTGTACGTTCTCCCCGTGACCTGCGTGGGTTCTCTCCGAGATCTTCGGTTTCCTCCCACACTCCAAAGACGAGCAGGTTTGTAGGTTAATTGGCTTGGTGAATGTAAAAATTATCCCTAGTGTGTGTAGGATAGTGTTAAAATGCGGGGATCGCTGGTCAGCGCGGACCCAGTGGGCCGAAGGGCCTGTTTCCACGCTGTATCTCTAAACTAAACTAAACACCAGGGACAATTTACAAAAGCCAATTACCCTACAAAGCCACGTCTTTGGATTGTGGGAGGAAAGTGGAGCACCTGGAGAAAATCGACATGGTCACAGGGAGAACGTACAAACCCCGTACAGACAGCATCCTCAGTCAGGATGGAACCCGGGTCTCTGGCGCTGTGAGGCAGCAACTCTACCGCTGCGCCACCGTGTTTTGCTCCACAAAAAACGTGCTTTAAAAGATTCCAACTTTGGGACTGTCCAACAAGGGTACGTGTTTTGTGTATTACCTGTGCAATAAACTGGCCTTATTGAGATACCCACAGCCCTGATCCTCAGCAACATCTGGATAAGTCCATTACCACAGTAGATCTCACTTGCAAGTGCTCATTGTCTTGGCTTTAATGGGGTTGGGGGGGGGGGGGGAAGGGAGGCAACATGCAGCGTTATTTCTGCCTTTAAGAAAAACAACTGGAAAGGATTCTCATTTTCCAACCTTTTCCCGGATTTCCAAAGCTCGCTTGCACAGTGGTTCAGCTTCTTTATATTTTCCTCTTTTGCCAAAAAGCACAGCGAGATTATTCAGAGTAGCAGCCACCTGGACAAGGTGGATAAAGGACAGGTTAGCACACAACGTTATTCACACCTCCCCCCCCCCCCCACACACACAACACACAACTCCATGTCGGCCCCTACACCACACCACCGTCATGTGACTAGACAGCACCGCTCAATACACTGGGCAAATGGATAAAGTGCCAGAGATGTGACAATAGACAACAGGTGCAGGAGGAGGCCATTCAGCCCTTCGAGCCAGCACCGCCATTCAATGTGATCAAAGCAGATCATCCCCAATCAGTACCCCGTTCCTGCCTTCTCCCCATATCCCCCGACTCCGCTATCTTTAAGAGCCCTATCTAACTCTCTCTTGAAAGCATCCAGAGAACCTGCCTCCACCGCCCTCCGAGGCAGAGAATTCCACAGACTCACCACTCTCTGTGAGAAAAAGTGTTTCCTCGTCTCCGTTCATAATGCCTTACCCCTTATTCTTAAACTGTGGCCCCTGGTTCTGTTCTCCCCCAACATCAGGAACACGTTTCCTGCCTCTAGTGTGTCCAAGCCCTTAACAAGCTTATATGTTTCAATTAGATCCCCTCTCATCCTTCTAAACTCCAGAGTGTACAAGCCCAGCCGCTCCATTCTCTCAGCATATGACAGTCCCGCCATCCCAGGAATTAACCTGGTGAACCTACGCTGCACTCCCTCAATAGCAAGAATGTCCTTCCTCAAATTAGGGGACCAAAACTGCACACAATACTCCAGGTGTGGTCTCACTGGGGCTCTGTACAACTGCAGAAGGACCTCTTTGCTCCTATATTTGATTTCTCTTCTTATAAAGGCCAACATGCCATTCTCTATCTTCACTGCCTGCTGTACCTGCATGCTTACTTTCATAGACTGATGTACAAGGACCCCCAGATCCCATTGTACTTCCCCTTTTCCCCTTACAGTCTGAGGAAGGGTCTCGACCCAAAATGTCACCTATTGCTTTTCTTCAGAGACGCTGACTGACCCGCTGAGTTACTCCAGCATTTTGTGTCTATCTTCTCTTGTACATCCCCCTCAAACTTTGCCCCTCACGTTTGAAAGCAGTGCCCTCTAGTCCTTGATATTTAGTCTCTGGCCCACATGCAACATCCTGCCAGGCGGGCGCTGCAGTTCAGTGGGCTGAACACAGACCAGGGATTTGGGGAAGAAGTTCGCTTTGCTGGCTTTGAGGTTGACTTGCATGGTTTCTCAATTACAAATTTTATACAGCCTTTTACAACATCAGGAACTACCACAGTGTTTCTTAGCCAAATAATTATTTTTGGAATTTAGTCCCTACTGCAACACAGCCAATGTACACAAAGCAACAGAACTGTGATAGTGAACAGATACTGGCTAGGGACAAATGTTTAGTTTAGTTTAGAGTTACAGCGCAGAAACAGGCCCTTTGGCCCACCGGGTCCGCGCCGACCAGCGACCCCCGCACACCAACACTATCGTACACACACTAGGGACAATTTACATTTACACCGAGCCAATTAACCTGTAAACCTGCACGTCTTTGGAGTGTGGGAGGAAACCGGAGATCCCGTAGAAAACCCAGCAGGTCACGGGGAGAACGTATAAACTCAGACAGACAGCACCCAAGGCAGCAACTCTACCGCTGCACCACCCATTATTGGTCTGGGCACATTGGAAAATCCTGTGCCATTTTTTTGAATAGTTGCGATGGATTTTATGCTGCCTACCTGAGAGGTTAAGCAGTACCGCAGTGTAATATCTCATTGGAATGGCAGCATTTCTGGTGGTGAGGGCACTGTCTCAATACTGCCGGCCTGAATTATGTGGTCAAGTCTTTAGACTGAGATCCCTACCCACTCACTCTTCCGACTCGGAGGCAGGATCTGAGTCCGGGACAATAAATAATGGGAAGGAACTTTAAACAACGGGCGGCATGAAGGCGCAGCGGTAGAGCTGCTGCCTCACAGCGCCAGAGATCCGGGTTCCATCCTGACTACGGGTGCTGTCTGTACGCTCTCCGTGACAGCGTGGGTTTTCCCCAGGTACTCCGGTTTCCTCCACACTCCAATGACGTACAGGTTTGTAGGTTAATTGGCTTCGGATGTTGTAAAATTGTCCCTAGTGTGCGTATTTTGGTGTGGGGGGGGGGGGGGGGGGATCGCTGGTTGGTGCGTACTTGATGGACCGAAGGGCCTGTTTCCGTGCTGCATCACTAAAGTTGTCCCCTTTCCCCAAGTTCCCTTTACTTATGCATCTTGGGGCCAAATGATGGAAGGGGAAGACCCTTGGTCACAATATTTGACTATGTTATATGTGCAAGTGCACATTCTTGTATTGTCTAACATCTGTCCCGTCTGTGCCTGGTACTTTAGAACACGAGATGCTATGATCACTCATCTAGACAAGAAACTAACCGCTGGATGGTCTTGGCCAAGGGTTTTCTCCCGGATAGTCAGGGCATCATTTAAAAGATTTGCTGCCTCTTTGTATTTGTTCTGATCCCTGTAAAATGAAAAGGAAATTTCAGCAGTGTCTCCAAGAAGCATTTTAAACACGGTGAGCGCCGCAACAACAGTGGCAGTGTTGGAACCGCTGCCACACACACCTAAAGACCCCAGTTCGATCCTGACCTCAGCTTCTGTCTGCATGAAGCTTACATGCTTTCTCTATGACCGCGTGGTTTTCCTCCCAGTGCTCGGGTTTCCTCCCACATCCCGAAGGTGTGCCCGTCTGCTGGTTAATTGGCCTCTGTAACTTGCCCCTCACGTGCAAAATCTTAGTTTCAGTTTAGTTTATTGTCACGTGAAAAGCTTTTGTTGCGTGTTATCCAGTCGCCCATTCCTTCTCTTGAGAGATACTGCCTCACCCGCTGAGTTACTCCAGCATTTTGTGTCTACCATCGATTTAAAGCATCTGCAGTTTTTTCTTACACAGTGAACGGAGCCGTCCTGAACTAGTATCTACCTCATTGGAGACCCTCAGACTATCCTTGAATGGACTTTACCCTGCACTAAACGTTATTCCATTATCATGCATCCATACACTGTAAACGGCTCAATTGTAATCATATATGGTCTTTCAACAAAAGCTTTTCACTGTGCCTCAGTACACGTGACATTAAACTAAACTGAAACTAAGATAAAGATCTCTTTTGCTTTCGGACAGTTGCATGGGACATTTAGCAATAACTCCATGATTTCTGCCTTTCCACTTTCCTTTTGTTCCGCTCCTCAGAACAGCGGCAGAGAATTGAACTCTTTTGCGGAATGTGAAATTCCTCCTCCATATTCCTTATTTATAATTCACCCAGGCTGTGTCGAGGGGACGTATTACATAGGAGGCAACAGTGCAGGGGATAATAAATCTGAAGATGGGTCTCAACCCCAAATGTCACCCATTCCTTCTCGCCAGAGATGCTGCCTGTCCCGCTTTTCGCACAAAGGGTGATGGATGTATGGAACAAGCTGCCAGAGGAAGTCATTGAGGCAGGGACTATCCCAACATTAAGAAGCAGTTCCACCACCACCACCACCTACTATTACTGCCCTAAAAACATGTTTCCTCACTTAGCTTCATCTGTACTCTCTGGTTCAGTCACCACAAACAATCTCCCCTCAAACACTCCATTAAATGTCCACAATCCTGACCAATCACTTCTACCAACTTTCCCTTTAACCTACCTTGCTCTAGGGAGAATAATGCACTTACTCCAGCTTTTTGTGTCTATCTTATGATAAATTCAAACTGCTGCGGGTCCAACTATGAAAGCAAGATAGTGGGCATCACTGCTTGTCACTACAAGGTACATTTAGACAGATTTAGGAAGCTCTTCACACAAAAGCTCTTCACAACTGGCAAACATCTAAACCTTTGGGGACCATGTCCCAGACGTCCCAGGCAACATCTCTGGAGAAAAGGAATAGGTGACGTTTCAGGTTGAGGCCCTGGTCTGAAGATGTGTCTGAAGATGGGTTCCGACCCGAAACGTCTCCTATTCCTTCACTCCAGAGGTGCTGCCTGACCCGCTGAGTTACGCCAGCATTTTGCGTCTAACTTTGGTTTAAACCAGCATCTGCAGTTCCTTCCTAAACAACACACTTCATTGGTCTCAGACTGATTTGATTCAGGACCTTCTACTGCAGTGCTTCTTAAACTGGTGAATGGTTCACCCAAGGGTGAATTAAATTATTTTGGGGTGAATGAGTTAATCTATGTTTTTTGCTCATGTGACAAAATAAATTATATCTAAAATTATACACAAGGGAGAAAATGACGCAAATTACCAAAAAAACAAGAAAATTTAGTCGAGGGTGAATGAAATTTTGTGATAAAGACTCAAGAGTGAATGACACTGAAATAGTTTAAGAAGCACTGGTCTACTGCATCAATACTCGGTGTGTTTGTTATTAACACTGATGCCTCAGTGAGGAGATCTATTGCAGTCAAAAAGGCTGGCAGCATCATCAAGGACCCACACCACCCTGGCCACACACTCATCTCCCCGCTACCTTCAGGTAGAAGGTACAGGAGCCTGAAGACTGCAACGTCCAGGTTCAGGAATAGCTACTTCCCCACAGCCATCAGGCTATTAAACTCAACTCAAACAAAACTCTGAACATTAATAGCCCATTATCTGTTTATTTGCACTTTATCAGTTTATTTATTCATGTGTGTATATATTTATATAATGGTATACGGACACACTGATCTGTTCTGTATTCATGCCGTCTATATTCTGTTGTGCTGAAACAAAGCAAGAATGTCATTGTCCTATCTGGGACACACGACAATAAACTCACTTGAACTTGAACTGCTATGGGGCATCTGCAGTAAAATGAATCGTACCTGTATACCAAGGCCAGAATATTTAGCATGGTGGCCACATCGGGGTGGTTGTGGCCCGAGGTTTTCTCCAGGTCCTCCAGAGCTTGCTTACAGAGTGGGACGGCCACTTCGTAGCGCCCTTGTGAAGCATACTGTATGACCAGGTTGTGGAGAGTCCGCAGCCTTGCCGGGATCTCGTATCCCCCCTGCTGCGCTGCTGCTGCTGCACTGCTGTGAGACTGCTGCACTGCAAGACACACAACGCCACCGCAGGCTAGTCACCTGTGCTCCGCAAACGTACTGCCCCCCAGTCCCAACCACCCCTATGCCCCCGTCCCACTTCGGAAACCTGAACGGAAACCTCTGGAGACTTTGCGCCCCACCCAAGGTTTCCGTGCAGTTCCCGAAGGTTTTTGTCAGTCTCCCTAATGGTCGAAAATGGTTTCCACTTCTTCTATGTTCCGGCGATTATTTCAAAAAATTCAAAACCGGCCGCGACTAAAAATAGGTTGCCGTTTTAAAAATCGGTAATTTTTTAGTCAAAGCCGGTTGCGATGCTAGTTGAAGGTGGTTGCCGGAGGTTGCAGGTAATGGAAGGTAACACCTTTTTTCACCCAGTTTTATTCCACCAGGGAGGTCTTACCTTCCACTACCTGCAACCTCTGGCAACCACCTCCAACTAGCATCGCAACCAGAAGTCTCCAGAGGTTTCCGTTCAGGTTTCCTAAGTGCGACCGTGACATTACTTTCCCCGTCTCCTATCTTTGCTGAGGAGGCTTTACTGTATTAGTTGTGGGGAATAGCTAATACAGGCGCTTCGGCCCAACTGGCCCACACCGGCCAACATTGTCCCATCTGCCCTAGTCCCACTTGCCTGCGCTTGGTCCATAACCCTCCAAACCAGAGAACATAGGTTGAAGGTGAGAGGGGAAAGATTTAATGGGAACCCTAGGGGCAACTTTTTCACACATGGAATGGGCTGCCAGAGAGATAGTTGGCGTATGTACTACAACAACAGGGACTTTTGGACAGGTACATGGACAGGAAAGGCTTACAGAGATTTGGGCCAAACCTATGCAGGTGTTTGAGGTGTTTAAGAAAGAACTGCAGATGCTGGAAAAATCGAAGGTAGACAAAAATGCTGGAGAAACTCAGCGGGTGAGGCAGCATCTGTGGAGCGAAGGAATAGGTGGCATTTCGGGTCGAGACCCTTCTGGAAACTCAGCGGGTGAGGCAGCATCTATGGAGCGAAGGAATAGATGGCGTTTCGGGTCGAGACCCTTCCGGAAACTCAGCGGGTGAGGCAGCATCTATGGAGTGAAGGAATAGGTGACGTTTCGGGTCGAGACTCTTCAGGTTTTAGAGGTAGTTGAGGCTGGGACTATCCCATTGTTTACGATCACATTGAATAGCGGTGCTGGCTCGAAGGGCCGAACGGCCTACTCCTGCACCCATTGTCTATTGTCTAGTTGGACAGCTACTTGGATAGGACAGGTTTGGAGGGTTATGGATCAAGCGCAGGAAAGTGGGACACGTGTAGATGGGACATTGTTGGCCGGTGTGGGCGAGTTGGGCTGAAGCACCTGTTTCCGCGCTGTATCGCTCTATGACTCTAGGTGGGACCATTGTAGATGGGGCATGTTGGTCAACATGGACAAGCTGGGCAGAAGGGCCAGTTTCCGTGCTGTGTGACTCAATGACTCTAAATCTCTTGGATGGAATTTAATTAGTGTTAGTTCCCTTAACATTTGCAAAATATACGTACGCTGACTCTGCTCTTCCTCATTCGGGAAAAGATCATCCAGCGGAGCCTTTGACAACACGCTGTCTTTGTCTTCCTGGAAACATATGGAAGGAAATTGGAAAGAAAATATATCCATAGATCAGGTATGCATTACAGTTTAGTAACTACTTAATTGTCATTAAAGATAGGAGCAGAATTAGGCCATTCGGCCCATCAAGTCTACTCCGCCATTCAATCATGGCTGATCTATCTCTCCCTCCTAACCCCATTCTCCTGCCTTCTCCCCATAACCCCCGACACCCGCACTAATCAAGAATCTATCTATCTCTGCCTTAAAAATATCCATCGATTTGGCCTCCACAACCTTCTGTGGCAATGAATCCCACAGATTCACTACCTTGTGACCAAAGAAATTCCTCCTCATCTCCTTCCTAAAGGAACGTCCTTTAATTCTGAGGCTGTGCCCTCTGGTCCTAAGCTCTCCCACTCGTGGAAACATCCTCTCCACATCCACTCTATCAGGCCTGTCTGTCAAGTGTTTTAGAAATTACAGAGGAGAAAGGAATTAGAAAATGCCTGCACGTTCTCCCTGTGACCTGCGTGGGTTTTCTCCGGGATCTCCAGTCTCCTCCCACACTCCAAAGACGTGCAGGTTTGTAGGCTAAATGACTTGGTGTAAATGTAAATTGTCTCCAGTGTGTGTAGGATAGTGTAAGTGTGCGGGGATCGCTGGTCGGCACGGACAAGGTGGGCCGAAGGGTCTGTTTCCGCGCTGTCTCTCGAAACTAAACTAAGACTGTGGCAGGAGGCCACGGGCGTTTGTACCTTTGAAAGGCCAGTTAGCAAGCTCGCCCCCACCCCTCATGTTCCTCCCCTCCGGCCGCCGGCCGACATACCGCTGCCTCCTGCTCGTCGTACTTCTTGATCTGGTTCATGAACTCCAGGTGCTTCTTCTCCTCCTCCAGCTGAGCCACCGCCTGTTCGCTCTTCTGCAGCCTCTGCTGCGTGCTGGCCAGCTCGTCCCGCAGCCACTGGTTCTCCTGGCACAGCCGGCGCACCTGCGCTCGTAGCTTCTGCTTCTCCGCCTCCACCGTGCTGAGGTGGGTGGACAGAGCCGTCACCACCTGAAGCGCGCAGGGCGTTCCCCCCCCCCCCGACGAGCAAACATGCAAGAGAGAGCAGAAAACACGTCAGTACTCAGCAGACCGGGCAGAGTCTGCGGGGAGGGAAACAGGGCTGGTGTTAACACACATCATCCTAGCCACACACTCATCTCCCCGCTACCTTCAGGTAGAAGGTACAGGAGCCTGAAGACTGCAACGACCAGGTTCAGGAATTGCTACTTCCCCACAGCCATCAGGCTATTGAACTCAACTCAAACAAAACTCTGAACATTAATAACCCATTATCTGTTTATTTGCACTTTATCTCTTTTATTTATTCATATGTGTATATATTTATACAATGGTATATGGACACACTGATCTGTTCTGTATTCATGCCTACTATGTTCAGTTGTGCTGAAGCAAAGCAAGAATGTCATTGTCCTATCAGGGACACACGACAATAAACTCTCTTGAATCTTGAATGCTGGAGTAGAATAGATCATTGGCAGCTAAGGGAAGGTGACAACGTGACAAGCAAAGATAAAATCTAATCAGGACAGTCAGACTGTTTTGACGGCTACTTGTCACCTTCCCCTAGGCGCCTTGTCAAAGTGGCCCAGCGGTAGAGTTGCTGCCTTACAGCGCTTGAAGCACCGGAGAGTCAGGTTCGACACAACTACGGGCGCTGTCTGTACGGAGTTTGTACCTTCTACGTGGGTTTTCTCCGAGATCTTCGGTTTCCACCCACACTCCAAAGATGCCTCGGGATCACAATATTTAAAATTCTCTTGATTAAAGCCACTGCGGGCAAAATGTCACTTTCTTTGCTTCTGATTTCTTGCATCAACACCAATCTTACAACCACCGTACTTCTTACATCTATATCACACTCTACACTCCAAACCTATCTCAAGTGAGTAAACTCCAACATGTAAATGGCAATTAACCACACTGCTTACTGGAACCATTAATGAATGAACAAATTAATTGGCCAAATATTCACATACAAGGAATTTGCCTTGGTGCTCTGCCCGCAAGTGACAACATCTATGGAGCGAAGGAATAGGCGACGTTTCGTCTCGAAACCCTTCTTTGAACTCAGCATGTGAGGCAGCATCTATGGAGCGAAGGAATGGGTGACGTTTCGGGTCTCGACCCAAAAAGTCGCCTATTCCATCGCTCCATAGACGCTGCCTCACCTGCTGATTTTCTCCAGCATTTTTCTCTACATGACATACAGTGGTCATCAGCATCAGAACATTGTGTGAACATGGCAGCGTGATGGGCTTGATGTAATCTACTCTGGGCAAAAGACTCTGTGCGTTTACCCCGATCTATTCCTCTCATGATTTTGCACATCGAGATCGGAAGAATTTTAGATATTAAAAGAATTGGGGGACAAGGGAGGAAAAATGCTGAGATGGAAGAACGAGATATTCTTTGGAGCGCAGAAGGTTAAGGTTAAGGCTTGATAGAGGTCTTTAAAATGGTGAGAGGGATAGACAGAGTTGACGTGGATAAGCTTTTTCCATTGAGAGAAGGGAAGATTCAAACAAGAGGGCATGACTTGAGAATTAAGGGACAAAGGTTTAGGGGTAACATGAGGGGTTCTTCTTTACTCAGAGAGTGGTAGCTGTGTGGAATGAGCTTCCAGTGGAAGTGGTGGAGGCAGGTTCGATTTTATCATTTAAAAATACATTGGATAGGTATATGGATGGGAATGGAATGGAGGGTTATGGTCTGAGTGCAGGTAGATGGGACTGGGTGAGAGTAAGTGTTCGGCACGGACTAGAAGGGCCGAGATGCCCTGTTTCCGTGCTGTAATTGTTATAGGGTTATATAGTTATATGAATGACGGAGCAGGCTCGAAGGAGCAGATGGTTAAATCAGCTTTAATTCTGATCTTCTTATGTTCTCAGCCAGCGAACTACAAAACTGGGATTTGTACTTCCTTGTGGAAGTTCCAAAGATGCTTACAGAGAGAAATGCTGGCTGCCCCACAGGGACATGTCAACATATGACTGCAGAATTCAGGTAATTGTCTCCATGAGTCCAATTGCAACTTGAGACAAGGATTCCAGTTCTCAGAACCTTCCCTGAAATAAGCCACGGGTATTTTTCCATCTCTTCCAAGGTGAAGGTATGTATGACGGCAAACACAAAATGCTGGAGTAACTCAGCGGGTGAGGCAGCATCTATGGGGAGAATCTTCAGACCAGGGTCTCGACCCAAAACGTCACCCATTCCTTCTCTCCATAGATGCTGCCTCACCCGCTGAGTTACTCCAGCATTTTGTGTCTACCTTTGATTTGGTCCAGCATCTGCAGTTTTCTCACACAGTACGTACAACGCTATCTGGATTTAGTGACTTTAGACATTAGAGATAGAGTGCGGAAACAAGCCGTTCGGCCCACCGAGTCTAATTAAGAATCTATCTATCTCTGTATGTTCAAGAAGGAACTGCAGATGCTGGAAAATCGAAGGTAGACAAAAATGCTGGAGAAACACAGCAGGTGCGGCAGCATCTATGGAGCGAAGGAAATAGGCAACATTTCGCCCCGAAACGTTGCCTATTTCCTTCAGGGTTTCGGCCCGAAACGTTGCCTATTTCCTTCGCTCCATAGATGCTGCCGCACCCACTGAGTTTCTCCAGCACTTTTGTCTATCTATCTCTGTATTATGTTTATATATTCTGTTGTGCTGCAGCAAGCAAGAATGTCATTGTCCTGTCTGGGGGATACATGACAATAAAACTCTCTTGACTCTTGATCTTAAGAATATCCATTGACTTGGCCTCCACAGCCTTCTGTGACAATGAATTCCACAGATTCACCACCTTCTGGCTACAGAAGTCCCTTCGAGAGCTTGTTTCTAGCTCACAATTCCAGCGTCTACAATCTCGTGTCCACATTTGAGAACCCGTCCCCTTGTACAAGGTTCCTACCTGAGCCTCGCTCAGACCTAGTTCAATCATCTCCAACGACCTCTGGATGAGGCCGGTCTTCTCCTGCACCAAGTGAACTTCGTCATCTTCCTTCAACCCATTCAGCGTCTCCTGCAGGCTCTGCAGAATGGTGTTGTTCTCATTTTTCAGAGCCTCCAAGCCCTGGATGACCTGCTTGGTGCCAGTAATGATCTCGTCTGCACTCAGCTTCTCATTCATCTGCACCATCGTGGACATGTCGTTCCGACTTCTGCGCACACGAGGCAAACAAGAACATTAGTGAGATCAAATTTTCTATTAGAAACAAGGAACTTCAAGCATGGGAAAATGAATTAGCTCAACCTATAACGAAAGATATTTGGGATGAAAGTCTACAACACATCAATGCTCGTTAAATGCCAGACATTCTTTAATACGATTTAAAGTACTACATACGGGTGGAAGATTGCAACCTTCACGTGGTCCGCCCTGTTTCGACTAATGCAATCAACGCGACGTGCACAAACGGAAGATCAAATAGAACAAGTTGTCCAACAACTTTAGGCCGTGCACGCCACACGCAAGAAGAAGAAAGTACTACACAGATTGCATTACTCTAAAACAAAATTAAATACAATTTTTCCTAATATCTCCCCTATCTGTGACAGATGTCAATATTCAGTGGCTAATTTAACCCATACTTTTGTAAATTGTATAAAAATTAAACATTTCTGGATGGATATTTTTTTAATTATTTCCGAAGTTGTTAATATCCAACTGGGATCCCGACCCTAAACTAATAATATTGGGAATATCAGAACAATGCCTAAAACTTTCAACAAGCCAAAGAAATTTCCTTGATTATAGTATAATAATTGGGGAAAAATTAATATTAACATTTTGAAAAAACCCAACAACCCCCACAATTAAAAGGTGGATTATGGAGATGTCGGAGACCCTACATTTGGAAAAAATTAGACTTGTCTTAATTGACAAACCAGAATTATTTGCTAGAACATGGTCTCCATTTATAGATTATTTGAAGGGGTAGAATGGTCCGGCACGGGAGCCTGACTGAAGCTTGAATCCAGGATTAGATGAACAGTTATGTTTTATAACCTACGGACCTATCTCCTAAACTGTATTATTGAAAATGTACTTTATTTATTTTTTTAATTATTTCTTTTTTCTTTTCTCTTTTGCTATCTATAAATAAAAATAAACAATTAGAAGCAGTGTTAATACATAATTGATAAATGACGACCCCAGATATTTTGATCTGGGACCCCGGGACACTAGATATTAATAATATGTAATCGTTAAACAAAGTCTGTATTGGTTTGGATTATGAAATGCTTCTAATAAAAATATTATACAAAAAAAAACAAACAAGGAACTTCAGATGCTGGTTTACACAAAGTGCTGGAGTAACTCAGCGGGTCAGGCAGCATCTGTGGAGAACATGGATAGGTGACGTTTCACAGAGTGCTGGAGTAACTCAGCGGGTCAGGCAGCATCTGTGGAGAACATGGATAGGTGACGTTTCACAGAGTGCTGGAGTAACTCAGCGGGTCAGGCAGCATCTGTGGAGAACATGGATAGGTGACGTTTCACAGAGTGCTGGAGTAACTCAGCGGACAGGCCATCTGTGGAGAACATGGATAGGTGACGTTTCACAGAGATTGCTGGAGTAACTCAGCGGGACAGGCAGCATCTGGGGAACATGGATAGGTGACGTTTCACAGAGTGCTGGAGTCACTCAGCGGGTCAGGCAGCATCTGTGTGGGAACATGGATAGTGACGTTTCACAGAGTGCTGGAGTAACTCAGCGGGTCAGCAGCATCTGTGGAAACATGGATAGGTGACGTTTCACAGAGTGCTGGAGTCACTCAGCGGGTCAGGCAGCATCTGTGGGGAACATGGATAGGTGACGTTTCACAGAGTGCTGGAGTAACTCAGCGGGTCAGGCAGCATCTGTGGAGAACATGGATAGGTGACTTTCACAGAGTGCTGGAGTAACTCAGCGGGTCAGGCAGCATCTGTGGGGAACATGGATAGGTGACGTTTCACAGAGTGCTGAGTAACTCAGCGGGTCAGGCAGCATCTGTGGAGAACATGGATAGGTGACGTTTCACAGAGTGCTGGAGTAACTCAGCGGGTCAGGCAGCATCTGTGGGGAACATGGATAGGTGACGTTTCACAGAGTGCTGGAGTAACTCAGCGGGTCAGGCAGCATCTGTGGAGAACATGGATAGGTGACGTTTCACAGTGCTGGAGTAACTCAGCGGGTCAGGCAGCATCTGTGGAGAACATGGATAGGTGACATTTTGGATTGGGACCCTTCAGAACTGACCTGAAACATTTTTGATTAGTACAGGTGTCAGATGTTAAGGTGAGAAGGCAGGAGAATGGGGTTAGGAGGGAGAGATAGATCAGCCATGATTGAATGGCGAAGTAGACTTGATGGGCCAAATGGCCTAATTCTACTCCTATCACATGACCTTATGATCACTATCCATATTCTCCACAGATGCTGCCTGACCCGCTGAGTTACTCCAGCACTCTGTGAAACGTTCGACCAAATGGGTTGGTTTGGTTCCTCTGACGATGTATCGCATAATTGAGGTTTAGATTGCACAGTATACAATGTGGCCTTACCACCATCTACATGGCAAGAGTGAGGAAGCTCTAGTTTCTGTATGGGTAATAACATCTAATGCCATCTACAACAAAGCAGCTTGCTTAAAAACACCTTAGTTACCAAGGTGCAGTGAAAGGATTTTGAGTGTGCCATCCAGTAAGTCGACAAGAGCTGGGACTGTCATATGCTGAGAGAATGGAGCAGCTGGGCTTGTACACTCTGGAGTTTAGAAGGATGAGAGGGCATCTCATTGAAACATATAAGATTGTTAAGAGTTTGGACACGCTAGAGGCAGGAAACATGTTCCCGATGTTGGAGGAGTCCAGAACCAGGGCCACAGTTTAAGAATAAGGAGTAAGCCATTTAGAACGAAGACGAGGAAACAATTTTTCTCACAAAGAGTTGTGAGTTTGTGGAATTCTCTGCCTCAGAAGGCGGTGGAGGCCAATTCTCTGGATGCTTTCAAGAGGGAGCTAGATAGGGCTCTTAAAGATAGCGGAGTCAGGGGATATGGGGAGAAGGCAGGAACGGGGTACTGATTGGGGATGATCAGCCATGATCACATTGAATGGCGGTGCTGGCTCGAAGGGCCGAATGGCCTACTCCTGCACCTATTGTCTATTGACATGTTGCGTGGTGACACCTGTACGGTCGTGAGTAGTCGCCCAAAGAGTCGTACCTTTTTCTGGTTGCCGCTGGATTTTCAACGTTGAAAATTTTCGGCCACCTGCTGCGGCTATGACGGGTGCCGGCAAGTCGCCAAACAAAAAATCGTGTAAGTGGGACAGGCCCTTTAGGGAAAGCAATAGCAGAACATTTGCTCTTTGGCATCTCATTTTACCTCAGAATGCTCCAAGTAGAACACTGGGAACCATCTGTCACGCTCGGAGATGAACAGAAGGAATTCTTAGGGGATATGAAAGAGGGGAGGGCCGTGAAGCAGGAAAGAAAGAATAAGAAATGGGGGATGGGAGCAGGATTATTCTAACTGATCCACGTAGTCTCGCTACAAACACTCACAATGCTGCTGCAGGCGTTGACTGAGAAAGTTCAGCTAGTGCAGACGAAAGGTGGAACGCTCATGATTAAAGCAAAGAATGTGTAGAGACAGCGCAAATTCTCCATCCCTGCTCATGAGCTTTCATTTCTTTCCTCTCTTGCTGTTAGAGGGAGACAATGCAGCTCCTTCCTTCGTATGTGCGGTAATTACTGATGGATTACACCATCACGTTGTCACGTGGCTTACACAGAAGGCTTTTGCAAGGCTTCTCCTGCATTTATACTCCAAGCTACCACACGCCCGCAGATACTGAGCTGAACCCTTCCTTCCACCTCAGCACCCTGCTAAACTCTTCTACTATGCAATCTGAGGCAAACATGGTTTTGCATCGCAGAGGAACACAACATTTCAACGAGTTAGCGGGGATTTTAAACGGTAAACATACTCACTTTGCTGTCAAGGTGCAGCCAGAAAGAAGAGTGACGTTTCCCTGATCGCCCACAGCAGGTACAGTTGGAACGGCTGCGATAGTCAGCTGGCAAACTGCCCTATGGCCTTAAAGCTGAATGACAAACTACCATTATTAAAGCCAATTGTAAACAGAAGATGTGAAGCAGTGAGTTTCAGACTGCCAGCCAATAATGAGTAGTTTTCCTCTTGGGAGAAAGATTGTATATGGGTCTACTGTGTCTATTCCACGACTAGAGAATGGCATGGATAGCGTGGATGTGGAGAGGATGTTTCCCCTTGTGGGAGACTCTAGGACCAGACGTCATAGCCTCAGAATGAAAATAGGTTCCTTTAGGGAGGTGATGAGGAGTCAGTCTACCCCACGACAGAAGGGGGCAGGTTGTACAGTTTGACGGCCACAGTGAAGGGTCTCCTGTGGCGTTCTGTGCTGCATCTTGGTGGAACAGGTCTGTTGCTGAAGGTGCTCCTCAGGTTGACCAGTGTGTCATGGAGGGGGCGAGCTGTATTGTCCAGTATGCTCCGCAGTCCCCTCCAAGACCCCTCCCATGAATCCAACTCTGCCCCCAGGACGGAGCCGGCCCTCCTGACGAGTTTGTTGATCCTGTTGCCGTCCGCGGCCTTCGCCCTGCTGGCCCGGCACACGGCAGCGAAGAGACCCTTCTTAACCAGACTGATGAAGGGACTCGACCTGAAACGTCGCCTATTCCTTCTCTCCAGAGATGTTGCCTGACCCGCTGAGTTACTCTAGCATTTTGTGTCTATTCTCAGTCGTTGCAAGTTGGAATTAGTTGGAATTCAAAGTTGGAATCCAGAAAAGGGATAATGGTACCGGATGAGTATGGGGCAATAAATCTTCCATTTCAATTTTGGGCAGTCCCATTTGCAACCGTTGCACGAGGGAAAGACAATGTTGTCTCAATGTTGTGATTAAATGATGAGATGTGGTTGCAAGTTCTATGGCTTCGTGGCAATGTACTTACCGGGATTTACCTCCGCGACCTACTTCAAATCCAGCTCTACTTGGTGCAATTAAAAAAAAACTGTCCTAATTGGGCAATCATTGAACTGAAAACATTAAATCGAAATCCACAGTGGTGCAGAAGGCAACGCTCTCAAGGGGCTTCAGACATAACTTTACTGAGCAATTAACTGTGTTAGATCTGAAAGTTTAATGCCAGCACTAGGTAACTGAGCCAGAAAAATAATTCAGCTCACCTCACTCTGCAAAGCAAAGAGACAGAGTCATACAGCACAGAAACAGGCCTTTCGGCCCAAATTGCCCATGCAGACCAAGATGCTTCATCTACATTAGTCTCACCTGCCTGCCTTTGGCCCATGTCCTTCTAAACCTTTCCTATCCATGTACCTGTCCAAATGTCTGTTGAATATTGTGACAGTGTGACTCCATGCCCCTATGACAGGTAATTGAGGCCGGTACTATAACAACATTTAAAAGACATTTGGACAGGTACATTGATAGGGAATGTTTAGAGGAGATGGGCCAACGCAGGCTGGTGAGACTAGCATAGCCGGGGCATCTTGGTCGGCAGGGATGAGTTGGGCCGATGGGCCTGTTTCGTGCTCTATGACTCTATGAGGGAGGGAGGGAGGGAAATGAGATGGACCAGCAAGCACAATAGGTAAATGAAATAGTGGGTGCTTCAATCCTCAGTCAGACACAGGCAAGGCAGATAGACAGCAGTACAGACTGGGCAGCACAGCGGTGCAGCGGTCGGGATGCTGCCTCACAGCGCCAGAGACCTGGGTTCGATCCTGGCAATGGCTGCTGTCTGTACCGAGTTTGTACGTTGTCCCTGTCGCCACATGGGCTTTCTGTGTAGGATTGAACTGGTGTACAGGTGATCGTTGGTTGGCACTGACTCGATGGGCCAAAGGGCCTGTTTCCATGCTGCATCTCTAAACTAAACCAAACCTCCAAAGGCATCACTTTCCACCAGCTGGACATCGTCAGTCAGTGGGTATTGTGAAAATATATTAGTGCTTGGCTGCGAATCTCCAACTCATGGCAACAACCTTGCAGGGCCACCCAAACAACAAGCCCTTTCATACTTCCCATCCTGCTCGCAAGTTCTTCAGAGAAATAGGAGCTGTGTTGTGCACTTTGCAACCACTGTGCATTTTAAACTTGCCCTGTGGGCAGAATTCTTAACCAGATGATCAGACTGAGAATGGAGATAACAGCATGTCAAGTGTAATCAGGAACATCATTCACAAAACTGTGCACGGTTTGCCAGCTGCTAACATTTGCTGCTGTCTTGCACAGAAACGGTAACCTCTTCTTAAACAAAAGGGGAAAGGGGATGACGTTTGAACAAATAAAATTAATATTGCGTGTTGATCTTCAGCTTCTTCCCTTCCTGTTTATCCCAGCGTTACATCACGTGCGACTTTGGAACAAAAGAGATCTCGGCAGCAGGAGGAACAACAGGGGGCAGCTGGACTGTCAGCCACTGGAGTGGAAAGGAGAATGGAAATGCTCGTGTTTCAGGCTAAACTGATGATCAAAACACTGGGAAATTCTACACATTCAGCCCCCCCCAGATTTTTTTTTTTTTTTTGTAAAATATTTTTATTAGAAGTAAATACATATTAAGAAGGAATAACATAAAATCAAAAAAAAGAAACATATTATTCTTCACATACATTCTTAATATTTTTAAAGTTTACAGTCATTCTTATTTATACTTCTATACTTTTTATTATTTTATAACAGAAAGAAGATAGTAAAGAGAAATAATAAAGAGAAATAAAATAAAAGTAGAAAATCGATAATATGAGTGGAGTATTAAGCAGGCTATTCTTCATTGGAGATATATCCCCCCCCCAGATTTCTGGTAGAAGAATGAATCCATCTTTTCTCTGTCAGATAACAAATTGGCAGCTACTGTCACTCTCCAGAGAAGGTAGACAAAAATGCTGGAGAAACGCAGTGGGTGCGGCAGCATCTATGGAGCGAAGGAAATAGGCAACGTTTCGGGCCAAAACCCTTCTTCAGACTTCTCCAGAGATGCTGCCTGGCCCGCTGAGTTACTCCAGCACTCTGTGTCTTTTGCTGCTAAACCAGCACCTGCAGTTCCTTGCATCTCCACATAACTGCCAATGTTTGGTTTCAGAGCCAAGCACAAAGTGCTATGGGACTGTATTTGTCACATGTACAAATTCATTCATTTGTGTATACAGTTCAGTACGTAAACATCTAGCTGGAGCAACTCAGCGGATCATATTGAAACATAAGATTATTAAGGGTTTGGACACGCTAGAGGCAGGAACCGTTCCCGATGTTGGGGGAGTCCAGAACCAGGGGCCACAGTTTAAGAATAAGGGGTAAGCCATTTAGAACGGAGATGAGGAAACACTTTTTCACACAGAGTGGTGAGTCTGTGGAATTCTCTGCCTCAGAGGACGATGGAGGCCGGTTCACTGGATGCTTTAAAGAGAGAGCTAGATAGGGCTCATCTATCACATTGAATGGCGGTGCTGGCTTGAAGGGCCGAATGGCCTACTCCTGCACCTATTGTCTATTGGGTCAGGCAGTACCTGCCGGTAGAATGGATAAGAATTAATCCATGAAAGGAACTGCAGATGCTGGTTTACAGCGAAGACAGACACAAAATGCTGGATCATTGGCTCAGGCAGAGTCTCTACAGAGAAGGAATAGGTGAAGTTTCGGGCCAAGACCCTTCATCTGACAGTGCCAAAATATCCTGACTGGTAGCATCATGGCCGATGGAACGGAATAGCAATGTTTGGGTTTGGGACAGGTCGGAAGAAGGGTCCTGACCTGAAACATCTCCTGTCTATTCCCTCCCCAGGTGCTGCTGGCCCACTGAGTTCCTGCACACTTTGTGTTTTGCTCTGGATTCCAGTGTCTGCAGTCCATTCTGTCCGCGTGGCTTGATTTGAGATGCCAGCACCTAGCCCATGTAGCCATAGGAGCACCCATGGATAATGGGTGCTAGACCTTTACCCTGACCATAAAATCTCCAGGTCTGATCCACAGCCTCCAACAACTTTAGGAAAATTCCCAGCACACTGGGAATTTCGTGCAAGTTCTTTACCAGTGCAGTCAGTAAAGTCTGATTCCATTCTTTTAATTGCATCAGACTATTAAACGCAACTCAAACAAAACTCCGATTGTTAAATAGCCCATTGCACTTTATCTGTTTATTTAGGTGTGTATATACATATATTCATTGGTATATGGACACACTGATCTGTTCTGTAGTCAATGCCTACTATATTCTGTTGTGCTGAAGCAAAGCAAGAATGTCATTGTCCTATCTGGGACACACGACAATAAACTCTCTTGAATCTTGAAACATTTCAGACGAACTCATCCTAGAGAAGGATCTGCAGGGCCCCATCCCCGACCTCTACCTCCGTTACATCGACGACTGCTTTGGTGTCACCTCCTGCACCCACACACAACTGACTGACTTCATCCATTTCACCACCAACTTCCATCCGGCACTCAAGTACACCTGGACCATTTCCGACATTTCCCTACCATTCCTTGACCTCACCATCTCTATTGCAGGTGATACACTCCTGACTGACATCCACTACAAACCAACTGACTCCCACAGCTACCTACTCTTCCTCCCACCCTGCTTCCTGTAAAGACTCCATCCCCTATTCCCAATTCCTCCGTCTACGCTGCATCTGCTCCCAGGATGAGGTGTTCCACACCTGGTCATCACAAATGTCCTCATTCTTCAGAGAACGGGGATTTCCCTCCCCTATTATAGATGAGACACGCACCAGGGTCTCCTCCATACCCCGCAACACTGCCCTCTCTCCCCATTCCCCCACTCGCAAC
The DNA here is from genome assembly GCA_035221665.1 of Okamejei kenojei. Lineage (NCBI taxonomy): Eukaryota > Metazoa > Chordata > Chondrichthyes > Rajiformes > Rajidae > Okamejei > Okamejei kenojei. Next base: position 1,849,196 of record CM069171.1, read on the forward strand.
AAGGGCAGAGCCCCCCTGGTCCTCACCTTTCACCCCACCAGCCGGCAAATACAACAAATAGTCCTCCGCCAGTTTCGCCACCTCCAACGTGACCCCCTCCACTCGCCACAATCTTCCCATCTCCCCCCCGTCTGCCTTCCGCAAAGACCGCTCCCTCCGCAACTCCCTTGTCAATTCTTCCCTTCCCTCCCGCTCCACCTCTTCCCCGGGCACTTTCCCCTTGCAACCGCAAGAGATGCTACACTTGTCCCTTCACCTCCCCCCTCCACTCCTTTCAGGACCCAAGCAGTCCTTCCAGGTCCGACAGAGGTTCACCTGTACCTCTTCCAACCTCATCTACTGCATCCGCTGCTCCAGATTCCAGATGATCTATATCGGTGAGACCAAGCGGCGAGGCTTGGCGACCGTTTCGCCGAACACCTCCGCTCGGTCCGCAATAACCAACACGACCTCCCGTGGCTCAGCACTTCAACTCCCCCTCCCATTCCGTATCCGACCTCTCTGTCCTGGCCTCCTCCACGGCCAGAGTGAGCAAACACCGCAAGTTGGAGGAACAGCACCTCATATTCCGCTTGGGGAGTCTGCATCCTCTGGGCTTGAACATTGAATTTTCTCAATTCTGTTAACCCTTGCTGTCCTCCTCCCCTTTCCCCACCTCTCCCCTCAGACCCTTAGGCCCTGGCATTCCCTCTCTCTCTAATCTCTCTCTCTCCCCCACCCTAGTCGCACTAGCTTCTCATTTTCACACTACAAACAGCTTACAATGGCTTGTTCCCTTTATCATCGATACTTTTTTGCATATCTTTCATTCATTGTTCTTTATCTCTCCACATCACCATCTAGATCTCTCGTTTCCCTGATCCCTGACCAGTCTGAAGAAGGGTCTCGACCCGAAACGTCGCCTATCTCCTTCGCTCCTTAGATGCTGCTGCACCCGCTGAGTTTCTCCAGCCTTTTGTGTACCAAGGATCTACCTACCATCAGCCAATCGCCTTTAATCTTTTAAATTTCCTTTCTATCTAAATTCTGGACTCTGCATGTTTCCCATCGCCTACCTATTGTTTTGGGTCATGTCAACCCGAAGCAGGGTCTAACGTCATCTGTCCATGTCTTAGACAATAGACAATGGGTGCAGGAGTAGGCCATTCGGCCCTTCGAGCCAGCTTCGCCATTCAATATGATCATGGCTGATCATCCCCAATCAGTTCCCCGTTCCTGCCTTCTCCCCGTATCCCCTGACTCTGCCATTTTTAAGAGTCCTATCCAGCTCTCTCTTGCAAGTATCTTCCAGAGATGCTGCCTGGTCCACTGAGTTACTCCAGCACTCTGGTTTTTTTTGAATGGGCACATGAAAATGGAGATGAATATGATGTATTGTAGTAGATGTTTATGTTAAAACGTGTTTTGTGAGTTCCGGTGCTTTTTATTTGTACGTTGCAAAACATACTTGGCTAATAAAGTATTATTGTGATTGTGATTGAATGTGATTAAAGAGGGAGATATAGGTCTTAGGGCTAACGGAATCTGAGTGTGGAATTCTCTGCCTCAGAGGCAGGTTCTCTGGATGCTTTCAAGAGAGAGCTAGATAGGGCTCTTAAAGATAGCGGAGTCAGGGTATATGGGGAGAAGGCAGGAACGGGGTACTGATTGGGGATGATCAGCCATGATCATATTGAAGGGCGGTGCTGGCTCGAAGGGGCGAATGGCCTACTCCTGCACCTATTTTCTACATTTCTATATAGATCACATCCAAGTGGAGAAAATGAGTTTAACGGCATCAGGTTCAGCCAAACATTGTGAAAGGGCCTCTGCTGTATTATTCCGTGTGACTTTCTTCCTTCTGACCACCTCCATTTTCCCTGGATAAACACGCCACATGTTCGGTTATCACATCCAAGATCCTTGTAGCACATGAAGCTGATTATTTTAGACCATTAACTCCACCAAGATCTGCTACATGATTAACTGGCATGCGTGTAAAAATCGATAGGAAGCTCATTGTTAACAAATTAAGAGAGATCACATCAGGGAATGTACAAAAAGTAGTAAACACTGCCCAGTCCATCATCGGCTCTGACCTTCCTTCCATCGAGGGGATCTAGCGCAGTCGCTGCCTCAAAAAGGCTGGCAGTATCATCAAGGACCCACACCATCCTGGCCATACACTCATCTCCCCGCTACCTTCAGGTAGAAGGTACAGGAGCCTGATGACTGCAACAACCAGGTTCAGGAATAGCTACTTCCCCACAGCCGTCAGGCTAGTAAACCTGGCTCGGACAAAACTCTGAACATTAATAATCTGTTAAATCTGTTATTTGCACTTTATCAGTTTATTTATTCATGTGTGTATATATTTATATATGGTATATGGACACACTGATCTGTTCTGTAGTCAATGCCTACTATGTTCTGTGTGCTGAAGCAAAGGAAGAATTTCATTGCCCTATCAGGGACACACGACAATAAACTCACTTGAACTTGAAAGGGGGATCTGACTGGCATCCAGACAGCTTCTCTGGAGAAAATAAATAGGTGATATTTCGGGTCGAGATCCTTCTTCGGACCTGAAATGTCACCTGTTCCTTTTCTCCAAAGATGCTGACTGACCCGCTGAGTTACTCCAGCTTTTCGTTTCTATCTTCGGTTTAAACCGGCAACGGCAGTTCCGTCCTACACATCACAGATAGAAGACAGAGCGCTTCTGTTGTGCCCTGAACATTACTAATGGAGCTATGGGCAGGACCATATTCCACACCTGATAAATCAACCCAGGCTGGAACATAGGTCGGGAGATGAAGCCAAAGGGCCAATTCACCACAAGGTGAAAGGAAGGAAAGGATAGAAGAGGACACAGTTGAAGAATTAAATACACCGAGGGTACTCACACGCTAAATCTTTGCTGTGTTTTTCAATCTCTCGTGAATGAGCAGAACTCGGCTCCAACAGAAACACTGCAAGGATAATTACATTGTTAGTATATAATTACATGTCTATTCACAGCCTCGTAACAACATCTGATTAAAAGGTGAGCGACTAGCAAGTCAGCACGATCTTACCGATAACTACCAGTCAAATACTGTCGATTTGACTAAAAGGTTGGTGCTGCCCATTTTTACACAGCCCTCTTTATTATATCACTTCCCCTTGCATGCAAGGGGAAGTGATATATTCCCCTTCCATATCTAAATGTTTTAAAGCTTCTCGGAATAAGTGCTTTGCAGAGAGAATTATCGAGCATGATTGCTTGTAGTTGAAGACCTAGGTGTCTCTCTGCTCTCAGTCGCAACCTAGTTGAGAGGGATATCGGCCAAACGCAGGCAGATGGGACTATTGGAGATGAGGTACCTTGGTCGGCATGGACAAGATGGGCCGAAGGGCCTGTTTCTTCGCTGCATGACTCTATGACTGTGTTTTGCATTGGTGTCTTGTTTTTGCAGATTTAATGTTTTGTCATGCCTAGGGCCTGTCCCACTTTCATGATCTAATTCACAACCTTTATTACTTGTGGATATTTTTCATCAGGCTAGAAAAACGCCCCGACCTACTTGATGCCACGAGTACCTACGACTAGCATCACGACCTACCTACGACCATGCTGCGAGTACGAGTCAAGGGCAAACTCAGCGGAGGTCGTGAATTAGGTCGTGAAAGTGGGACAGGCCACTGTGAGCCTGTGTTGCTGCTGAAAATGTTTTATTTATCCTGTACCTCACTCACTGAGCTTGTAATAAACTTGACATTTACAGGCTAGAGTTTGCAACCTCATATTTTACTAGTTTAGGTGGTTTTCTCCAGACACATTGCAGGTTAAGAAGGCTGAAATAGCTTCTTTGACTTTTATGTTTCTGTTAACACTTTTAACAGGCCAACATTGAGAATAAACTTGTGTAATGCACTTGGGAATCCAGATGTGAAAGAGTTATCACACTGCCCTTGAATGAGTTGACAGTATAGCTTCCTACGACAGACACAAAATGGTGGAGTAACTTAGTGAGTAATTCAAACTGAAGAAGGGTCTCGACCTCAAACGTCCCACCCATGGTTCCTTCTCTCCACAGATGCTGCCTGACCCGCTGAGTTACTCCAGCACTCTGTGAAACGTCACCTATCCATGTTCTCCACAGATGCTGCCTGACCCGCTGAGTTACTCCAGCACTCTGTGAAACGTCACCCATTCCTTCTCTCCAGAATACCATAATATCAGATCATTCGCACCCCTTAGTAATTGGCACCATTTGAAAATCACTTATTTTTGGAGAGAAGGGATGGGCGACGTTTCGGGCCGAGACCCGAAGGGTCTCGAGCCGAAACGTCACCCATTCCTTCCCTTCACAGATGTTGCCCGACCCGCTGAGTTACTCCAGCACTCTGTGAAACGTCACCTATCCATGTTCTCCACAGATGCTGCCTGACCCGCTGAGTTACTCCAGCACTCTGTGAAACGTCACCTATCCATGTTCTCCACAGATGCTGCCTGACCCGCTGAGTTACTCCAGCACTCTGTGGCTGAAGAGGCTGGAGCTGTGTAGAAATTACAGGACCAAATGGTGACAATTTATGCGGGGTTTAAGATGCAGCGAGGATGTACCCGCCAGTGGACGGACCTGAACTAAACATCATAAACAGAAGACTGACATCGATAAATTGAGTAATGAATTCAGAAGAAAGTTGTTTACCAGAGAATGGCAAACATGTAATGACTACCATAGGGAGTGGCTGAAATAAACTGCTTAAATACACATGATGTAAGTTAGATATATACACTGATCCAGAGAGAATAACGCAGAAGGGAATCGAGTGTAGTTCATAAAGAAATGCGGAAAAACCATAATAGACAATAAACAATAGGTGCAGGAGTAGGCCATTCGGCCCTTCCAGCCAGCACCGCCATTCAATGTGATCATGGCTGATCATCCCCAATCAGTACCCCGTTCCTGCCTTCTCCCCATATCCCCTGACTCCGCTATCTTTAAGAGCCCTATCTAGCTCTCTCTTGAAAGCATCCAGAGAACCGGCCTCCACTGCCCTCAGAGGCAGAGAATTCCACAGACTCAGAACTCTCTGTGAGAAAAAGTGTTTCCTTGTCTCCGTTCTAAATTATTCTTAAACTGTGGCCCTGGTTCTGGAATTGCAGTTCTGATCACCTCTGATCCACAAGGCTGGCACAGGGGTCTCCAATCCCTACCCTCTAATTATTTTAAGCAGCACATAACATGGGTGACACGGTGGTACAGCGGTAGAGTTGCTGCCTTACAGTGCAAGAAACCCAGGTTTAATCCTGACTACGGGTGCTGTCTGTAACCGTTTTCCCCCCTGTTCCCCCTTCTCCGGGTGCTCAGGTTTCCACCCACAGTCCAGAGACTTGCGGGATTGTAGGTTAATTGGCTTCTGTAAATTGTCCCTAGTGTGTAGGATAGTGCTAGTGTTCCGCGGACTCAGTGGATTTAAGGGCCTGTTTCCACTCTGCATCTCTAAAGTCTAACGTAACAATTAGCAGGCCAGGCAGCATCTCTGGAGAACATGGGTGGGTGACGTTTCAGGTCGGAACTCTTCTCCAGACTGACTATATCAGAATAGTTTACATTCAGTACATTATACATACGCAAAGTGCATTGGCCTGTTGCTTCCATTAAAAACGTGACTGTAAACCACTGGAGCTGAGAATCTAATTTGCAAGCTCTGTAGTAATGATCAGTCTGAAGAAGGGTCCTGACTCAAAACGTCTCCTGCCCGTGTTCTCCAGGGATGCTGCCTGAGCCGCTGAGTTACTCCAGCAACTTGTGTCTTTCCTGCAGTAACTGAGCTTTCACAGAAATTATGAAGTCCCAGGCTGTAGTGTCTACACATGATAGTTTATAAAAAAAGACACAATGTGCTGGAGTAACTCAGCGGGTCAGGCAGCATCTGTGGAGAACATGGATGGGTGACGTTTAGGGTCAGGACCCTTTTTCAGACCTTTCTCTCAATCTGAAACATCACCTATCCATGTTCTCCAGTGTTCACTCGGTTTGCTGTGAACGACATGAGAATTAAGGGACAGAGGTTTCGGGGTAACGTGAGGGGAACTTCTTTACGCAGAGCGTGGTGGCTGTTGTGGAATGAGCTTCCAGCAGAAGTGGTGGAGCAGGATCGATTTTAACATTTAAAGTAAAGTGGGATAGTAATGACTGTGAAGGGAAGGTGAGGGGTATGGTCCGAGTGCAGGTAGATGGAAACTCGGGGAAAACACTTAATTGCTGTACTTGTTATATGGTTATATGAATGACTCCAGCACTGTGTGCCAAACTACCATGCATTGTCATGTGATAGGAGCAGAATTAGGCCAGTCGGCCCATCCAGTCTAGTCCACCATTCAATCATGGCTGATCTATCTCACCCTCCTAACCACATTCTCAAGCCTTCTCCCCATGACTCCTGACACCCGCACTAATCACATATTTATCTCTGCCTTAAAAATACCCACTGACTTGACCTCCGCAGCCTTCTGTGGCAAAGAATTCCACAGATTCACCACCCTCTGACTAAAGAAATTTATCCTCATCTCCCGCCTAAAGGAACGTCCTTTAATTCCGAGGCTAAGATCTCTAGTCCGAGTGATTAGACCTAGACCTCTAATGATTATTCAAATTGGGTTCTTCTCCTGAATGCATGCCAAAATACGTTTATTTATTTACGCTGCAAACCTTCCCAAATCTCACCGAGTTGTGAAATTTCACACCGGGGGGGGGGGGGGGGGGGGGGGGGGGGGGGGGGGGGGGGCCCTGGGCCATTGTATAATTACACTTCATGAAAAGCATTGCGGTGCCAAAAACATGGAAATCATAAAATCATAAAATAATTATCTTACAACTGATAGAACATTTAGATACAAGGAGTAAACTTGTGTTACATTAGTGATTACATGACTTTGAGGCACAGAACTCAGAAAAAAGGCAGGGAATTATCAAACAAGCAATCAGAATGTAAATGGCTTGCTTTATGAGCCTCCCTTGTCCAGGCAAATAAACAGATAAATAATTAAAAAATAATTTAGATATCAGTAAAACAAATATTGAAAATGAACTCTCAGGTTATCAGTGGCCATGAAAGTCACAGAGAGATAGGTTCATAGGTTTCCTATTTCCACTGACCCCCCCCCCCCCCCCCCCCATCACCCACCCCCCCCACGACTCAAGCTCAACCCACGCACAACCCCCCACCACAAACCACCGCCCACCCCCTCACCCCCCCCCCCCATCATTCTCATCTCTCTCATCATGTCCTGACATTCCCCCAGTCCACCCGACCACCCCAATTCCCCACAGTTTCACCAATTGCCCCCCCACCCTCATTCACCCCTCATCACAAAAAGCTGGAGTAACTTAGCGGGAAAGGCAGCGCCTCTGAGAGAAGGACGGGATTTTGGTCGAACCATTCCTTCACTCTCATCTCCACTCCCTAGGTCTCTCTTAAACTCAACTCCCTCTCTCCCCTCAAATCCTCCACAGCTTCCCCTCCTCCCCAGCTTCCTCCCCCATCCCCCCACCTCCTCCAACTCCACCTCCCTTCCAACTTGCCTCCTCTCCTCACCTCCCTAACCATCCCTCTCCTTGCTCTCCCCCTCACCCCACTTCATCACTGCCCTCAACTCCCTCCATCTCTACCCCCTCTATCGTTCCCTCTCTCCTCACCCCCTCCCCCACGCACAAATATAACAAACAACAAAATACTAACCACCCCTCACATCCACTCCACCTCCCTATCCCACCCGTCCTCCTCTTCCCCTCCCCCCACTTCCTTATTCTCTTACTCTTTTCTCTCTCATTCTAATTTCTCATCCCACCCCTCCAACCTCTCTCAAACCACCCCTCTCCTTCCATCCCCCTCCCCTCTCCCTTTATCCACTTCCTCTTCTCTCCCAGTTCCCGCCTCCTACCCTCCCTCACCTCTCTCGCTCCTCACGTCCTCCCTCTCCCTCTCCTCTCACCCTTCATCCGCTATCTCTCTCTATCCCTCTCTCCGTCCCCTCTCCCGCTCAACCATCCCCTCCTCTCTCCTATCACACACTCACCTCCCTCCTCACCACTCTCCCCCCACACACACGTACCCCCCCCCCACACACTCACACACTCCCCCCTCACACACTCAC
>CM069171.1:1857823-1865323 GCA_035221665.1 Okamejei kenojei
GTCAGGAACGAACCCGGGTCTCTGGCGCTGTGAGGCAGCGGCTCTTCCCTTTAATCCTAACTGCAAACGCGATGTTGTTCCTCGAACATCTCCTGCTGTTTGTTTTATTCGCACTCACCGCAGAGACATTCTGCAGCTACTCTGGACTCAGCCCCCCCCCCCCCCCCAGCCTTTACACTTGCCCTGTCCCCCAAACCGATATAACATCATTAAAGCCAGTCCTCGGCTGGAGACTCAAGGAGCATTTTCAGCGATTTAGTTCATTTTTTTTTAATTATCCTGCAGATTATCTCCAGATATGATTCATCTTTTCTACTGAGATAATAATTAACTCTTCAGTGTCCGTTTCATGTTCGAATCTGGCACGGTGGCGCAGGCGGGTGGGAGCTGCCGCCTCGCAGCGCCGGAGACCCCGACTAGGGCGCAGTCTTGTACGTAAGTTTGCATGTTCTTCCGTGACCTGCGTGGGTTTTCTACAGGGTGCTCCAGTTTCCTCCCAGATCCAACGATGTGTAGGATTTGTAACGCTAGTGATTGGGGGGGGGGGGTAGGGGGTGTAGGGTTGGTGTTGGCATGGGCTCGGTGGGCCGAAGGGGCCTGTTCCACAAAGGTCCCCCGTAAAATATCTGATAATAATTGGGGTAAGATTGAGTCCTTTTGGGATGAAATGGTTGGAGCGTGATGAACTGTGTAGTAATCAGCAAGGCAAGGGTTAATAACAAAAGCAAACGACACAGAGTGCGGAGTAAACTCAGCGGGTCAGGCAGATCTGTGGGGAACATGGATAGGTGACCGCTTACAAGAGTGCTGGAGTAACCTCAGCGGGTTCAGCAGCATTCTGTGGAGAACATGGATTGGTGAGCTTCACGAGTGCTTGGAGTAATAACTGGGGTACAGGCCCAAACACACTGACATTATCCGGGGCAGGAAGGAACTGCAGATGCTGGTGGGGTTTTCGAGACCTTCTTCAGACTGATTCAAAAACATCACCATTCCTTCTCTCCAGAGATGCTGCCCGTCCGCTGAGTTACTCCATGCTTTGTGTGTCTGTCTTCATTAACTGGGGTACAGGTCAGACATTTACAGTGACTGTAATGAGGGTTACCGGCCCCCCACCATGAGTCTCTCTCTTTCTTCTCACCCCCCCAACCTCTCCCTCTCTCCTCACTCTTCGCTCCCCTCACTCTTCGCTCCCTCTCCTTCCTCCTCTCTCATTTCTCTCCCTCTCCCCTCTCTTCTCTCTCCCTCCCTCCCTCTTCCCCCCTCTCTCTACCCTCCTTCTCTCTACCACTTCCTCCCCACTCTCTCCTTCCTTCCCTTCCTTCTCCCTCTTTCCCTCTCTCCTTCCCATTATCTCTCTCCCCCTCTCCTTCTTCCTTCTCCTTCTCTTCCTCCCTTCTCTCCTTCTCTCTCTTCTTTCTCTCCATCCTTCCCCCTCTCTTCTCTCCACTCCCTCACTCCTCTTTCCCCTCTCCTTCCCTGCCCCTCTACCTCTCTCCTTTTTCTCTCTCTTACTAATTTATACTATTCTTTTACCAATGTAAAGCACTTTTGGCCAAGAGAGTTGTTTTCGTAAATGTGCTATATAAATAAAAGTGATTGACTTGACTATTCTCCCTCCTTCCCCTCTCAACCCCCTCTCCCTCCCTCTCTCCCTCTCTCCCTCCTCTTTCTCTCTTCCCCCTCTTCTCTCCCTCTCTCCTCCCCCCGTCCCCCCCGTCCCCCCCGTTCCCCCCCTGTCCCCCTCTTCCCCCCCTGGCTGTCGTTATTGTCCCCCCATCTCCCCCCCCAACCCCCCCTCTCTCACCCGTCCCCCCTGTCCCCCCCAGCGCTGCTCGCCATTCTCGGCCCCCACCTTTACGACGCGGGAGGAACGCGCTCACGCCGCAGCGCCTGTTTTGCGGGCCTGTGCCCGCGTTACTGCGGGGAATTTGTGGCGCCGCTGGAACGGTGGTCGCTGGGCCTGTTGCTGCCGCGGGGGGAAGAGATGGCGAGTGGCTGTCGGCCGCGGTTGTCTGCGGGAGACCAGGGCGGGTTTCTGCGGCCTGTTGGAAGTCAGCGAGAACCCCGGAACACTACTGTTACCCCAACTTGTTGAGCAAGCCCGAGGCTGAACGCGGGGCCTGGGTAGGGTGGGGGACCGCAGGCGGGGTCTAGGCGGAGGCCTGGGGCCTGGTTTTGGCAGCGGGCCCGGGCCCAGCTGCCTGCGCCTCTGCCTGAGGGAGGTGGCGAACGGCCTCCACAACCCGGTGGCCATGGCCCACGCCGGCGACGGAACCCACCGCTTCTTCGTGGCCGAGCAGCGAGGCCTGGTCTGGGCCTACCTGCCCGACGGAGCCCGCCTGGCCCGGCCTTTCCTCAACCTCAGCCGCGCCGTGCTGACGTCCCCCTGGCCCGGCGACGAGCGTGGCCTCCTGGGCCTGGCCTTGTACCCGGGCCCCAGGCCTAAGGCCTACGTCTACTACTCGCTCCAGGCCCGGCGCGTCGAGAGGATCCGCGTCGGGGAGTTCACCTTCCTGCCCGGCCAGCCCAACGCCCTGGACCCCCGCTCTGAGAGGTGGGTGCGGGGGCCGGGCAGGAGCTTACACCTCCAAGGCACCCTAGGGTGAGGGGTAGGTAATGGCGACCCAGGGGTGGGGTTGGAGGGGGTGAGGACGGGCGGTGTGACCAAAGAGTGGCGAGGAAGGGTGGGCGGGGAAGAGAGGGACCCAGGGAGGTGAGGGCACCCAGGGGTGGTTGGGGGGGGCATCATGGGGTGGGGGCCACCTAGGGTGGGAGGTAGCGTGTCCCATAGGTGGGAGGTAATGTTGGCACCCGGGTGTGGAGGGGGGCACCCATGGGTGGAAAGGGGTGAGTGGGCACCCTAGGGTGGGAGGTAATGAGGGTCCCAGGGGTGGGGGTGGAGCGGACCCAAAGGAGGGGTAGGGTGGGGGGGAGGGGCGTGCACCCAAAGGGTGGGCGGAAGAAGGGGGGAACCCAGTGGAGGGTGAGGGCACCATTGGTGTTGAGGCGGCACCCAAGGGTGGTGGAGAGGTAAGGGGGGGAGGGGAAGAGAATTAGAGTTTTTAGGGGGATAGGGGGAGCCCAGGGTGGGAGGGGGGGTGAGGGAGGCACCAAGGGGTGGGGGGGAGGGGGGGGGGTTTGGGAGGGCGCACCCTTGGGGAGTTCGCGCTGTAACTGGGGTGCAGTGTGGGTCTGGTGACCGTGTGTGGGGTGGGTTTAGGTCAGCGGGGGGGGGGGGGGTGGCCCTGAGTCACCGCGTGATTGTAACCGGACGCGTGTTTCTCAGGGTGATCCTGGAGGGGTGGAGGAACCGGCATCCCAACCACAACGGGTGGGGCAGCTGCTGTTTGGGGGACGGACGGCTACCTGTTTCATCTTCCACGGGGACGGTGAGGGGGCCGGGTGGGGGACCCCCACGGAGACTTCGGGATTCCCAGAAACAAGTACGTTTACATCCGTGTGTGGCAGCGTGTCAGTGCGTACATGTGGTTGCGTCGTCTCGCGTGCACCGCGTGCTGCCTGTGTCCGTGTTGTGCCCAGTATGCATGTGTGGTTGTATGTCTCTGACAAATAGACAATAGACAATAGACAATAGGTGCAGGAGTAGGCCATTCGGCCCTTCCAGCCAGCACCACCATTCAATGTGATCATGGCTGATCATCCCCAATCAGTACCCCGTCTCTGCCTTCTCCCCATATCCCCTGACTACCGCTATCTTTAAGAAAGCCCTTTCTAAGCTCTCTCCTTGAAAGTGTCCAGAGAACGGCCTCCACCGCCATCTGGAGGCAGGAGAATTCCACAGACTCACAACTCTCTGTGAGAAAAGATGTTTCCTCTGGTGTGCACGCGTGACTGCATTAGCCTGTGTATGATGTGTGACTGCGTGTGTCAGTGTATGTGCGACCATGTGGTGTACATGTCATGACTGTTATTGTAAATGTCCCTGCGGCCCAATACATGTGTATATCGTGTGCATTGTACACGTACCTGTTTGTGTGTGACTGGTTGTGGCGTACTTTAGGTTGGCACAACTGTCCCGTAACTAGACGGGACATCCCGTACTATGGGCTGAATTTGTTTGTCCCGTAAGGGACCGCCCTGGTCAAGTATTTGGACCGCTTACTACTTCGGGTCGAGGGGACTGTGGGTCGCGAGCGCTGCGGCCCGACGTAGTTGCAAGCCCATGGAGTGCGAGCAGCAGCTAGCAGGCCTCGCCCGTGGCCCCGTCGGTCAGTCGGCCGCCCGGGTCAGCTATCCGGCCTTCGCTTCCGCCTACACACCACCCCTCCTTCTCATGGGGCCGTTTCAATCGGTGTCATAGAGTCTGGATGGGGGTGCCGGGCCAAAACTCCTTCTAGCTGACCGCCAGGCTGGGTTTGTGGGCAGTCCAGAGCCCGGGCCAATCTCTCATTCACCCAGCTCACCGGCCCCGAGTCAGTCATTGAATACCGTCGGGAAATCTGTCCCTTATTTTGACACTTTTGCCCTTATTTGGGAGTGGAAATAGTTGGCAACCCTAGTGTACATGCATGTGCGAGCCACAGTGTATGTGTGTGTGTGTACTGGTGCTTGTGTGTTCTATATGCATATCACGTGTACCATCGGGAGTGTGGTTGGTGTGCAGTTGTGCTCGCGCGTGGTTTCAGGGTCCTCCAGGTCACAGCGACGTTTCCCATTTTTGCCGTTACCCCTTGCATGAGGCACTGATAATGTGAGAGTGATTTACAGAGCCGTAGTATTTCTGAAACTCTGTGGCCCGTCCTGTTCTGAAACGGGAAAACGCAGAGCAGGTCAGTTCATCGCACAACAAGCTCTCGCTGTAACGGAATAATAACTAGAGTGGAGACCCCGCCAGCTCACACTCTGTAACTCGGGCGAAGGGTTCGGGTCTGAAGAAGGGTCTCGACCCGAATGTCACCCATTCCTTCTCACAGGAGATGCTGCCTGTCCCGCTGAGTTACTGCAACAATCCTATATGATGGGATTGTTCTCCAGTGGTTGGAATAGATCCAAAGAATTCTGTGAACAGAGTTTCACAGGAGACACACACAGGAGCTGAAAGATAAGGGCTATTTCCTCGTACAAGTCCTGTACTCCCTGGAGAATAGGTAATTAAATGCTGATCTAATTTGAAGCGCTTAAGATGATTAAAGGATTTGTTAGTGTGCGATTCTGTGAGAGAGAGAGTCTTTCTTTTGGCAACAGGGCGTGGCGGACGTGTTTGGAATGGGGAGGGATGGTTCTCCAGAACAAATATGGTTAAAATCTTAAAAACGCGCTCAGGAAAGAATCGTCGCCTCAAAGTGCCAACGACGCTGGTTTACACCGAAAGAAAGATAGAAACCAAATTTCTGGAGTAAACTCGCGGGACAGGCAGCCATCTCTGCGAGAAAAGGATATTGGTGAGTTTAGGGTGGAACCCTGTTTCAGACCAGTTACAGCGAGGGAAAACAGGCCCGTCGGCCCACCAAGTCCTCGCCGAACCACGATCACCCATTACTTATCCCCCGCAGAAGGGACAATTTGCAGAAGCCGATTAACAAACCTGCTCGTCTTTGGCGTGTGGGGGGGAGCTCGCACGGTCACGGGGAGAACGGACAAACCGTTCAGTCCCGTAGTCAGGATCGAACCCGGAGATAGTACGTTCTCCCTGTGACTGCGTGGGTTTTCTCCGGGTGCTCCAGCTTCCCCCCACACGCCAAAGACGTACAGATTTGTAGTTTAATTGGCTTCAGCGAACTCAGTGGGCCAAAGGGCCTGTTTCCACTCTGCATCTCTAAAGTCTGTGCAGACAGCACTCGTGGTCATAACATTTTATTATCATATTGTTTTGCGTAGCCAAAGTTTGCAAAGTATCGCAACATAAAGAAACACATACGTGGCTTGAAAAATGGTGCAAGGGGGAGGGATTCAGATTTTTAGGGCATTGGAACCAGTTCTGGGGGAGGTGGGACCAGTACAAACAGGACGGTTTGCACCTGGGCTGGAATGGAACCAATGTCCTTGGGGGAGTGTTTGCTAGTGCTGTCGGGGAGGATTTAAACTAATGTGGCAGGGGGATGGGTATAAGAGCAGAGCAGGCAGGTGGGTGTAAAACGAGGGTAGAAGCAATAGGGAGCAAGGTGAAAAGTAAAAGTGGCAGGCAGACAAAACCAGGGCAAAAATCAAAAAGGGCCACTTTCAACATAATTGTATAAGGGGTAAGAGCATTGTAAAAACAAGCCTGAATGCTTTGTGTCTCAATGCAAGGAGTATTCGTAATAAGGTGGGTGAGTTGAATGTGTAGATAGCTATTAATGATTATGATATAGTTGGGATCAGCGTCACATAGCTCCAGGGTGACCAAGGCTGGGAGCTGAACATCCAGGGATATTCAATATTCAGGAGGGATAGAGAGACAAGGAAAAGGAGGTGTGGGGTCGTAGCGGTTGCTGGTTAGAGAGGAGATTAACGCAATGGAAAGGAAGGACATTTAGCTTGGAGGATGTGGAAACGATATGGGTAGAGCTGCGAAACACTAAGGGCAGAAAACGCTGGTGGGTGTTGTGTACAGGCCACCTAACAGTAGCAGTGAAGTTGGGGATGGTGGTATCAAAACAGGAAATTAGAATGCTGTGTGCGACAAAGGCAAAACAGTTATAATGGGTGACTTCAATCTACATATAGATTGGGTGAAATCAAATTGGCAGGGGTGCTGAGGAAGAGGATTTTTTGGAATGTATGCGGGATGGTTTTCTAAATCAACATGTAGAGGACCCAACGGAGAGAGATGCAGCTATTTTAGACTGGGTATTGAGTAATGAAGGAAGGGGTATTTTGCCGTCTTGTTGTATGTTCCCCCTTGGGCAAGAGTGACCATATATGGTTGAGTTCTTCATTAGGATGGAGAGTGACATTGTTTAATTCAGAAACAATGGTTCTGAACTTAAAGAAAGGTAACTTTGAGGGTATGAGACGTGAATTGGCCAAGATTGACTGGCAATTAAATTCTAAAAGGGTTGACGGTGGATATGTAATGGAAGACTTTTAAAGACTGCATGGATGAACTACAACAATTGTTCATCCCAGTTTGGCAAAAGAATAAATCAGGGAAGGTAGTGCATCCGTGGATAACAAGGGAAATCAGGGATAGTATCAAAGCAAAGGATGATGCGGTACATATTAGCCAGAAAAAGCAGCATACCAAGAGGACTGGAGAAATTCAGAGACCAGCAGAGGAGGACAAAGGGCTTAATTAGGAAAGAAAAATAGATTATGAAAGAAAAACTGGCAGAGAAACAGATAAAAACTGACTGCAAAAGTTTTTATAGATATGTGAAGAGAAAGAGATTAGTTAAAACAAATGTAGGTCCCTTGCAGTCAGAAACAGGTGAGTTGATCATGGGGAACAAGGATATGGCGTACCAATTGAATAACTACTTTGGTTCCGTCTTCACTAAGGAAGACATAAATAATCTGCTGGAAAATAGCAGGGGACCGGGGGGTCAAATAAGGTGG
>CM069171.1:1872823-1877823 GCA_035221665.1 Okamejei kenojei
CTCCCTCTCCCCACTCCCCTCCTCCCCTCTCCCCTCCCACCCATCTCCCCTCCACCCCCTCTCCCCATCTCACTCCCCTCTCTCACCTCTCCCTCCTCTCCCTCCACCGTCCCCTCTCCCCACTTCCCCGTCCCCCAACCTACCCCTCTTCCTCCCTCTACTTCCCCTCTCCCCATCTCCCCCCTCCTCTCCCCACCTCCTCCTCCCACTCCTCCCCTACCCCTCGTCCCCCCCGCCTCTCTCCCCCACCCCTCTCTCCCCCAACCCACCCCTCCTCGCACCCACTCCATGCCTGTGGGATTGGTATAGATAGGTGTGAGGGTCAGAATAGATGCGATGGGTCGCAGGGCCTGTTTATATGACGTTCAACTCTTATAAGATTTACAAGAACGATCCCAGGAATCAGTGGGTTAACATATGATGAGCGTTTGCCGGCACTGGGCCTGTACTCACCGGCGCTTAGAAGGATGAGGGGGGACCTCATTGAAACTTACAGAATAGTGAAAGGCCTGGATAGAGTGGATGTGGAGAGGATGTTTCCACTAGTGGGAGAGTCTAGGACCAGAGGGCACAGCCTCAGAATTAAAGGACGTTCCTTTAGGAAGGGGACGAGGAGGATTTTTTTTAGTCAGAGGGTGGTGAATCTGTGAAGTCAATGGATATTTTTTAAGGCAGAGATAGATAGATTATTGATTAGTGCGGGTGTCAGGGGCTGTGAGGAGAAGGCAGGAGAATGGGGTTAGGAGGGAGATGTAGGTGAGCCATAATTGAATGGCAGAGTGGACTTGATGGGCCGAATGGCCTCATTCTACTCTTATGACTGCACCACTCTCTCTGGTTACTCTGTGTGTGGAATATTGATATGCAAAGCGAGGTAATGTAGATATTTCTGCTCCTCCTCAGGTGAACTTTACTTCATGTCCACTGGAAATCCAAGTGCGTTTGCACCGGCAGGAACCGTGTACAAACTAGTCGACCCGTCCCGGTAAGCACAAACCTCCTCTCAGAATTCCCACATTGGAATAATGTCTGAAGAAGGGTCCCGACCCGAAACGTCACTCATTCATTCCTTCTCTCCAGAGATGCTGCCTGTCCCGCTGAGGTACTCCAGCGTTTGACGCTTTTAACTGGTCATGCATTGGCCGCTCCTGCTACTGAACGGGGAGCGGGTGCAGGTTTATTGGGGGGTGGGGAGTGAAGGGGGGTAGAGGTGGGGGGGGGGGGGGGGGGGGGGGGGGGAGAGTGAAATGTAACCTCAGTCCCAGCCAAGCAAAGGTTCGTGGGCACCCTCTGCTGACAGTACGAGGAATTGCGACTTTACATAGAACATTGAACAGTATAGCCCAATAGTGGGCCGACTGGCCTACTTCCACGTGATCCAAGTCAGTGTCTCTGTGGGACTGTTACTGCCTGGTTTTACCATCCTTCTTGCCAACCTGGGGCGGCACGGTGGCGCAGCGGGTAGAGCTGCTGCCTCACAGCGCTGGACACCCGGGTTCGATCCCGACTACGGGCGCTGTTCGTACGGAGTTTGCACGTTCTCCCCGTGACCTGCGTGGGTTTTCTCCGGGTGCTCCGGTTTCCTCCCACACTCCAAAGACGTGCAAGTGTGTAGGTTAATTGCCTTGGTGTAAATGTAAATTGTCCCTAGTGTGTGTAGGAGAGTGTTAGTGTGCGGGGATCGCTGGCCGGCACGGACTCGATGGGCCGAAGGGCCTGTTTCTGCGCTGTAACTCTAAACTAAAACTAAATAGACAGACACAACATGCTCGAGCAGCTCAGCGGGACGGGCAGCAGGTCTGGGTAGAAGGATGGGAATCCAGCATTTTGTGTCTATCTTCAGTGTAGTTTAGTTTAGTTGAGATACAGCGCGGGAACAGGCCCATCGCCCCACCGGGTCCGCACTGACCAGCGATCCCCGCACACTAACACTATCCTACACCCACTAGGGACAATTTGTTTTTAAACATTCACCAATCCAATTAACCTACCAACCCTGTGGGACACACCAGGCTTCTGAACTCATAAAACACATCATAGATCTTGATTATTTTATTTATTATTGTCTTTTACTGACCAGTGTCACTTTTATCTTATCTTTTTCTTACCTTAATTTTATCCTTATAATATCGATGCTGAGGTGACCCGTTGTCTGGTCAAGAACATTTCATCGTACCGTTGACCCTGTGTTAACCCACATATGACAAATAAAAATGAACTGAAACCGGAGATGTAAACCAGCTCCTGCAGTTCCTTCCGAAACTAAAGCTAATCACATCTCCGTGATTCCTTCGGAGTTTGTCTCTGTTGTTAACTGTTGACCACGCTCGCTCTCTCTCTCTCTCTCCCCCTCGCCCAGCCGTGCCCCGCCAGGGAAGTGCCGCGTGAAGCCCACGCCCGTCACCGTGCGGGGGAAACTGGTACGGTTCCGACCCAAGGAAAGTGAGTGCGTGTTTGTCTCTGACACCCGGCACGATACGATACGACGCGGCAGAACTTTGTTCATCCCAGGAGGGAAATTGATCTGTCAACAGTCATTAACACACAAAATACAACACAGACAACAGGTGCAGGAGGAGGCCATTCGGCCCTTCGAGCCAGCACCGCCATTCAGTGTGATCATGGCTGATCATCCCCAATCAGTACCCCGTTCCTGCCTTCTCCCCATATCCCCTGACGCCGCTATCTTTAAGAGCCCTATCTAGCTCTCTCTTGAAAGTATCCGGTGAACCGGCCTCCACCGCCCTCTGAGGCAGAGAATTCCACAGACTCACCACTCTCTGTGAGAAAAAGTGTTTCCTCGTCTCCGTTCTAAATGGCTTACTCCTTATTCCTAAACTGTGTGGCCCCTGGTTCTGGACTCCTCCAACATCGGGAACATGTTTCCTGCGTCTTGCGTGTCCAAACCCTTAACAATCTTATATGTTTCAATGAGATCCCCTCTCATCCTTCTAAACTCCAGAGTATACAAGCCCAGCTGCTCAATTCTCTCAGCATATGACAGTCCCGCCATCCCGGGAATTAACCTTGTAAACCTACGCCGTACTCCCTCAATAGCAAGAATGTCCTTCCTCAAATTAGGGGACCAAAACTGCACACAATACTCCAGGTGTGGTCTCACTGGGGCCCTGTACAACTGCACCGCCATTCAATATGTTCATGGCTAAGGTGGGGAGGGGTGGTGAGGGGGGGGGGGCAGAGATGTGGGGGATGGCGGGGGGGAAGGGTGGGGAGTGGGGGGGCGGAGAGGGGTGGGGGATGGAGGGTGGAGGGGTGGGGGAGAGGGGGTGAGGGGGGGACAGAGAGGTGGGGGATGGTGGGGAGTGGGGGGGCAGAAAGGTGGGGGATGGCGGGGGGAAGGGGCTAGTGGGGTGGGGGATGGAGGGGGGAGAGGGGTGAGAGGGGGGACAGAGAGGTGGGGGATGGCGGGGGAAAGGGGCTAGTGGGTGGGGGATGGAGGGGGGAGAGGGGTGAGAGGGGGGACAGAGAGGTGGGGGGATGGCGGGGGAAGGGGCTAGTGGGTGGGGGATGGAGGGGGGGAGAGGGGTGAGAGGGGGGACAGAGAGGTGGGGGATGGCGGGGGGAAGGGTGGGGAGTGGGGGGCCACAGTTACTGACCCAGGTCCGTGTTGCTTTGTCTCCGCAGAGCTCATCGACGATACCGCAGCTGCCACCCCGACGCCTCCGAGACCGACCTCGGCCCGACCCCCGGCACTGACCCCCGGGGAGAGAGTGACCCTAACCACCTCCACTCCCCGACCTCTGACCCCCGCCCCCCTCACCACCTCCGCACCCCGACCACTGACCTCTGCCCCCCGACCTCTGACACCCGCCCCCCTCACCACCTCCGCACCCCGGCCTCTGACCTCAGCCCCGAGCTCGGGGTCAGACTCGGGGTCGCGCCGACCCTCCCCCGGTGGCGGTCGTTTGCCTGAACGGCCACCCAAGCCCGGTGGCGGTGGCGGTGGTGGCAGGAAGAAGAAGAAGGGCAAGCCCGGCTCGACGGGCCGAACGGCCACGGGGGGTCGGGGAAGGTTGCGGGAGGGGGCTGTCCGCCTGGCCGGGGTGGGGCGGGCTGGGGGGAGGGGCAGGGTGGAGGTTTACCTGGGTGGGGTGTGGGGGACGGTGTGCGACGATTCCTGGAACTCCAATGCCGCCGCCGTGGTGTGCCGGCAACTGGGCTACCGGGCGGCGGTCCGAGCCACACGCCGCGCCGAGCTGGGGCCCGGCAACGCCCTGCCCATCCTCCTGGACGACGTGCGGTGCAACGGCACCGAGATCTCCCTCCTGCGCTGCCAACACTCACCGATCGGCAAACACAACTGCTCCCACCAGGAAGATGCTGGCGTCGTCTGTAGCCGCAAGGCCCAATAAACCATCAGAACCAGGCCATTCGGCCCGGCGAGACTACCCCACCATCCAATCACAGCAGATGCTGGTTTACACCAAAGGCCGGCACAGAATGCTGGAGTAACTCAGCGGGACAGGCAGCATCCAGAGAAGCAATGGGTGGCGTTTCAGGTCTTCAGACTGAACAGGAACAGAATTAGGCCATTCAGCCCTTCGAGTCTATTCCACCATTCGATCGTGGCTGATCGAACTTCCAATAAACCATCAGTTCATATGTTCATAAGTGTGGCCTTTCAAATTCAATATTGTCCAAGTCCTTTGGTACTTACAATCATCTTAAATTCTATGTCCTCTGGCAATGAGGGGTGTGAGGAGGGGGGGGGGGGCAATTGCCTCCAGGCCTTTATGGTACAGGAGGCGCCCCCCCCCCGGGACACAGGGGCGAGGGGTGGGTGGGTGAGGAGAGGCTGGTCAATGTCAATATCAGTTTTATTCGGCACTTGCGCATAAAGTGCAAGTGAAATGAATTTGCCAGCAGCGGTACAATGTAAAAGACCACACAATGCACAATAGAATGTTCTAACACAAACATCCACCACAGCATTCATCACTGTGGGGGAAGGCACAAAGTTTGGCCAGTCCTCCTCCATT